>JAWWMU010000106.1:12192815-12259613 GCA_035048155.1 Cinnycerthia olivascens
CTGGGGGGATAAGGGGGAAGACAGGACAGGGGAGGGTGTGGAATAAGAGAGAAGGAGACTGAGAAAGAGAGTTTATTAGTAGCTGACCACCACTTCAAACCAAGTGCAAATCAGAAACAGGTTTTGCAGTACTCAGCCTAACAGGAAGGTAAGAAGAGAGATTTTATGCCGTCCTTGGGACTGTGAAACAGAAACCAGCTTTTGGCAGACAGATTAGGGGAATGCCACTTCATGGAGAATGGAAAGTGATGAGTTACAGGATCTTGGCACACTGATTGGATCATCTTATCCTCCCACTCCAAGCAATAAGATCCTGGCATCCTACTTTACACAAATATCAGAAACATGATCTTCATGAAAGCTCACATGTATTAGAAGCCAGTGACACAGTCTGTCATGTTTCTCTGTAGAGAGCTCTGCTTCAGTGTGTGTCACGAGTTGTCTGGCTACATTATGTGTAATGAATTAAGCCTGAAAAGTAAACACTTAGCTGCTTGGAAAATATGAACAATTCTGCTTTTTTTTTAAAGGGTGCTGAACTCCTGAAAGAAAAATATTTTTCAAAGATCACAGTAAAATTGCACTAGAAGACAAATAGAATTTTGATGAATCTCATGCCAAAAACGTTGCAAAATCCTTTAATCACATGCCAAAGTACCTGCTGTGTTCTTTAGCACCCAATTAATGAATAAATGAACAGGTGAGAGGACAAAGAACCTTGGAGTCTGTCATCTTTACAACTTGCCTGAAGGCTTCCAGGATTTTCAAATTCATAGATCAACAGATGGGCTCATGTGGATTTAGGAGCCTGGAAACTGAAATCTTCACAATTGCTGCCCTGGCTCTTCAGCGACCATGATAATTCCCAGCTTCTCAGAGAATGCTGCTCTCCATCTCTTCACTTTGGACATAATGAAATATTCATTGAGCCAAAATAGTCTGTCTCTATGGTTTAGTAGTTTAGGACACCACCTGATTTAAAACGGGGATTTAAATCCAAGCTGATGGATGCCTTTATACTGAAATACCAGGTGGCACAGGAAATAGGATTCAGATTACTGTACTAATTATCAGGCTATATAGCAACTTTAATGCTCTGATCAATATTTTATTATGAAATGTAAAATGGAACAGAATAACAGAAGCAGTGGAAGAAGACACCTATCTCAATACAACACTTATTACATCTTTCAGGGCTCAGAAGGGTTTGAGTCGTTCTTTGCAAAAGGAATAGAAGCCAAGTTCCCTAATCCTGTATTGATATTTGGCAGCCACATGCTCCTAGTTATGGCTGGAACTTTATTATGAGTGTTTTAGTACAAATTCATGAATAGTTTTACTTTCCATTACAGCACATTTTTCAGATCATTAGCTCTTAGGCAAAGAAATACGATACAGTGCAAAGTTCCCAGATCTAGTAGATTTCCATCAGAAATCAGAAGGTGTTAACAATTTTGTTATGCAATGTTATGTTAAAAACAATCTTGCAATTTACTCACATAATTTAAACAGAAAAAAAAAAAATGTTGAGTGCAATGATATTTAGCTAACACTATTCAACAGCTAATTTATTACAGGTTTTTAAATTTACTTATTAAAAATATATATATGTATATGTAACAATAAAAAATTGAAAATTCTTCCATCAAAAACTACTTGTAGATGTTGAAGTTTGTGTTATATCTTCTCTGACAGTAATTTGTACTGTGCCAAATTTTCTGCAATTTTCAACCTGCATTTAAGATTAAAAGCTTTTTATTAGAGAAAGCCATCTGCAGATATACTTATAGCTGTTGTTCCACCAGATTCTGTAGATCTATGTCAACCTTTCAGAGGTTGTATATGATTATCATCAGCGGCTTTGCTGCTACTTCTCTGTATGTTTGAACAAGTTGACATTAAGAGAATGTTCTCCAAAGACTTTCTGGTGTTAGTGGTGCCTGCTAACATAAAGAAGATAGAGTATTACAACAAGCATGAAAGTTTTGCTGCTCTTCTGTTCCTTCATCTGCAGAGAAAGTTCTCATTAATTTCCATTAGACAAACATCTTCCCATGGTACCATCCAAGAAGGTACTGACAAAAATAAGACCAGATGCCTTCCACTAATTCTATTTGAAACACTTTCTCTGTCAAAATTAAGAAAATAGAGTTGGGGCTGTCTGTTAAAAGAGCAATGAGATGAAAACAATGCTGCAACCTGATATTCCTGTTGGGATTTCTTCAGCAACAATTTAACTTAGACACTCTTTCTAGAGCATGGCACTAAGGAGTGAGGGCAATAAAATAGGAGAAAAAGACAGGGGTAAAATGTTACAGATGCAGAAGAAATGAAGCCAGAGGAATTCAGGAAATGTTCTGTAGTATGAAATGAAAGCCTGACACCCAAAGGCTAAAACAGAGCCACTGCAAAGCTGGGGACAGTAGCCACACTTGAATTTCTACTATTTAAGTAAGTTTTTATCTCCATTCTCTTTTCTTAGGGACAATTATTGCCTTGCTCTCTAGAAACATTCCCAAGAACTGGAAGTGAAAACATAGCAAGGGTGCAATTGCATATAACTTATATTTCAGTGAAAGCACCTCCTAAATATCTACATTTATATCTAGTATGCGCTGGATACCAGGATATACCCATGGCATAGGGGACTAGCAGTGACAATGGTCCTGTGTCTTGTTCTCTGACATATGAATTGTGACCTTTGAAAGTGTTGTAACACCTACAGAAAATTCAAGTTATAATTTTACATTAGGAAGGTGGTAAAAAAAAAGATGTGGCAGTTCCCCATCACAACACTCTAACACATTCCTGATGGGGCTTGCTGCATCTGATTATCTTGCAGCTGTTCTTAGTAAGGTTTCTTGTCTAGCTGGCAAGAATACTGTGAGAAATTGCTTTAAATAAGATAAATCCCAAATAGTTTCCTTAGGTTGGCTCTTGTTATACCTTCTTGATAGTTAATAGTAAATATCACCACATAGCAGTTCACAAAGATTGTTTAAGACTGTTTAAGATTACACTGAGACAAAACATCAGACCAAAAACACAACACAAATTACATGCTAGTTCCCCTCAGCTGTCACAAACACAATGAAAGTCAGTTTGGACCTTATTGAAATTATCACTCTTGATCAGAAACATATACAATGAGGTAATTCAAACTGATACCAAATGCCAACACAATCAGTGCCTCCTGCGTTCTGCAGAAGCCTGAGTTCTTAAATGCTCCCTCACTCCTACAATGATGCCTCACTCTGTGGGTACAGTTTTACCTGACTGGCTTCATGCTTCTTGACTTTTAATCCAGTCAATGTATTATATTATATATTTTCTTGAATGGCTGCTACTAAGGCAAGAATAGACCATTATTCTAATTGCATTCTTTCTGATTTTTGTCATTTATGTACATAGCTTTACATGTACTTCTGAGCTCCATTTTATATCTTGCCCAATGTGTCTGACTTTTAACAGGAACTACAAATCACCAATAAACCATGTTTGACACTCCCTTGTTTAACTCAAATCTCCTCAGTTCCCCTATGTGTCTGTAACATAACCAGTCTGGCCAAAGTCTTCCATTTCCACCCACAGTAATTTCCAAAATGAGATCATGATTCATTCAGTGGTGCTTTTATTCTGAATATAAACTTATGTTTAAATAGCTTCATGACTGGCATCTACTCTTACAAAGTCTGAAGAACAATTTACAAAGGGATTTCCTTTTAGATCCATGTTATTTATGAGCTGCATGACATAAGGATGTAAAGCTCTTTGAAAGACATAATGGAGCTTTTAGTGAATTTCCCCATTAATTAGTCTTAAAGAATTTTTGGTGCTAATGTGTTTGCAATTATTTTACAGTGTCATAGTTTCAACAGCTCCAGTTGCTGCATCTCCTACTCTATTACATCCAGGAATGAAAATGTAGTGGAGGGGGGAACAAAAAAACCCCACACATTTAAAAAAAAACCCACAAAACAAAAAAATCCCAAAGGACTGAGGAGACAAAATTGAATTTGTGTATAACTGGAGACCAAACTATTAGCTGAAAAACTAATTTTCTAGAGGCTAAAAACAAGATTTTGTTTTAATTGACAAGGACTATCAACACCTATTATGACACCTTACCAACACATGATCTTTCAGGCAACTTTAATATAAGAAGCTGACTTTAAAGAAGTTTTGCTGTTATTATTATTAATGCCTTAGAAGAAAATGTTGAAGTACTTCTTTTTTCACCTTGATCTCGCAAATATACAGCAGATATTAGATTATACTATCAAGATGCAGTTTTTGAGTTGCTCTCTGTATTTTCCAACACTGCTTAGCATTTTCTTTGCTTTTTGACTGCACTAAGCTCTGAGAAAATGATTTCCACAGAATTTGGTGTTAAAATTCACTCTACATTAGAACTGGCAAACCAAGATTGCATACCTAAGTTAAAGATCATTCCTCATAATTTCATTTACATTTATCTAAACCAAGGTTCACATTCCATGTTATTTTTGTCACATATTCAGTACAGCCAAGATTGGGCTATGTTCTTATGAAATGCTGCTGCACAGTCAGCGTGCATTTTTTGCATCTTTGAATAACTTCAGTTTCAAAGGCTTCCCATCAGATTTTGTCACTTTACCTATTCCCCTTTCTAGATAGTTTATGCGTAACTTTCTGGATAATTTATTGATCAGTTAACAGCACAGATCACTGAGGTATGCTATTGATCATTTCACTCTGCTGGCAATACTGACAAAGTATCCAGTCTACCCTGGATGTACAGACAGACTGGGGAGTGAGAGGCTGGAAAGCAGCGCCGTGAAAAAGGATCTGAGGTCCTGGTTGATGGCAAGCTGAACATGAATCTGCCCTGCCTTGGCAGCCAGAAGGTCCAACCCTATCCTGGGGGCATCATGGCCATGGCCAGCCAGGCAAGGGAGGGGATTGTCCTGCTCTGCTCTGGGCTGGGGCAGCCTCACCTCGAGCACTGAGGGCAGTTCTGGGTGCCACAATATAAGAAAGTCATTAAACTATGAAAGAGCATCCCACAGAAAGCATCAGTGAAGGGTCTTGAGAGGAAGCTATGTGAAGAGCAGCTGAGGTCATTTGGTCTGTTCAGCCTGGGGAAGAGGAGAGTGAGGGGAGAGCTCAGCTTCCTCTGAGGGGAAGAGGAGGGGCAGACACTGAACTCTGCTCTGTGTTGACCAGCGAAAAATCTGAAGTTGTGTTGGGGGAGGTTTAGACTGGATATTAGGGAAAGATTCTTCCTCCAGAGGGTGGTTGGACCCCCAAAGAAGTGGTCACAGCACCAAGCCTGGGAGAGTTCAAGAAGTGTTTGGATAATGCTCTTGGGACCCATGGGTGTGAGTCTTGGGGTTGGCCTGTGCAGGGCCAGGAGATGGACTTGATGATCCTTGTGGATCCCCTCCACTTCAGCACATCCTGTGATTCTGTAATGTTTTCCATTTTCTGACCAAATGTTTGTCTTATTCATGTTCAGTCTTCATTTTGCATGAGGATGATAGTTCATAAATACGGAAAGTTCAAAAAAGACTAAAAATGATGTTTTGAGTAGACAACCCACATGGACTGAAAGAATCTTTTCATGACCATTCACTATTTACTCAGAAAAACTTTTAGCAAGTTAAACTTCCAAATGCATTTTGGAGATTGAAGTGGATTTTATGAACCTGTTCTCCACTATCCATATCATTGCTAATCAATGTGCTGTAATAAGTTTGTTCAGACAAAATTAACTTACAGAAAATCCAGCTTGCTATTCCCTAATACATCACACCTATCATGTTAATTTGAGTCTTTACTGCTGATTGTCTGATCTGTGTGCTACGGCTGTAAAAACAACAGATTAGCATTTCTCCAGATTTTCCAGAAAAAAAAAAAAAAAATTTGGCATAATATTAACCAGTTTTGAGTCCTTTGAGACATAAACATTTCTCAGTGGAGGATTGAATGTCACAGTTATGGCTCACCTAATGCTGCCTTGACTTCTGTTTAGGACTTCTGGGTAACTCATGGTTCGTTCTGGCAATGCATTCTGCAATGTTTTTTCTCTTACTTCGGTGTGAATCACATTCTCTTTTCTCATGTGAAAGTAAAGATTAGGTTTAAGAACTTCATCACACTTTTTCAAACTGAGCTAACACACAGAGATGGGTTGTCTACTCAAGAGACCATTTTTAGTCCTTTTTGGACTTTGTACATCTATGCCCTATCATCCATATGTAGCAGGAAGAATGAACAGGAATAAATTCAAGCTTCTTTGAAAAAAAATGATGAAAAAATTTCAGAGGTCGAATGCTTTGCTGAGTAACTCTGGTTGTTGATAAATAAAAGAAGTGGAGAATCTATTTAAAACAACTTGGAACACTGTTTGGGAGGCTCTTGTTCTTCTGATCAGGGTCATATGAAATGGTCATCTGATGTATGCAGAGCTTGACTGACATAAATCTGCTAGAATCTCATGCAAAGCAACTGCATCAAAACAACAGGGTCATTTTACAAAATAAGCAGGATGAAAGCAGCAGTATTAATTTAGGACATGAGTAGGGTTCAGGAGTCCATGTGTTTAAGCATTTACTGTAATTTGTCAATGTAGATCTTAGTAATAGGAGACAAGACATGAGGAATGTAAATTTGACTCTTAAGAACACACTGATGTTATCACTGGGGTTTTCACTTCTTCCAATGAAATGAATGCACAGTGATTTAAATTCATCAATCTGCTCTCATAAATCAAAGATTTAACAGTTATGACTTTTTCAATATGAAAGAGGACTCAAGTCACTTCTCAACATACCTACTTAGTCTTAGCTTTGTAATGCCAAAATTTTGTTCTATAACATCCTCTACTGACAATCTGGTTTTATCCAAATTATTGTAGTATTTATTCCACTTCCTATCTGTAGCCTGTATGTTGTCCTTTTCAATCTACTCAAGGTAGGCAGGAGGATTCAGACAGCAGGATATTCAGGACCTGCCCAAAAGAAGCTACCCTGCCTGTCTGCCCTGACATCTCAGTTTGACTTGCTTACATTAACACCCAAGCTGGAAACAGAGACCTTTAAGCTGTTGTTGGGACTGTCCACAAGAACAAAAAAGTGTGTTGGCATCTGTGGCTGACCAGATCTGTCCCCCAGTCAGGGTTTCTAGATGATCAATAGAATTAATATTTTTATGCTGGTGTGCTGGGGTGCTTTGGGAGGCATCATGATTCTTTTTCTTTCTGGAAGGGCAGTGAGTTTGGAGAGGGTCTGCAGCCAGTACAGTGTCTATATGCACAGGAGAGGTAAGGCTGAACTGCAAAATATGTCAACAGGGAGAAGGTTGTTATCGTTTCCATGGTGGTGAGTGCAGGCAGGAATGCTGAATTTTTACATTCTTTTCATATGCAGCCTGCTTACATTTCTGGTGTACTCCCTTTATCAATCACCTGCTGAATTCCTGCAGTGAATCATGTATGGACAAGCTCCAGCTGATGGTTATTTTATACTCAGGTGCTGATAAGAGTCTCTTTCTGACTGTGTCAGCTTCTGCTCCATAAACAACCTCAGTGACCCATTTCTCCAGTACTCTGGGTAATAAAAGAAAGCTTTTCCAGGATTATACTGTTAAACTGAAATTAACCTTCAAAGAGCTTTAGCAGTGGTGTTAATGTATCAACATATTACACAAATGGCTTGAAGTGCATACTAATTTCCATGATGGATTGAGAGAGTTTTGGAAACTATAGCTGCTTATTTTGGGGTTTAAAATTGTCTCTAAGATTAAACTCTGTTTCATCAAATTTTGTTTGTCTATAAACTCACCTTTTCTACTTCTAACAGGGAGAATTAGGTACTTTAAAACAGGTATGATTCCTTGTGCTGTAGAAATGTCTTATTGTCTCCTCTGGCTGGAAAAGAAATCTGGATGATGAAACCAGATATAGATGTCTACGCTGCTCATATCAAAATTTGGTAAAATGAAACTGATCGTGTCTGTCTGGGATTAAGTTAAAACTTTGTGGGGTCAGTTTTTTTTAAAACTGTGCAATGCACAGCCTCTGGTGCTTTCCTCTGGTGTAGTTTGATGGTGGTTACTGGGAAGGAGAGGAAACGTATTGCTTCCATGGATGATATGTGTGCTGCAGTATAGTAATTCCCTCATGGCTATAACAGAGCATTTCATCCACTGATGGAATATGTTCTCCAACAAAATAATTGCAAATAAATGATGACAATTTTGAATAACAGAAATGCCCTTAAGACAATGCTGGTCTTCATTCATCTTTACTTCAGACCTCAAGAACTGGACTTCTCAGTTGCACGGTCTGTCACACTTTGTTTGTATGGCACAATCTTGAAATGGGAGACAAGACTGAGAGAGAAAAATTTCTTATTTTAAATGTGAGCTGATATTGTATTGTTTCACATTCAAAATCTCTAGGAAAAAAATTGAATTCATAGTAGCTCAACCATTCTGGCCTTTGGTGCAAGAAACAGGAGGAATTTTGAAATCATCACATAGAGATGTATTATACATACACATATATACATTGAGATATACAAGATAAGTCCTGTCATGAAAATTATGTAGGGACTTGTTTTACTTTCAAAACATCTGCATTTAAAACAGTATGATTTGCCATCTAAAAATGCAAATAGACCTTATTTTAGCAATGTATTTACAGATATTTAAGACTGATACCAACATTAAAGGTTAAATGTTATTGCTTACCTACACATCCTTTCTTAAGTCAAGAAACTTTTAGTTGTCCTGAGTAAGAGCAAAACCAAAAAAGCATAATTACAGTAATATCCTTCTAGAAAACTGACTGAAAGCGGTAGCAGTGGATAGAGAGCCTAAATGATTCACATTCTTAGCAACAATAAAGAGTGATATTTGCATAATAATATAACATTATTATCTGGAATAAATTGTAGAGTGGACAGAACTTGTTCAAATTATAATGCATAAAAGGCAATAAAATATTATCAAGTTGTTTTTCAGAAGTATTAACCTAAAAACATTTTATTTTTTAAAATTTAAGCAGTCTTTAAATTTTTAAAAAACCTAAGGGAAATTTATGGGAGTACTCACATTAATTGAGAAACATATATCTATGTTGATGTCAATATTAATCTTTGTCAATATACAGAGACATTAGGATTCATGCAACCCCCTTTTTTATTGATTATACAGCTCTGTAGCTGATGATGTAGCCAATAACACTGCAAATCCAGAACTTCGTGATCCAGCACTATTTTTGTCCACAGATTGCATTGGGTCAATTGGTGTTCTGATGCATTATATTTAAAATAATAATAATAATAATAAAATAGAAAAAGGCAATTTCACTATCAGGTTAATAGGAATCATGCATTTGGAAAAATACATGTATGTGTTTGGCATTTGTATAGGGATCAGTTAATTCATTCAGAATTTTGAAGCAGTAATTCTTTGAAGAGGTTTCATGGTAGTGATTAAGTTTTATGACTCATTGTGGGTACACAATCAACAGGCAAAATATATATTTGACTTTGCTTTTTTTTACACATCATTTTTGGTTGTAAATCTGAAGCCAGTTTCATCGAGAAACTGTAGCTCTGTAATTGGAACAATGTGTGCAATAGTACCAGTGGCAGGAGGAACAAATGCCTTTTGGACTAAATCAGAATAACTCAGCTGAGTAAGACATTGTGGACTCAAAAGCTGTGTGTAAGGACTTATGTATTCCCTCCTTGCATGGAACAATTATTCCAAGTTTAACAATGCACTACAAAGCATAATTCTTAATCTCAAGAGAAGACTGAATAATAAAGGGAAAAAAAGAGAAAGCTAATAAACCCCCCTCCCCTAAAAGTAACACAAGTTGCTTGACTTTCCTTCATTTATCTTCTAAAGAACTGGGATGAGATAATGTCTTATATGGTTACTGTCACACACATACAGCAAAGCAGCTACAACAAGCCACAGAAACAGGTAAAAAAAACGAGAGGTAGTCAGGAGTAGTAAACTCCCTGGATCCTTTCAGAGGTCAATTTAATCTGACATATATATATATATATATATGTATATATAATTACACACACACATGCACACACATGAGGATTTTATTACTTGATCATTCTTGGTGGCTTTGCATCCTCAGCAGGAGTAAGGAGACTCCCTGGAGAACAGCAATGGGGCTGTGGTGCCTCTCACTAGCAGCACATGCAGCGACAGCTGCTCAACGCTCTCAGTGAGAAGCATGTGCTGCTCTGCGCCCTTCCTTCTTTGTAACCAGAATAGCTCTGTCCTGGATTAAGGCCAAGAATATCTACAGAAGAAACAGAATTAAACCTTCTCCCAACACCTATAGCTCTATAAAACATTTCCCTAGTAACATAACCATAAGCCATGTCATTCAGGAGCGATCACAGATGTGCCACAAAGCAATATTGAGAGTGGTGAGACACTGTCACAGGTTGCCCAGAGAAACTGTGGATCCCCAGCTCCTGGAAGTGTTCAAGACAAGGAACAGGACTTTGGACAACCTGATCTTGTGGAAGGTGTCCTTGCCTGTGACAGGGGGGTGGAATTGGATGATCTTTAATGTCCCTTCCAATCTAAACCATTCTGATTCTATTATTTGCAAAGCTTTAGTTTTTGTCACTATGTTCTGTGTCATTTTGTTATTTGGGAAGAGGGAGTTCATATAGTCAGTTACTGTTAGATAATTGTCCTTTTTCCCCTCTTGCTTTGCCTTCCATCTCTACTTTTCCACAATTCTTTAAAGCTACTGTATCTTGTTAATTTTACAAGAATTTACCTGAGAAGAATAGACACTGATATTATCTCTAATATACTTATTGCAAAACAAGTTTCAGTTCTTGTAGTTTACTTTCAAGCTGTGTGAACATTGACTATTGCTTGACCACAATTTTCCTGGGGTATCTGACTGAAAAAGTGTTTAATAAAATTTATAGCAGCGTGAAATTTAACTGCACTGAAATTTTCTACCCTGAAATTTCCTAGTTCTAGAGGAAAACACAATGTGCAATGCTGATGCACTCCAATGCTGCTGCATTTGCTGGTTATAGCATTCATACAGTATTTAAATTGTCTTCAACAGAATAAGCTTAACTTATTTAGTATGACTAGAAGGGGAGCTGTTAGAATAAGACAAGAGCAGTACAAGCATGTAAAATTCTATTTATCTATGACAGAGCCCCAGGGGCTCTGAGCTGCCTAATAGGAATCCATTCTCTGCCAGTCTTCACTATGAAGAGCTAGAGACCCCTGAAGAAATGTTTATCAATGGTAATTGGACTGCCATGACTTAGTAGTGTATCATTAATTATATAATTGCATTTCATTAAAAATCCTTACAATAGCAGTTTGCACTTGATCTAGTCTTTTTGATGAAACTAAAAAAAATATAATGGAAAACCTTACTGTGCATTAGTAATTGTTAAATTACATGAAGGATTAGTACTGTAACTTGCAGTTACCAGTCTTTTATTCTGTTACAATGCTAGAAAATATTACAGTTACAGTCTTAAGCTTTGCATTTTGACCATAGCCCTTTTTGCTAATGTTAAGCCTTAAATTGCACAAAGAACATCTTGTTGGTTTTAATAGAGAGTTATTTCCAATCTAACTTCCAAATTTTCTCTGAATAATTACATTTATGGGAGAAAGAAAAAAGAATTTAAAAAAAAAGGATGGAAACAAAACAGGATGACTGTTTTGAAATTTTTCCCCATAATTTTTGGTATCTCATATAGAAATTGACAGCAAAGGCAGTTTCTGAGTAATTGTGTTCAAGTGTTTGAACAAGACTCTCAGGCATATGATGTGATTCTTGGGGTGTCCTGTGCAGAGCCAGGAGTTGGACTTGATCACCCTGATGAGTCTCTTCCAGCTCATCATATTCTGTGTTTCTGTGATACCCACAGGATTTCAGTGTGCTCTGCCTGTATACAAAATGCTCTGAAGTTAGGTTCTGTGACGAATCTCAAAGTCCTTGTGCAGGCAAATGAGCTGTGGCAGTCTGAGGTCAGTTTTCAGCTGCCCTGAGATCAGGAAAGCAATGCCCTTTAAGGCAGCAGGTCTGATTGAAGGGTCATGAATGCTGGCATGTGATAACACCCTTTAAACACGTCTCTATCTCTGATCCTGCTCTTCAATGACAGCACAGTTCAGGGACCCTGGAATGTTTCCAGCATGGACGAAGCACACCCAGGTACAGAGTCACTTCTGGCTCATTTCTGTGCACTGACACATAGGTTTGAAAGCTGTGCTGTGGACTGGGACAGGTCCTGTCTCATTGCACAGTTATTTCTTTAGCAGGCAATCTTCAGGTGAGGTGGCATAGGATGAGCGTGAAGAAGAAGAAAATTCTTTCAGTTTTTAAGTGTTGCTTTAGCCAAAGCAGACCCAATAACCTTACTAAGTTAATTGATAAGTCTGCTCTGGTTGTTTGGGTCTCTGTTACCAATAAGCAGGAAGGCTGTACCAGGCCAGGCCTGAAAGAACTCTTCCCTGATAGAAGCAGATTTTGACTGCTTTATTACTACTAAAAATAGAGATAAAGCACCTTCTTTAGGCCTGGGAGCGTGTGGCAGAACTCTCATGTGCAAAGTTAACTCAAATGTCACAGTGATCAGAGGTGGCCATACTTAGACTGCTGCAAGAGAATGGCTGTCTAACCCCAAAGTATTGTCTTTGCCCTTGTCTGTGGTTTGGGACGGCAGATGAAACACACTAGGGTCCATGCTGATTCTATGGTTGTGTAGATTATTGTATCATCAAGACTCTGGCCACATGTAGTTAATAATATAGATATGTCCTTGAAAAATTTGGCTTCTGTTCATACAAGTATAGAGACGGGAGTCAAGCCATGAGTAGAAGTTGATTACTACTAACAATGCTGTTATTAGGAAAATGTGTTTGAGTTCATCACTGTGCACTGAAAGGTTCAGGGAAGAACTCTGCCTTGAGAAAATGTAATGTTTTTTAGTGGTTGTAAGTTAATTGTAAATATTTTTAAATAAAATTTATTAGCAGTAATATATTAGAGACATAATGGTCAAAAAATATTAGTATGGCTCACATACATTCGTAAAAGCAATCAGCTTTCAGACTGTTTCACCCCAAGGTTGTATTTTGAAGCATATACAAGGAAAGATATATAAATCAGGGGGAGCTGATTCTCTATGAGATTACTGTTTTTCTCACAGGGTGACTGATTTTAATAAAGTTAACATTTCAAGAAAACATTCCAAAATGTGCTCTCTGCGTTTGCAGTCCATCACCCTCCATTCATTTGGCCAGAATCAAACACAAAGAAGAAAATCAGTGCTGCCGTTGAATTCCATTTCATGCCTTATGTTAGAGATTTGTAAAACTGTCCCTTGCTGACTTGGAGATAAGTGGAACAGTGATGAATTCAGCTTCAGGCAAGCTGCTTTTCAAGCAAACCCATCAGGAGACAGAAAGACAGTTCATCATAATTCATTCTTTTGCTGTGTCTCAAGCGATTAGTAAAGGTATAGGGCAGATCTGAAAAGCAAATAATATTAACATACCCTAAAAAAAATCCACAAAACCCAAATACCTGCAAAACCCCCCAAAAACCCAAACCCAAACCATACATCACATTTCTCATTTGTAGAGGAACAGAAACTCTGGGGTAAACACAGGAACCAGAATTAAGGGATTAATTGTCAGGAAAAAAAGAATCCTTGTCTATAAAGTGCTTTTATGAGAATGCACAATCCAGAGCCCAACAGAGAACTGAATTTAATTCACTGTATTTTTACAAAATGCTTGCTCAAGGAAACAATCTCTGGGGCATCAAGTGTAAATGAACTGTGAACACAGAGATCGCCAGTTGGAAAATAATGTCAATATGAACAACCAGAAATATGCAGAATCAGCTTGCAGCAGAGTACTACAACAGAGCAATTCAGCCACCAAATCATTTTTCCCCTGAGAGCAAAAAGCTTTTCATCAGTATCCAACCTGAATTTAGATCTTCCAACAGAGCAAGAACTTCCACTTAATTGAAGCAGAAGGACCAGTGCCATGGACAAAATCACAGACATAGCTACAACACCATAGCCTTTTCTGCTTCAGAGAAATGTAATAGAATATTCTTTCTATTTTTGGAAAAAACGATAAAGATTTATGGGAGCAAAGTGTGTAATAAAAAGTGAGAGGATAAAGTTAACTTTCTCGAGATTTATGACAGTATTATGGATTTTGAGCTATTAATATGAGTGTCTGTGAAATGCTAATAAATAACAATACATGAAAAACATCAAATTACCTCAATGAATGCTGCTCACAATGATATTTTCTCTCTAATAATTCCTGTGAGATGAATCACCTACAAAGTTAAAGTACTTGGAGCAATTTTTGATGTCGGTCTTATTTAGCAGTAGGGAAAAAAAAAATACAAAGAGTTTTAAGGCATAATTTGCTACCTCTACTTGCTCTTAGTAGAAGAGCAAACAACAGGGCAGGAAAAAATGTGCTCTTCTGTCTGATGAATCACTATCTCTCCTTGTCACAATTTACCAATACTAGCTTACCTTTTTAAATTGAACTGATAGTTAAAGCTTTTTCTGTTAGCAGCACATTAAAAACCCTCTGTTTCCAATTCAGTGCTGGCTACAGCTGAATGACCTGAACATATGCAGGAGCAAGGTGCTGCTGGCCAGAGGAAAAGCCCTTTGGTAAAATATTAATGATAGAGAATCCTGGCTGAGTCTCAAAGTAACCGTGCTCCTGGATACTGTGATTCTTTTTCCTCTGGAATACAGGTAGTGAATAATACGAAGAGGCAAACGCCTAACAAGAAAAAAAAATTAAAGATTCAAGCTATAGTCAAGAGAAGCTGTAGTGAACAGAAGGATGTGTGATACACAAGAAACTGGCTACTAACAGAGGCAAGTTTTTGCTGTGTGATATGATGGTAGAACTGATAAGGAAGTGGGATAAGAAACAGAGTGGAATTGGTCATGGAGTCAATGTTTCCAGCAGGGCAACATGGATCTGATCTGAGCTTTTCTCAGCTTTAATACTGGGCTGTAACAGATGCAAGTAATTGACCTCTTTATGCTTCATTGAACCCAATTCCTCACGCCACTTTCTGTCCAACTGCAAACACTGGGAAGGAGAATATCTGTGGAAAATATCTGTCAGTCTTGTCTGCCAAGATTAAAAAAGAGACATGTTTGTTCTGCATTTTGAACCCAGTGCCCCCAACTCAGCAATGAGGTGCAGTAAGATGGAGCCCAAAGACTCCAGACACTGTAAATGGTAAATGTCCTACACAGGAAAAAGAAGGAAAGATTAGAGTAATGTTTAGAATATGGAAAGTTTGGAAGAAAATGGCCTAGTAGAGTGCCAAAATCCAACAGAGAAAATAAATATGACCAGTGGACTAGAACAATTTTAAGAATTCAGATATCAGTCTTCTTTATGTCATCAAATATCTGCTTTTGGTGGTATATATGGCTGCTTTCTAAATAAGGAAGTTCTCTCAAATTTCATTGAATTTCAGAATTTATAAAGCGTAAAATTAAAAATGGCAAAGAGATATTTAGAGGGAAAATTATGTTTTTGCAAACACAAAAAACACATAAGATATTATTTATTTTCAATTCATATTATTTTTACTTCCAATATGCAAGAGCAATATTGGACTCAATATTTTGCTGGAAAAATACTTTTGCTTCCATTTCTGTTCATTTTATCTTAAAGAATTAGGGCAACTAGAGGAAAATGGTAAAAAATTACAACAGCAGTGAAGCAACCTGTGACTGCCCTGTAGTGCAGACTGCAGTGAAGATCTGGTGTTGGCTGACCAGAGAGTGGGAGGGGAGAAATAAAGGATGTGGAATCCAGAGTTGTTCCTGAAGAAAAAAAAATTAAAATTTACCTTATGAAGCTAAAAATTGTTCTTTTCTGGACTTCTCTAGTGTTTCACTAAAGCTAATCAGGTGGTGATTGGAGGTTATCTCAATATCAGAAAGAGGAATGGTATCACAATAACCTGTATATGAGCCTTCCTGTTGAAAAATCCTTTCATAATGAGACCAAATGTACTGAAGAAGATTATAATAATTTTACCAGAACTAAATGCCTGCAGATATTTGCTTTACACAAATTAAACACATTTGGGGAGGACAAGTTTTCTAAAATATATATTTTTTTGAGATATTTGTTAGAATTCCCTGTCAGGAGACGAAAACCTACATATCTTCCCAAAGGGTCAGAATGTTAGACAAATTTAAGAACATCAAGATCTAATTAAACTTTGAATGATAGATTCTTAAGAAAGAGTCTGTCTTAGGCCATTTTTAATCTTTGAACTTTTTCTTCATTTTGATATTTATAGATTTATGCTGGATATTTTTCTGTCTCCCTGATTAATATGTTCCTGATATGTTATGATACTTAATATTTTCTTACTTGTTATTTGAAGCAGTGGCTTGTAAAAACACTCAAAAAATTTGTTGCTTGCTACTGGTAGCTGTGATTACTTATAGTAGTTATTTTTGTACAAAATACATGCAAAATTATTTTTTTATTTTTATTATCAACAGAATTTAAGGAAATGCAAGGTAAGTATAAGAAAAATCTCAAATTAATGAGCAAGCAAATGAAATATATTTGACTCCAATATATCACTCCATCAGGGGAAATGAAAAAATGGAAAATATAATAAGAGGTATTTACTTACATATTTTTCCTGTGTCTGGAAAAAAGGAAGGAAAGACATCCTGAAAGTCTCCTAATAACAATTAAAAAAAGGAACAATAAAGTTAACATAGATCTTTGCAGTTCTCCAAATCATAATGATGAGTTAAACCATTTTTCCTGTTTTAAGGGCAAGTCAAAGCATAGGAGAATCTGGAACTATGATTATTGTGGATTTGGAGAACTAGGAAAACTGACTAAGCAATATGCTCTGGAGTACTTCAGCCACTCTTTTTGCCCTCTTTTTATTCAGACCATAAGGAGAGACTACCGGGAGAGCAGTGGCAGGGTCTTGCCCTCACTCAGGAAATCACAGCACCACAGAGTCACTGGGGTGACAGGAGCTCCAGGAGGTGCTCAGAACTGGGTCAGCCAAAGTTCACATGGGATTGCTTAGGGATGGATACAGATGGGTCTTGAAAATCTCCACAGATGTAGATCACCAAGGCCACAGGTCATTATATTCAAGGATAATACTGAGAGTGAGTATCACACTCTGGTTGCTGACAGAAAGAAGAGCTAGAGGGATATTTTGGATTGCTTGTTGTAATAGTCTTATGTCCTTCTAAATTTGATTAAAATTGTAATTGAGAATGTGGTGAAAATGTTACAGCAGAATGCAACATTGATCATAGTGGTAATTCATCAAAAACATTACTGAAACAAGCATAAAGGAGAGTAGGAGAACAACACAGTCAACTCTTGAACTTTTAAGCCACTTAAAACACTCCAAGGAAGCCTAGCCTAAGTGAAAACCAGGACAATTGTCTTAGGAAAACTAAAAGCAGAAAATAGCAAAATACTAATTAGATCAAATCTCAGGAGAGTTTTAATTACCCAAGAAAAACAAAAAACTTGTTCTAGAATGGTTTTCATCTGTGAGAGGAAGAGTTTTCTCAGGGAAGTAAAGATACCTAGAAATTATATCAGCAAGTCTGAAAGGTTTTTCTCTTTCAGTATTCACAAAAATATTGTATGTCTATCTCTCAGAAATGGTGATAGAAAATGTTTGTGTCACTTCTGATGTTTTTTATAGTAATTAGATACATCCTTTCAGTAGCTGAACTTATCATGTTTTACAGTAGTTAAAGAAGAAAATAAGATTGGCAGGTTTTTCTCCTGTATTTTAGGGGGAATCCAGAGATCTTATAGAATAGCTTTTTTTTTTTTTTTTGTCACTCTGCTAACCAGAAAGGCTTCTAAATGTCCTACAAAGTACCAAAAAATCTGTCAATACCTAAAAGTCTTTCAGAGAGTTGTTTCCAGTTTATGAAGAGAGATGTTTTTAGTTTATGAAGATATTTTTTCCAGAGAGATGATTCCAGTTTATGAATCCCACAGTATTTTATGCCACTCCTCACTACTATTGTTAAAGGTCCAGTGTAGGGTGCAGATGAGATCAGGGACTGTCTCCTTCCCAGAACTGTTAATGGACATAAAAGTGTTTTTTCTAAAGACATCAGAAGATGTGATGTATTTGATGTGATCTGATTTTCAGCAGGTATAACTGTTGATTTCTTTCCATTATATGCTGCCTATAAAAAGAGGAAGACATTAATTTAGTAACAATCCCTTTTCTAAAGCTGACTCACACCAACACAGCAGTCAATTCATGTGTTTGGTTATTTTCCACTCACACACCTGAGCAAATTACTTTCTGGTCTCATAGGGTGCAATGTTCTATTCTGTAGTCTTTCTTATATTGTTAAATATATTGTTAACAGAAAAACAGATTGAGTTTTGTACAAAAGACTAACTCTGGAGGAAATGCAATGCAATTTATCACTACATTTTGGGGATCCTGCAGTAATGATCTAACACTTCAAGTGGTGTATTTCTAATTGTAATTAATGTTATTTTTCAGAATAATTGGTTTTAGCATTAATATAAAACAAAGAATAAAATTTATTTTCATGTACAGAGCATTATGAAAGGGACTATTTTAATTATTTTCTAAAATACATGTTTACATGTGCTAAATCTTTGTCTTATTTGATTTTTCCTTTAAAAGATAAACCATTGTAAAACAAACCCCAAAAGCCAACGGAATAATTTAATGTACAAAAGTATTACTCTCCTCTGCAAGGGAAAGACAGCAACAGCTAAATTTAATTCTGATCTATCCAGTACTTGCCCTTTTGACCATTAGTTCCAAATCCATTTCTCTGTATGAATTAGAAGGGGAAGGAAGGGGTAGGTAGAAGAACATGGGAGAGGGAGATGAATGGAAAAGTGAATATGACATGCTGCTTTTTCTCTTAAAAGAAATTTCAGACTGAAAAATGGAAAAAATTCCAAAATTATCTGATGGTAGAATTAAGTCCTCAACAAAAAAATTGTTCTTAATGCTCCTAGACACAGCCCTGCTACTTTTATCGTGTTTACAGGGAAAAATTCTCTGGCATGAGAGTTAAGTGAAGAAAGTTTTGCCAGAGCTGATGAGCCGGGTCAAATTACAACTTGAGACATCTCAGGAAGACACAGAGATGGTGTCTGTGAGTCTGTGTGTCCTTCCTCATGGTGCACTGGGGAGGACAAAGAGGAGTGGCTGGGTCAGAGCGTGCCTTGCCCAACCCTGCTGCCTGTGGAATTTTGGAGCCAAGCAAAATCTTTTAGGAGGAGCTCTGCTCCTTCCCATAAAAGTGATAAACAGTGTACACTGATCCAAAAAGCTGATCTTCTTGTTAACTCTAAAAACCTAATCAAAAATCCCCAATTCCACACAGATGTTGTTCCTAGTGGGTGTAATTTGAGTACACAATATATACATGGAATTGTAAATGCAAAAGTATACTATTTTTAAAAATGGAAAATTACAAAAAGAAGTTTAAATAAGAAAAAACAATTATTCTTAGGTGTGTAGTTTTCCTATGTATATAAGGTGGTGGTATTAGATAATAAATTCTAGACCACCAAAGTTTATATCTAAAAGAAAGTGTAGGTGCAATAACCCCAAGTTAATGTTATTCTAAAAAGAGAAAATTATTTCCCAGCCTTTAATCTTCTTATATTCCATCTTTTGATTTTACAATCACACCAGTTTTGTTAGTACTTTCTTTGCTTTAAATTTCTTGGATTTTTTTAAGGGAATTAGAGGCCTGAAAGGTGAAATAGGTGTGACAGATTTTAGAGGAGAAATATGTCAGTTATTTTTGTGAATGACGTCTTCTTTGCATGTTACAGTGGAAGTCCATAGTCCTGTTCTGTGGACATCTAAGGGTAAATCCAGAGTATAGTCAATCATATAATAGAACTAAACATTTAAGTTTATTGTTAAATTAAAACAAAATGTGTTATAAAGAAATAAAATAAGCACAATTAATTTTCAGTTAACAAAAGTATACCAAATGTTGCATTAGGCACGTTATTTGCTTCATTAAATCTCTGTGTCTAAGAAAAAGAATGTTGTCTTCTCGTATGCATAGGGTCTGAAATACTTGTAAGTTACATAAGTACTAAACTGATTTTCTTTTCATAGTATGATTGTTTTGCATCTCAGTTGAGATTCATAGGCCAAAATAAGGTGTAATCCCTAAATATATAGTTTTTAATAAGTCCAAACATTTTATCATTGAAATCTAATACCACTATAAATATCTTGGAAGGTTTCAAGAAAATGAAATAATACCATATGGACACTACCATTGGAATTTTTTAACCAAAACTGATTAGGTAAGCTACAAAAAACTGATACTGAAGAGAAAAATAGAAGGGAAACCATAAGAATGTCTACTAGAGCTATATGAAGTCTCTCAAATTTCGAGATAAATGGTAAAAAAGGGAGGAGACTACAAATTTTCAATATTTTTGGGTGGCTTTCCAATCCTGCACACCAACAATTTCTTGCAACATTTGAAAATTCAAAGAGTGATCATGTGGCTTGAATTATGTATTTTTATTACCATAAGTTTTGCACAGTCATATTATTGGCAAGTGATAAAGTAAATAAAGTACAGGTTTTTCAACATATGGGAGTACACTTTTTTGGCCTTTCTGATTTGTTTCATTAGCATTTTTAGGAAGCTATTTTAGGAATTTGCGGAATTTAAATTATAGCAACTGTGTTAATTTGTTTCCTGTCTTAATGCATTATAGACACACAATTCATGCTGGCTGCAGGTAGTGAGCTAATGAAAGTAGGTAGCCAAGCAGGGTAATGTCTTTTCATAAAGAAAAGGTTTTTTGCCAATGAAAAAATTATTCAGTACTCAAAATCTTACTTGAAATTTATAAGATACTATACTTCACTTTTACTAATGTGAACAAATCAGATACTTCTTTAATTGAAATATTTTGATGAATATGGGTTTAGATTTTTAAAAACTATAACATGTGTAATACTCTTTAACGCATGTATTGCACTTTTAGTGCATCTTTAAAAGATCTGTCTCTCTCCCCTCAAATTTTCATGTTCAACATCTTATTAACTGTCAGAACAACCTGTGATAGCATAAAAATTTTAGTTTTTCTGAATCAAGTGAAGTGGGAATTATTTCTATACTAAGACACATTGCTCAAGGTAAGGTGTGAATTCCTTTGAGAAGATCTAATTCATTGTGGTCTAAATGAATGGACTGAAACCACCAGAAACTAATGTGACACAAGTTGGAAGCTGAATACAAGACATCTCTTATCACCTGAGTTTTTTTGGTAGAAATCCCTGGTGTCTTATGAACAGATGAACTAAAGCTGTTAAAAAGTTTGTAGTATCATGAATAATCATGGCAATAATAAATCAATGACATAATCAGTGTCCATAATGAGCTGTTTAATATCTGTATATGGTTGTACAGTTTATTAGGAGTCCTTAGAGAATCTTAGTCTCTATTATGTTTTGTAAGTATAGTACAGTTTAATATACCTAAACTAATATTAAAGCCTAGAAAAATTTTGGAATTTTTTGAGATCTAGCAATAGAAATATACTTTCAACTTCTGAAAATTTGAAAAAATCTCTCACCCTAAAATGAGAAATCCAAATCAGTCCTTACACAATCACCCATACTTTCCTCATAAATCTGTTTCCTAGGTAACAAGTAGATCATGATAGAACTAAATTACAACACAGAAGGGAACAACAACCTGCAGCATCTCCACGTTAAAATTTCTGCAAAAAGGTGTCTGCACCAAGGGTTGTGCATTGCAATATGCATAGATCAGTGACACTTAAAATTACTGTCTTAAACCTTAATATTTCTTTTTGTTGTCTTTGTTCATTTTGATTTAGCTTATTTTTTCCCTGAAACAATTTTTTCCTGATTGTGGTGCAGTATGAAAAACGTGTATTGAAGTTGCTTCATGTAACACAGAGTTTCAAATTTAGGGACTGTGTCTTACTTGTTGATGGCAATTCTAGAGCAAAAATGGAAAGGAAAAGTAAAGAAATGGTTTCATGAATGGGAAAGCGGTTCATCATGGGACACACCTCACTTACCTTTAATGTTATAAAAAGTCATATGCTTGGGAATTACCTCTTGTGAGATTAAAAATAAAACAAATGCATGGAAATATGAGTGATCTCCATGAGATGCTTTACAATAGAGGACTGAAAAGCAGCAAACTACTACTGTATGCATACTCCCAGGTACATATCTCCCATGCCAGAAAAGAAGCCTAGGTATTAAAGTCTCCTAAAGAGTTACCAGTTCTGTAAACCAAAATATAAATCATCATACCTCACTCTTGAAAAAAAAGTGAAATTTCCAAAGTTTTTGGAAAGCTGAGAGATAATTCTCATGGATAGCTTGACATCTTCACGCCCAAGCTCCTCATCTTTAGTTCAGGATTCTTTTTCCAGGGAATCTCTGAAATTTATAAAAAAACTCCAAACAACAAAACAGCAAACCGACCCTCATGACCACCACATTACAAAACAAAGAAACAAACCACCACTACAACAACAACAAAACCAGCAACAATCCCACAAAAAGTCCTCCTGTATGCAGGGGTCATTCATTTCTGTAATATGAAGTTAAAAATGTTGTTGCTGGTCAATAATTTTCTGATTGCAGGGCTAGGAAATAGAGCCATCTGACTGTGCAACATAAATGACAGGTAAATCTGGTTCAATTTGAGACTAAGGCAATTGGGAGCAATTCTACTCTCAGTTGTTTGGGTTCAGCTTCTACTGATTTCATTACAAATGGCACCTTAAAGCTGGATGAATATAGTTACAATCTAGTAGAAATGCATGTTTATAGTCACACATATTAAGAAGCAGTAGGAATAAGTATTATTTGTTCTTCTGAGGATTTGTGAGTAATAGTTTTACCAAGATTTAGTGCTTATTGTCCATCCTTAAACATACTGAGCACACAGACTATGAACTAGAAGATCACTTAATTCGATTTTAAAGTGCTGAGCCAAAAACGAAAACTGAATACAGGTGATCAACTAAAATGCTCAGAATTGATAAGTTGGCCTAACTGCACTCATCAAAGTTGGGGCAGATGCATATTTCACAGGACAAGAGATGTGGTGAGAAACCTGAGATACAAACCCAGCGAGAAAGAATTTGGCTTTGTTTTTAAAACCCATGCACACTCAAAAGAGTAGTTTGTGCTTTCTAGCTTTTGCTAAGAAAATTGGACAGAATCATGGCATTTGTGCAATTGGATGATGTCTTTGCTCGCATGGTATGGCTTTATCTTTTACAAACTTTTGATGAGAGCTCTGTGATAATATTTGTGTTCAGAGCAAAGCTGCCAGATTTTTTGGCTTTCCTCCAGTTCCACTCAGGCACTAGTAATTTTGGAAAGTTGCCAGACATATTTTTGTTTTCCTTCTCAGTCATTGAAAGCAGTTCTTGCAATCTCTGGTTTTCCTAAGGTGTTTTGTTCTGTTAAAGGTGGCTGCCATGAGTTCACATTGAGTCATGCAATACATAAGAGTTTCAGAAATTAAATGCAATGGAAATGGAGACCCCAAGTCTTGTTAGTGGCAGCTACACTTGCATGTCTCCCCAGCTATTCTATTTGAACTGATGTTTTAACAAAAATCCAATGGTTGCTTTTCTGTATTTTATTTTGCCAGTGATTGGCAGTATTACAACATTTTCCAATTTACTTGTTTTGGATAACCTGCCCTAAAAGTTCTGCCCAAAGTGCAGAGGATGAGACATCTTTGATTACAGTGAGGTGAGCCTGCAGCTCATCCCATAGGATCAGCTTCTCACCATGCCCACACTGTACAGGAGTCCTCTGAGGCACAGTGTTCGAGCTTGGCAAGACTCCATCCTGTCTTGTTCTGTGCCTAAATGGGGTGGCTAGAAGGTGGGGAAAAAGAATCTTTTTCTGATTCTACCTTGTATTGACCACCAGGTAACTGATTTCAGTGAGCAGTAAGTGCCTTCAGCTGTAGGTTGATGGGTTCTCCTCTTCATTGTCCTCTGACAAAAAATCTTTTGAGAATTGTTTTTAGGATACTCCGAGACCTACTGTAGATACAGCTTCTTTTTGTTTGTTTTCCTCTTCTGTTTAATCAGCTCACTACCTCCTCCACGTTCTACAGGTGTAAGAGATGTTGGCCTCTGCCTAAGAGAACACACTTCAGGTGCAGATGACATGATGAAAAACCCCTGAACCTAAAATACCTGATGGGGCCAGTAGTGAAGAGCTTAACAGCATAGAACACGCTATTACAAATTTTTAAGGAGTTTCCATCTGCATTTTAAAGAAGATTATAATGAATAGACCTCGTCTGATTAATTAAATGCAATCTATTTTCATAAATTATATCTGTCATATGATAGACCTAGTAATTAAATAATTGGAGCTGGAAATCTAGAGCTTTATTGCAAGTAAAAGAAAAAAAGAAAAAGACAAAACACTATTCAATAATAAAAGTGAAGTGAATTTCAAGAACTATTGTTCAGACTCAAAGATTTCAACTTCACAAAGTGAGATGATTATGTAAAAATGTAATTCTGGACTGCTAAGATTTCTTCCACACTTGTCTGCTTTTGATGTGTTGCCACTCACAATATTCTCTGGCAGATGCTACTGTTTTTGCTTTCACTATTGTTAAAATGACCTAAGCTCAAAAAAATTGCAGTCAGAATTAATAACAAAAGCCCCATATATTCTTTTTGTGTTTATTTCAGCCAATAGATGTAGGTAAGTATAGTGACAGTCTCTGCATATTTAAAACTTTAGGTGAGAAGGTAATTATTTGGGGCTCTAGAACATTTAGCAAGGAATAATATAAAAAACTTATGCAAGCATCTGTGAGTTGAAGGTTAGATTAACAGCTTATTGATAATACCCTATGGAATCCTTTTTTCTCCCTAAGAAATGTACTGTATTAACAAGAGTGGAAGGATTATGTGTGGACACTGGTACTTGTACTTGTCATAGGATATGACATAGGTGGACTAACCTTAATGCTTTCCCCTGGCTAATGTTTGAATAACTCTTTACTCTAGAAGTTGGACATGATACTTTTCCTTCATTTCATGTTTTTTTTCTCTTTAATCCAAGACACACAAAGTACTAGAAATAGTTTTATTTTCAAATTATGGTAACATAATAGCTGATTCTAATACTTTTTCTCATCTCTACTTTTTATTTTTTATTCTACATGTATACCATGGATCAAATCCATTTTAAGAAGATACTTACGTACAGAAAATCAAAATTTTTAAAAGAACACAGATGTTTAGTTTGAAATAGCCCTTGACTCATTTTTTACATGTATTTTGAACATGTCATCTAATTCCAGGGCTAACACACAGACAGTGAATAAATTTAATCAGATTAAATTTCACTTTCATTGGCGTGACTAAGTATTACTAGATATGTGTCCTGAACTAACACTTCAAGAATGTTTTTGCTGATATTGTACTAGAAAAAAGATATTTTAAAAAATGAAAAAATACTCTTAGCTTTTGGAAATTGTCAGAAAATTGGAATTTTGAAAATAAATTTGTGCAGAATTTTTAATTAAGAATGTTTTTGTTTGTTGAGTGTGTCCAAATATGGTCCCTACAAAAATTTGACTCTAATTAAATTCCAAATTTATGTTCCTTTTGGAGCTGAACTAGTCTTTCTGCAGATTGACAAAATGATACAGGCAGTTTCCACAATTGAAACAAAGTGCCATGGCATTGGTCAATATGAAGCACAGAAAGGTGCTTAGAAGATTTTGCCATTTTTCAAGTCTTTTCTCTAGCTTTTTTTCCTATAGCATAAGGGAATTCTAGTAGAAAATGTTACTGATTGATAATATTCCTTTTTGGTTGCCAAGTTGAAAGTGTGCTCTTAAGAATTTTGTCATTACTTCATGCTTTCCTTCCCCCCCCAGTCAGGTGCAGTGAACTGGATGCTTTGCAAGATAGAAAGAAATGGGTCAGTTATCCCCTCATTAATTTTCAAATAATTTCCAACTTTATATGTATTGAAAAGATAGAAAAAATGTGCTATATATCAAATTAGTCAGTAGATGACAAATGATGCCCCCTCACCCCCAGCCCATATGCTACTTGCTGTGCAGATTGTGACTGAATAAAGAACAGAACCCTGTGGTAGATGGGCAAATCTGTGAGTTGAGTTTTGTCGAATCATCACGTCTTTTGTGCTCCTTCTGACTTTCTACACGTATCTTCTCCCTTCCTCCCTGTTAAATGCTGGATTTCCCAAAGGCCAACTCCTGGTGAGGTTTTGCGGCCAAGTTTCTGTGGGCTGTTGCAACAGCAGAAGTTTGAGGGGAGGGGGACTCCTCTCTTCCCCTTCACAGTTATATATTGAAATTTGTCACAGAATTAGCCAATTATTTCACATGTTCTCGCTTTCCTCTTCTTTTGAAGATTTTCTTGATACCAAGTTTAGCAGTTTTGTCCTCAGCTGATGTGTGTGCAGCACACATTTTCTGTTCAGGTATTTAAATTTTAAGAGCTCATTAGAGACCTTTTCTTAACATAGTGAATTTATATCTTGCCATTCACTTATGTGAAGCACGTGTGGCCGCTCATGATCCTGTGGTAGAATAATTATCCCATATTTAACAACTTATATAACCTTGCATTTGGTAATTCAAGGTAAGGCTATTTTTGCACAATTCAGTATTTTGCTAGAGTTAGCACATTATGCAGAGTTATTCTAGTTAAAGAAGTGATAGAGCACCACAGGCCAGATAAAATATACTAGAGAGAAAAAAGATGTTAAATGGGATCAGTGAAATGGTCTATCCACTCTTGTATTCTATTACAGCAGATATTCAGATCTAGTCTTAGAAAACCTGAAAAGAAACTTCACCCTCTGTTCCTCTCCCAAGAAAGCTTAACTGGCTGCATAAGTAATTCATTAATACCCTTTTCCATTGACATGTCATATGAGTAATTTTTAAGCAGTTTTCACCACCAAAATTGGCAGAAATTTCTCCTTGCAAACTGACAATGTGATCTGATTCAATTACAGAGGTATGCTAGAGATTTTAGCAGGACTTCCACATAACTATATTGACAAAATGTCCGCAACAAACTAAAATAATTGCATTTTAAATTGTAAGGAAAAAATGCCCCAACAACCTTAGTAGCAATCCTGTTTAATATGTTTGAGAGTACAATTCATGGAAAATCTGAACACAGAAGACATGACTGATCACTGCCTGGAGAAAATCATTCTGTCATAAGAGAAAAAACTGCATTAGTATGCAAAACCTTTTGGCATGTTCATAGAGAATCAAGGACAGGACTCTGGATCATCAGTGTACTGTGAAATCTCCCACACAGAATATTTCATGTGCAGTCTTTTATTCTGCCCATTCCAACTGATGCGTTTTCAAGGACTAAAATGATCTCTATGTTTACTTAATTTTCATCTATTTGATAGCAAAACTCAAGAGACGAGCTTAGCTTTTCCCATGAGGATGTGACCTTAGAATCTTCTCATCCTCAGTTATTCTGCCAAATTTAGAAGACAAATATATCTTTACAGGGGAAAATATTTAATGTGATGACTTATGAGAAGGAATATGACTTGCTAAATGCAGAAAAGAGTTTGAATAAATTACAGATATAGGAGCTTGGCACTGTAGAGAAGGACAGTGAGTAAAATGGCATCATAAAAATAATTAAATTAATAGAAATCTTCAGTGTTGGTTTCCAGTATACCCATGACAAGGAAAGGTTCTTTGCAAGAACAGTCTTTTGAAATACAGAATGAGGATTCAAACGGTTCCTAAATATCAGCAAGCCTGAAAATGGCAAGTAAAAAGTAGCATCAGGAATCATTTTTCTTCCCCACAGCTGCTCCAGGGTTCTCCGTGTCCCAAGGTCTGCACCTTCAGGCAGCTGGACAGCATCCTCCCATGCCCAGCTCCGAGGCTTTCTGCACAAATTCCTCACACCCCCTCCCCTGGCACTGAGCACTTTCCTGAGCATGGAGTCACAGCACAGAATTTCTCTTCTCCCTCAGGTCAGGCCCATGGGGAGACAGCCTACAGTGGTATAAATGTGATGAATTTGTGGTGGAATGAAAGCACAAATGAAGCTTGTGGTCTTATATTCCCCTTCCTCTAGGCCAAATATGCATAGGTTTAAAATCAAACATTAGAGAGGAAAAATAAGAAGGTGGAGGGATATGGGATTGGAAGACCATAGTAATAATTTAACCAACTTCATGAACGCTGGGCTATTTTTAAACTACTTGATCTTTCCGTTCTCTTTCAGTTTCAGTGTTTACTCACAGCTCAAACAAACACAACTCTGGTCTAATTTAAAAGAAAGGTCATCTGAACTTCATTTCATGCTATCTCTAAAATAAGGAGGTGAAATGGAAAGCATGAGAAGTCGGGCTCTATTCAGATGAAAACTAAAGTCCATTTACTTTATGAAGCTGAAAGAAACACTTGACTTCAGGTATTCTTTCCCTTACAGTCATGAGTGACTAAATTAAATTTTACTGATTTATCCCTTCAAGATATTGTCATACATAATAAATGCCTACATAAAGAAACTTCAATAAGATAAAAATCTTTAACTGCTGTTCTCTATGGCTGTGAATGTACAAAATATGAAAGTAAATAGTTT
The DNA here is from genome assembly GCA_035048155.1 of Cinnycerthia olivascens. Taxonomy (NCBI): domain Eukaryota; kingdom Metazoa; phylum Chordata; class Aves; order Passeriformes; family Certhiidae; genus Cinnycerthia; species Cinnycerthia olivascens. Next base: position 12,221,589 of record JAWWMU010000106.1, read on the forward strand.
TTATTAAAGTTTCAACTTTGAAAGTCCAGTGATGCTGTGAACTTGGTGATATAAATTAAGTCGGTGGATAAATAAAATATAAAGTCAGTGAAGTTCAAAAGTCATTATTCTTCTTGTATAAATCAGCAGAATTCTACAAAAATTATCCAAGCTTTGTCAAATTGCACCATTCATATAGCTAGGTAACTCAGCAGAACTGTGTGTGGCATCATTTTTCCCAGTCTACTTGTAACTCATATTTTAACCTAGAGATATGTGAGTGTCTTTGCATGCAGCTATAGTTGCTGAAATTTTTGTGAGCTCATTTTATTGTTGTTTTCATCTAAACCTGAAATTAAATAGATAAGATATTTTCTAGCTAAGATTGTCTTTAAAATGATCAGAAATCATAATGCCTTATAGCTTCCCTGTTCCTGTCAGCAAAGGGCTATTGAAATAAACAAAAATATTGTATACCCTGACTTCTGAGCAAGTCAGTTGAGGTTTTTTGATGCATGCATTCTGAGAGGATACATGGATTTCTGGGTCTCATTTCCCACATTTGCCAAGCACTATTCTATACAAATGTGTGAGCGTCCTACACTCAAAATGATGTTGTATTCAGATACTTCACTGATGGAAGGCATAAGCATGCCCTCTTTGTATTTTCTAATCCATGATTTTCTTATTATAAAGAATGTTATTATTTTATTTTTGATATATTTTATTTAACTGATGTAGAAGGTAATCTCAATATATCTACGAATGCAATCTGTCAAGCTTTAGAGATTACAATGCAGGGGCTGTTTTCAGAATTGCACAGGATCAATAGCACAAGATTGTTTAAGCACACTTGCCTTCTTCCCACCTGAAGCAAATGGTTTGATTATCTCTTCACAGAGATTATGACACAAGGTGCTGACTCTGGTTTTAATTTTATTTGATTGATGGATTTAGATTTCAGCTGCATACTATCTAACTATGCTTATCCACCCACAGTTCAGTTGCTGCACTGATATGCCTTTTTTTGTGTCTGTATGTCTCATCTGAAGAGTGGAGATGATATAGTGGAATAATAACTCTCCAGTTTAATATTCTGTTGAGCATCCTCAACTGCAGTTCAGCAAATGCAAAGCTGAGAAGTTTGCTCATTACATTTCTGAAAGCTGTTATCTTATTGGCCTTGGAATATGCTGAAAGAAAATAGAAGCCTCAGAAACCAAATGAAAGGCATTAAAAGTAAAAGCCCAGAAGCTCAGTTATTGAGCTGAAAGAAGTTACTTACATATGAAAGAAGCAAGAAAAATAAGTCATTTGCCCCAGGCCTCCTGATTTGTGAGGGCCTCATTACATTACAACAGATGTAGTCTGGAGCTGCTGGTATTTTTTTTCTTTTATCATAAGTTTGCAAAAATCATTCTGAGATTGTACATATTATGCCTCATAGTCAGGCTCCCTACAAATGAAATCAACTTTCTCACAGGAAAAAAGCAGAGAGAAAAAAGGAGACAAAAAAAACTTGTACAATATCACAATATGTCGCAGTGTGGTAAGATATTTATTTATCCAACATGCTTCTATTGTAGAATACAATCAACATAGTTGCAAAGGCAGTTTTCACTCTGCTAAGATTCTTTTCCCACAAACATGTTTAGAGATGCAAGCAATTCAGAAAGGCCTTGGAGATTTGTGATATCCACCAGTTTGGCTCCCACTATAATTCACCTTGCTGGGTTTTGGATGGTAGGATATAGGCAGCTGGATTGAAGACACCCAGTCTCAAAGTTCTGGCAGATCAATGACACCTTGTCATCCAGCCTTACAATAATTACCAAGCATAACTAGGCAATCATTTCTATTTACACTCAGTGGTATCCAAAGAAGCTCAAATGCACAATAAACTTTTTTATTGGGCAGTTATTTTATAGTCAAAAATCAGCAAGGAAAGGACATCAGTTTGCTGAAATGCCAGTGCTCCCCATCCATCTGTATATCCCCATAAGGCCATATCTGGTGGTATGGACATGTGTTAAAGACTTAGTTTTGTCCTGTTTGCAGTCATAAAGTAATACACAAATCCTATAGCTAATGTATTGAATTTCTGCATTTTGAACTTCTTTTTTCTTTAATTAATCATCATAAAAGGTCGAAAAGTATCTTAATTCTCTATTACAGGCACAAAAAGTATTGATATTTTCTCCCTGTTCATTTGAGATCTAATAGCCTGTCTGTCCAAACTGTGAAGTGAAACCCTAGGTCTCCAATTAAGAGTCAATCACATAAATCTTGAGATAGAAAAGCAGCACAAACACTTGTTCAGAGTTTCAGTGTTACATTATGTCTTTAATTATGATGACCTTTCTCCATGCACTGCTTTAATATTAAAATCATGGACTGAAATGAATGCTTTTTATCTTTAGATTAGGTTGGTGTAAGGCTGCCATTTGACTTGCTCTTTATGACAAATACCAAAAGCCAAATTCTGATCTCATGAACAGTGGTGTAAATTTAAGGTCTCTCTATAGATTTTCATCTGATATTAAACCACTAATTAGTTCTGTACGAATCACCGGACTCCTCTTTAAAATAGGTATGCAATGTGAATAACAGAAAGGAGTTTTAATAAAATACAAGTTTTATATGGGCAATAGTCTTTTTGTACTTAATAACCTGTTAACTAGGGAAAAAAAGTAATTAAAGGCTTTATTGAAAAAATACAGCATAATTTCAAAAATTATGGAGGATAGATATTTTAACAGGTATGTTCATGACATAAACATGGACTACCTGGGTTAAATGAACATGGATGAAGCAAAAATTGAAATAAACATTGAATGAAATAAGCATGACCGTGTAATAAACATTGAGTCTGGAGAGGACAGGAGGCCAAGAAAGCGAACTTGTAGTCAAAAGTCTTGTCCTCCAAGCTCAAGAGCTGTCCATCCCAGTGAGCAGGAAACTAAAATATCAGGAAGCCTGTGCGGATCAACATGGAGATCCTGTCAAAACCAAAACACAAAAAGTATATAGAAACACAAAGTTCTGAACTTCCCAGGGCCAGAGGGATATGGAGCTACTGGAGAGAGCAGAGTCACTGAGGTGATTAAGGGACTGGAGCCTGTCTCATATGAGGAAAGACTGAAGGGAGCGGGTTGCTCAGTGTGAAAAGAAGGCTCACAGGGAAACCCACCAATGTGTATAAATATCTGAAGGGATGCAGTAAAGAAGACAGAGACAAGTTATGGACGTTCTGCCTCAAGGACAAGAGGCAATGAACACAAACTGAAAAACAGGAAGTTGCACTTGAACATAATGAAACACTTTTGGAATGTGAGGGTGACAGAGCAGTGGTACAAGTTGCCCGAGGAAGTTATGAAGTCTTTATCCTTGGAAATATTCTGAAGCTTCTGGACAACCTGCTCTAGGTGCCTCTGCTTGAGTAAATGTGTTGGATCAGATGACCTCCAAAGTTAACCTCAACAATCCTGTGATTCTATGATATCAATAGAGAATTTAACCAATTAAATGTAAAATGTTCAGCAAAAATTCCATTATCAAATGTGAGTATCATGATATTCTAATAGCATGACTGAAAACGTTGAGCAAGCTGTTCAGTTAAGATCTCACTCTAACTTCTAATACCACATTTCTTTTTGAAGACTTGTGTGACAGTTGAGGGGTTTGGGATTTGGTTTGTTTGTTCGCTTGCTTTTTCCTGTCAGCACAACATCTGAACTGAAGAACTCCTACTAAGCAAAGCTTAAATTAGGGAGCCAAGGCTACAGGATTAAGAGGTACAGCCTGCGTTCACCTTGTGCAGAGCTTAACTCATAAAACATTAATCTATGTTATCATTGCAGCAAATGGAATGTGGAATTCTGCTTCCAGTGTTAAGGATTTTCATGTTGTGTTTTTGTAAGATTTACTTGGGTTAAAATTTAAGGCATTGCAAACATTTTAGAGTTAGTGTAAAAAGAATTCTTGGTATTTCAAAACAGAACAGCTTTTCTCCACAGAGTACCATAAAGAATGTCATGTGACGTGAAAGACCACAGTAATGGGCTGTTGTGTAAATGAAAAGCTTTTAAAGGGGAAAAAATGTGATTCTTCAGATGTGAGATGTAAAGTGTAAAGCAGAATAAATATACCTAGTGATGTAGAGTAGCAAATCTGTGCCTAAAAGTATACAGCACAAAGAATAAAGAAAAACAAAATAAATAATAATAATTCTAAAAAATAATTTAATTGAACAGCTGAAGGAGGATAGATCTTCAGAAGTCATTAACCTAAATGTATCTTATAAGGAACAGGATATTTGATAGTTAAGGTATTATTTTCAGTAACTTTCTTGGCACAAAAAAAAAAAAAAAAAACCCAAAAGGAACTGCTTATAATATTGAGTTGGCAGAAAATAGATGTGTTCAAAGAAATTAAGGCATGACTTGATCTGAGAGTTTTTGAATGAAGTAATGCAAAACTCAAAAAAATACAAAGTTCATGTGAATTCTACACATTCAAAAATTAAAAAAAGAGGAAAAAAGTTCTGAGAGAGAGAGATCAGAAATAGCTTTTTTTATTTGACATTCATTGATTCTTATGTCTAATATCATTAGGTAAGATCAGAGGTCCCTGCCAGTGGATTAAACACTTGCCATGGAACATTTTCATGGAGTGACATTTCCTTTGAAATATCTTCTCTCTTCCAACAGATATGTGTTTAGGGAATTCTGGAATGAAAGTTCAATCTCAACTATTGTTTTTCTCAGACTTATATAATTATCTAATTTGTCCTTGAACACAATATTTACTTCTTTTCTTTGCAATATTTGGTTTCTATGGATGTGTTCTAGCTGCTAAATAACAAAAAAGGTCAGAAACTTACACTTGAAGACATAAAAGGTTTGTTCCACATCCTCTTAGCCTCATGAGTAGCTGGACCACCTCCTCACTACATAACACAAATTGTACTTTATGGAAAAGTGGTCTCCCATGACACCAAGACAGCAATTCTTGCATTAATTTGGTGCAAAATGAGTAAGATCTGGACTTTGGAATGTTAAAGAATCTCCGTTCTGTGGTGCTCAACAACAAGAAACAGAGGGCACTCACTGCCTTCCCCCAGGTGTTTTATGACAAGGAGGGTTGGCAAAATGTTTCAAAATAACTCTCCCACTGGGATTTGGTACAGGGTGGGATGCAGCCCATGTGAAAAAAGGTGGATCCCTGAACAGTGCACAAGAAATGTCTGTGTGGAACCTGGGACAAGCTAAAGCTGGAGAAGATCAAATACATCATGCAAACAACTTCAATTCTGTAGCTTGTTCATGATCTTATTCTAGTTTAATAGGCAGAGTCTATGCATTCAGTCAGTGGTGGATGTATTTTAGCTTTAAAAAGTTAGAAATATAAAGCATTCATCTTCTCTGCAACCTTCAAAAAACCTTCAAAAATGTATTTTCCACTCAGTATTTTCTAAGCTGAGATGCTTTAACTATTTAATATTTCGTCTGGTAATCTTATGCTTTTTTTCCACATTTACAATTTTTTTTTCCTAGGGTTTTCTTTTTTTTTGAGATAGGGTGACCTTGTGGAAATCGAGTTTAAAAGGTTTTTCTTGTATGAGATGACACTGCTTGCTGCAAGCTTTGATTTTTGAAAAGACCAGAGATTTATGGCATAGAGCCAATAAAGCATTTAAATACATCTTTAAGCATCTCGTTATTCTTTTCAGATAATCTAGGCAAAGTTCTAATGAAAATAATCATATATCTAAAGGTAAACAAATGCTTCAAATTTTTCTTGGCTCATCAAGCCCACAATAGCAACAGTACTGGAAGGAAAAAGGAAAAAAGATCACCTTTTCTATGTATTTTTTTTAATGTTAGTTTTATACATGGAAAAATGTTTCTTTTTTACTTTTTAATCTCCATTTGCATAGTTTGTTTCTTGACATTTCATTGCTATATTAATTTTTTTCTCTTCTGTTAGGTCAACAATCTAATAATAATTAAAATCAGGGAAATGCCACACAACTACAAAGCAAGGTGATATGTCTTGTAATTCTTTAAGTGTCTGAAGGATATTTAATGGAAGAATATTGAATATTCTTTAAGCTGATGAAGGACTTATTTACCTTGCTTTCTAAATAAACTGTATGACTCGAATCAAACCAGATTCTGATTCAGAATTTTCATACCACAGACAGGATCAGGTATCTCACACAAGTCATTGGCTACAACAGCATCATTCATCACTCCCGAATGAAACCACCCTGTGCATCTGAGCTAACACCTGTTAGCAGATCCACAGATCTGTTTATGTGCAGTCACCTCTGCAATTCCACTGCAGCACTATACCCATCTTCCAGCTCTGCTAACAGAGCTGTTCCAACTGCAGTTACACCTGCTAAGGTCAAAGCACAGACTGTGCCCAAGGGAGACACTGAAGGAGAGGAAAACTACTTGCAGTCACATTAAGCACATGGATTTTTCTATCGTATTTTGTAGCTTTAGGCTGCCTGGAAAGTAGTCTGAGGCAATTTGAACCTTGGTTAAAGGATCATGGATGAGTTTAGCAGTTAGCTTAGTTTGGTCTGAGAATAGTAACACTATTAGGACAGAGAGAAGAATTAAAAGGGGGACTAGACCTGGAGCTATTTACAACTGAAAAGGGAATGAAGAAGACCTAGGGAGGCAGAGGGATCTTAGTTAGGCTAGATGAAGAAAGCTGGAAACAGTAGACATAGTTTGTGGTTGTACTGGAGTTTTTAATGTATTTTTAACTCTTAGAAAGAAATAAATATGCTTATTTTAAATTTCCTTTAAAGAGATCATATAGTCTTTGTCTTTAAATGTCATATGGAGATACAGAAGAGAATAGAATGCATAATTTCAGAAAAATTTAGTTAAAAAGTCCCTGGATTCAAGTGCTATATTTCACTTAAAATACAATGGAAAAAAAATACAAAGCAATACAAGCTATTATTTGTTGTAGAATACCAGATATCTCTTGCTGTGTCCATACAAAGTGATCAAGCATGCATGCAACAGTCAAACTACCTTCATCTGGATATAAAAGATATCATTACAGTTATCTGTGTAAATTAAGCCCTGACAAAAATAAAATGCAACACCTCCAACCAAGACCTTCCCAAACTGGAAGAGATGATCAAAAGGAAAAAGCCTTCATGTTTTTATCCAGCTTTAAAATGTGATTTTTTTAAAAGTGCTATATTAAGAGCTGTCATGTACCCCCACAGCTGGATGCCCAGCGATGACATAAGCAGCTTTCATACTGGAGAGAAATATGTCACATTGTTCATTGCTTGATCAGCACAGGGACTGGGAAGGGAAATATTAACTTCCATAGATGTTTGACCTAAAGTTTATTTTCTCCTATACTTGGGAAACAGGCTGTGTTTATAGCAGTGCACGTAGTGGTATTGCCTGGCTTTAGCTGGGACAGCATTAATAAGAGGTGAAAAGGAAATAAGGCACATTTCTGAGAAGGAAAGTTTTCATCAGTGTTCCCAGAAACCTATGGAATTTTGATCTCCCTGAGTAAAGCCCACCCAGCATACTACAGGCTAGTCCAGTCCTAAATAAAAGTAGAAGATTTGATAGCTGGTGAAAAAGACATTTTTAGTTTCCAATCTAAACTGCACAAGAAAGCACAAGCTCATAGCAAAGTTCCTCTGGAAGACTCAGTACTTAAAAAATCCCATTCACTTAAATACAGGGATATCATACCTTTTAACAGAAAGATTAAAAAGTCCTGTTACATTTATATTCCTTTACAGAACTCTCAGCATTTCTGCATGATCAGCCCTTTTTTCCCATCTTTGTTCCATGTCTGTAGCATTAATCTCCTTGGAGTAACTGCTCACTTGTTAAATATATCCATCACTGAAAGATAATTGTAATATGTGACAAATACACCTTGAGAAGAATTCATTATAGGCACCAGTCTGACATCATAGGATAGTGATGTGTTAGCAGTATCTCTTCTCCCCAAACAGGTTGTGAAACCAGACTTTAAGATAATTGTATGTCTTATCTAAAATTCTCCCACCTAAATTGATACTTTATAGATGATTATTGAACTGTTCCTCGAAGCCACAAATCTAAATTAACCTCAAGTACGAGAGAGGTTTAGTGGCTCTGCATAGAAAGTTAACATAAACAGAGAAGTTTAAAATCTCTTTAGCTCTGAATATTTTATCTAAATTATTTTTCCTTATCAAAGGAAGCATAAAGTTTGGAAACAATACACCACAGACTCAGGAACTATGTCATCCTGCCACCTCTGTTTCCCTCGTTGCCATTTTGCATGAGAGAAATCAGAAGGAGTGTATTTTTCTAGGTCCCACAGTTCACAGGGTTATTATAAACCCCTCATTAAAACATTCTCTGTCACTGATAGCATGGGGAAACTGAAGTCCACTTATGCTGACTTTCAGTGATAGAAAATTCTCATCTTTCTGGAGCTGACTGTGCTAACCTCAAACTGGGGCAATTTTATATGAATACTGAATTCCACTAAAACTGAAAAAAAAATTTAAAGGAAATTATTAGATATTATTTTTAAAGTTTTGTTCTTTTGCTGTCTTTTTTTATTCTTTTGTTTTTTCTTTTTTTTAGGATCTGGTTCCTGTCTCAGACCTTCAAATGGACATATATCTTGTGAAAATAGAAAATAATTTGTATGTAGGAAACTATATAACTGTTGAAGTAATTTTTTATGAGAATTCCATACCACAGGAATGGAAATTTCTCCATATAAATCATCCTTTCTTTTTAAATTATCATTTGACTATAGCAAGGACATTTGTTAATCTAAGTGTTTCTTTACAGTCCAAATTAATGTGCGCCTGATGTAAGTATCAGTTGTGTTAGAATGCAATGGATTATATTTTTGCTGAAAAAGGCATGAGGTCAAATATTACTTCAATAGCAGGTTATCACAAGGAACTTCTGCTGTCTCTATCTGAAGGTTTTTGCTTCTGTCATCATCTCTTTACAGGATTCAGATATGTGTTGTTAGAATCACATAAAAATGTATCTTATTTCAAAGCACTAAAACTTTTTATCACATCGTGTACTGACATTTTGAGCAGTGACAAATTTTGGCTGTGCAGACATTACCGTTTTCAAAGCACAAGTTACTTGTAATCAATGCTTCTTACTTTCAGCCCAAATGTTGAGAGGTAAAAATCAATTGACACTTTTGTATAAGGTGAAGCTTTTGTTTTAGCCCTCCACAAGTACTGTTTTGTTCAGTTTAGCTTATGGTTCTGAAAGAAAGCCTACACCACAAAGCTCCACACCGTGAGCTTGTTCAGAAAGCGGGACTGTTGTGACCCAGCCTTATACACTGACCCCCAAAGTGTCTCCTTACCACATTTCCCATTCCGCCCTCTATGAAATTAAATCACTGCTGATGGCAAAAGTACTGCAGAGAACTTGGAAATATTGCCTCCACTGCTCCTCAAAGGCCTGTAAGACACCTTCATATTTCTCTGCAAGCATTTCTATATTGCTACTCAAAGCATGTTTGTGGAGAACAGATTAAAAGTTCTTATTCCCACTCCTTCTGGTGGGAGATGACTGAAGAGGGATCAGCACCCTTGGTTGTGCTGAGTATCAGTATAAGAAAAGGAATTTGTCACCTATGGGCCTTGAAGCTCAATGTTATTTTAATCTTTACTCTGGTTCTGAGGTAAAGTCACTGTCTGTTCTTTTGCCTTGAGCATAGAAACTAACAATACTGAGGGAGGACTTCAGCACTTCATTCCAAAATGAACCCTGTCCAAGAGCTGTTCAACAGATGTTATTTTCCTTGTAGTCTTTTCTCCAAAGCCCTGTTAACACAAGAGATTGAATCTGTACCTCAGGGACTTAAACTTTATTATGGAGCTGCAGGTAAACTTTTTACTTTGAACAAATATAAAAAATGACAAAACTGTGCCATAACTTATAGCTGTAAAGAGGAACATGAGAGAGGAAAGCAGGCTGGAATTTTGGCTCATCTTAAACAAGTTATACCCATCTGTGTTTGAGAGAGATCCTGCTCCCAGTTTACTGCAGAAGTATTGCTGTTAACAGATGCATATTATATTGTTCAAGAAAAAGTAAAAGGTAAAAGAAGAAACAACAGCAGACTTTTAATGAGTTTTTCTCAGAATATCACAACTGCAAGAGCTGACCATCTGAAAGCAGGAATACCTGTCTTCAAACTAAGACACCATCTCTACCCCAAGCCCCAAAAGATGAGTTCCATCAATTGAAGTGTAAGATTCAAGCATATTTAACAAGGAAGCTTAATCCCAAGACCAGGATATTTGGAAAGAGTTTATTCACTCAGGGCTGTCTTTATTATTTGAGTTGTATTGTTCTCAACAGAAGCCTAGCTGATCCAGGTAATGTACTGATAAGGGAATCAAAAATGCATCTATGTCTTTTAAAGCAATAAAAGTTTGTGCCTGAATTTGTGATGTTTCTCATTAGCAGTTTTCACACTGTGTGTGTTTTATTTTGAACACTTGCTTTACTTTGAATCCAAGTATGGACTGAAAACAATTTTGGTCTCAGGACTAAACAAAACATAGAAATTGGAAATCAGATGGTACCATTTTGTTCAGAGGCCATACAGTACTCTCAGGATGTGACAAAAAGAGTATCTATTCTGCCTTTAAAGAATCCTAGTGAAGAATTTAAAATTTCTTAAGAAGGCAAAAACTAGATTTAAAATACTATCATTGTTATGACTCAAGGAAAGAAATAATAAATTAATTCACTATCTGGAGTACAATATGTAATTGGAAATATTCGTACACTATGTAAAAAGATCTCTTGTTTCCTATATAAAATAAATCCTTAAAAATGGGGCTACCATAGACTTATAGTGGTTTTTTGCAGATACCACATGTACATTTCTGGGATTACAGAATGAAACCTTCACATCAGCTTTCCATCAGTACTAAAATATTATTGAAAATGTTTCTTCTAAGCGGGATCAAAAGCAGAGCATAATGCATGCAACAATCAAGAAAATTGTTGTTCTCACTAAGATAGCAGCAGTTGTTAAAATGGAAAATGTGAAAATATTTTATCCAAAAAGCAGTACCTGATCTGTTCTGTCAAAACTGGACACTGTTTTCAAACTGCTTTCCAGCCAGAAAAATGGAAATCCACAGCGGCAATTGTCTTCTGCAGTAGGATTATATATGTGAAGTTTTAAGATATACTTTATTATGTTAAAAGGTATGGATATACCACACAGGTGTTTCCTAAATCTTTCAAGTTCAACCCTCTCAGTCACAGCAAAGTTGAAATTGCCCATTAAAATATAACCAAGTTTTCAACCTTGGTAAAGGCAATATCAGTCTGATTAATATTGCTATAATTTGTTTTGTTAACTACTTCATGATTTACATAGAATACATAATGGAAAATTATTTTGCCATTTGCCATAAATCAGACTATGTTAAACATAACATGTTCACTCTAGCTGGCTTCCAGACGTGAGAATTTCTGCAGGATCTCTTTGTGAATAGTCTTAAACACCTGACTAGACAACAAAGTTAATCAAGCTCCACAAAATTTGCCACCAGTTTCATCCTTGGCGGCCACTCAGTTGTTTTAATTTGGTACCAGTTGCCACTTGATTTTTTTTTTTTTTTTTTTTTTAGCAACAGTACACGTCTTCTGAGTCTTGAAAAATAATTTCTCCTGATCCTGGCTGCACCGGAGCCATCTGGAATTCCTAAAGAGTAATTTTCACCGGAGGATGAAAGGGACATTTCCTTCATAACAATGAATCAAAGTGTCATTTCCCAGCTGAAAAGCAAATCTTATTTTACTGGTTCACTCTTGAATGTAGCAAGGAAACAGCTGAATAAGTTCTCCCTGCAGAGACACACATTCAGCCCATCTCACACACATACTGGTGGTGTTCCCTGTCAGAACAAGCACATTCTTATCACTTAGCATCTGTTTCCCTTTATCAGACTTGTTTACCAGCATTTTCATTGAGAAGCTTCCTTACAGAGATTTTTTTTTATTTTGTCATTCATTCGTGGTGGAGTTACACCTCCCAGCTGCAGCTATTTTAATAATGCTAAGAGTTAGGTATATAATTTTTCTGTGTGACTCAGATCCTATCAGAGAGCTAAAATGCAGTACAAGACTTAATCAAAGCTGTTCATAGTGGCAGTCAATTCAAACAATATTTTTTTTAAATTATGTTTCTTCATATTCTTTGGCAATAAAAGGATAGTGATAGAATCATTTTTAATTTGAGAAAAAAATAAGGAGAATATCCTAATAAATAATAATACACATCAATGTTATTTGTTCTAACTAGTTAGAATTTAAGATTTTATTAAAGCAAAAAAGAAGAAAAGTTGAAATGAAAAAGCTCACAGTGGGTTTGCAAAGGTTGGAATGAAATTGCTATTTCTAGGAGTTTCCATGGAAACTACAGTACTAAGCAAACCTATGTACAAAAAGAAGAGATTTTTTGTTGTTGTTGCTAAGTGTTCTTAAGAAAATCTACACAAGCATCATTATAATATGTAGCCAAACCAAAAGGCATGCTAGTTGAATAATATATAGCATACAACTGTGGTGTTTACTTGCTGAATACTTTAGAAATGAAAGTTCAGGCATCTGTGTGACCTTAAGATTTGGACCTGTACAATTTTTTGATTTAGCATTGCATTGTTTAAAGTGAATCAATATGGTTAACAAACAAAATTACTCATAGCAACCCAACATGTTGCCAAATTTTTAAATTCAATGCATACTTGACAATCTTAGTGAAATTTCTTAATTGGTTTTGATATGATCAGTTTGCTCTCAGTGTTATTGAAAATACCTTTCTATCTTCTAAGGGTTTGCTTATATCTGAATATAAGAATTAACACCTTCTATGGACAGTTTTATTACCTGAGAAGAGACAAAAGTCTTCATAGTGAAGGTGAAAAGTAGGGCAGGTTTGGAAATGAAACCAGAAAGTTTTTGAATAAAGAAACAGAAACTGAGGTTGCAAGTTCTTTGTGGTCACAAACCAGTTTTGAATCTTTTCCTATTCTGCATCATCAAATCAGCCTACATGGTTTCTGAAAATTCAGATTATTCCACAATCAAACCCTAAATGTGAGTGCTAGCATTGACAAGAAATATGTGAGTCTATAAGAGGATTTATGTGAACAAGATCCAAAACAAAAGAGCAGAGAAAATGGAACCATATCAGTTTATGTTAAGAATTCAATAGCTAACTCTTTAGGAAAAGAAAATATTACAAATTTTGCATTTAACTGTCTTCTGAAATAAGAAACTGAAATTCATGTCCATCTGTTGTCCATCATTTTCAATGTTAAGTGCTATTTAGAAATTACTTCATTTCATTGGAATAATGACAGAAATGTCTGTGAATATGAAATTGCACCACAATGTGTTGTGATTATTGATACAACTTTTGAAACATATTGATTAAAAATTTTTTTTTCCCCAAAGAAGTTATATATGGTAGTGAAGCTTTAAATATTTAATTAAGAGTCATGTATTAATAAAAAGTGATTCAATAAGTCACCAAATGCAAAATTCTGCAATGATGTCTTTATAAATTATTTAGCTGCTCCAAGAGTGTTGGCTTTAATAAATTAAATTCAAGGACATCTGGTTAACATACTTAAAAAAACTAAAAAAGCAATTATCTTTATCAGTGCAGCAGCCTGGGTTCTTATATTTCACCATGAGCAACTTATTTCCTTGATAACTTCTTACTGAGGTATTGTTTTTTTATAGGAGATTAAATTAATTGTATGAAGAGAAAATTATGAAAGACAAAATAAATTTAAATATATAGGCTAATATCTATTCCTTTAAACATTAAAAAACTGGTTACTTAGGCAAAAGCAATCACCACCACCATTACTTCTGTCTTTCTGAAGTTATCTAGACATCTCTTTTTTTTTCTTTTGCTGTCAACAGTCTTATTTTAAAAGTGCCTAACTCTACAAGACCCTGGGATTTGCACTTCTGAATCTTGTCAAGAGATTTCATTTTCCATATAGCTCACATTAGACTTTTGACATATAAATTTCTTATAAATTAATTTCTATGATTTTTCAATTTTCAAAATGTCCAGAAACATATTCAGCACAGTAGTTGAAATGGCTGCATGTATTTGTTATTTCTATTTTACTAGTTACTGGTTAAGCTAATGAATAAATATTTGCACATATTTCATAAAATGAAAATTGGTTTGTTTTAAAAATTTGCAGACTGAGTAACCATAGCAAGTTGTTAAATGGAGATTTTGAATCTTCATCCTCAGTCAATGAGTTAATTGTCTCTAACTCTCAGAACGGAGAGCTCTGGTAATCTATACACTTTAAAAACCTATTTTCTTGAGTATTGTTCATAAGTAGTAAGCAGGGAGAATAGTTATTCAAGGTCGTTTATATAAAGTGAAATATTTTTCAGCAGCAGTATTATATCTGAAAGTGAAAAACTTCCTGCTATGTTTGTTATTCAAAACCCTCTTCACAGTTTAACCACTGTCCTTCAATCACTACTTCAATGGTACTGATTCAATAGCCTTTGTATTCCAATTTTTCCTCTATGTACTTAGATTTTTGCTTTTTTAAATTATTACTGCTATTGTTATTACTACTACTACAATTATGTTGATAAGAAACTTCCTAACTGGTTTTTTGTTTCTACATAATCTAAAAGACGTGATAAAATATACTAAAGATTTAATAAAATCTATCACTGTGTATAGATGTTGATATGCATGGAGGTTCTGGTTACCACAGAAAACATTAAATATAATAAGAGATTCAAAGTAATTTAGGAGCTGATAGATGTTCAGCTGCCATGGATGTATATCCTTACTTTATTGCTATTTTTAAGGCTCAAGAATTAATAAGCATAAATCAGAATTGTGCACTAGTGAGAGCAGTAATCACCTTCTGAGCAATACGTGATCTTAGCAGAAAGTTTTATTTTCAAAATAGTGAATAAAAAAACCCAATTTTTTTTGAGAAAACTCTATTTTGAGTTCTCTCAAAATAGAAACCCTTTAAGGTTGAGGGAGCTTTTACTCACAGGAACCCGTGAACTGCAGCTGTACCACCACCAGAAGAGTTTAAACAAAATGTAAAATGCTGTTGATTGCATAACCCAGGAACCCTTCCACCACATCTTTGCCTCATCCTTGTTCATCTGCCTCTCACACTGAATGTGCCACAGTTGTAAATGGACCAGAGACAAAGGGTCAAGGGAAGCAGGATCAAGTGTGTGGTTACAATAACAGCAACAGCAATTTACTTCATAGCTCCTAAAATAAAGCAAATTGAATATGAAAGTGTTGATTTTTTTCAGGGGCTTAAAACTTTAAAATGTCCCTTCAGTAAGAAGAATTTGCCATATCAAGATGGTTCCATGATGTAATCTCATCATGATTAAATACATATGCTCAATGAAGTAGAGGACAAAAATGTTTTCCACTCAAAACCAGTGGTAAAACTGCTTCACCAGGATGAGAATTTTCCATACATTCTCTGTCTGTGCAAATCAAAAAGGATTTATGGTTTTAAATCCTTCAGGTTTTAAAGAATCCGTCGGCATTTTCACTTGCTTATCCAGTATCTCACGAGATATGACAGGGTAAAAAAAATCTGGGATTTATTTCACAAATTTATTCCAGATTCTTGTGGTTTAAATTGACTTCAGTGTAGATTTTTGAGTTAATAATTTGCCTGTAATGTTAGGCATCTGTGAACTAAGACCCTGAGCCCATCTATTTGAATCATAGTGCATCTAAGAACAGTCACAGGTGCTTACTACAGAGCAGGAAGGATTTTGGCTATTTTATCCTCAGATAACTTACACTTTAGAACTAAGAGAACGGATAAAGACATGTAAAACATTCTGTGGCCACTTTCATTTTCTCACTGGAGCAATGCAAGAATAGTCTTAGCACTCCTTTAGCTTAAGAAGATCCTTAGACCTCTAATCTTCAATATCAGGATGCAAAAGCTGAGAAATGGATTTTAGCGAGCCACTGTAAACAGTTTGTCTATTTGCTTCCTGTCTTTTCATCTTAGGAAGAAGAAAAAAGGAATACAGGGACAAATTAGTACTTTAAGCTCAGTTTCTACTTCTGAAAGCAGTTTTTTTAAAGGAATCTGGTCATTGCTTAATAATTCTGACTGAATTACCCACTAACTTCATTATAAAATTTAGCTTTGTTTTGCTAACAATAGAAAAAAGAAAAACACACTTTATCTAAATCATTGATCAATAAAGCTAGATTTTCTTAAAGCTAATTTTTCATAATTTTCATTATATTTGACTGAAAATATTAATTTTAAAGGAGAATTCAAAGCCATTTGTAAGTAGAATTTTTATATTAATTTACAGGTAAATTTCAAAACACAATTGATTACTAGTAGTCTGGAATGTATAAACAATTTTGCATTTCTCTTTGGATACATAAGCAGTCTCATAAAATATTGGCAGAGGTACTTTGATTTGTACAATATCCTTGATCACTAGAAGAAAAGGGATTACGTGTTCCTAACTTTTGTTAGGAACTGGCAATATTGCAAGCCATGGTGATGATAGGGGCAATCAACGATAAAATAGTTGGCTAGTTGAAAGAAAATTTTGTGCTGTCTCCAAAATCAGAAAACTGGTGAGTCTAACCTCAATTTTTTAACCTTGGCTCTCCAAGAAACATTCTGTTCTATGTGAAAAGTAGATGGGTCAATCTCTCCTGGCAAGAAAATTGGAAGTGACTGAGCTGTAAAAAGAAATATCCTGGTCCCATTGAGATATACTCAGTTAACATTTAAATCAGCTTGAATGAAATTACCATCCTATGTAGTCTTTATGAATTACATGAGTCCTGTTTAGTACTGTATAGCACTATGCAATCACCCAATCAATGCCGATGAGACTCAAACATGTTCCAGTGGCATGTTTTGCAGACCACGTATTTCTGACATATCCAAAAGCAAAAAAATCATGCTCAGTGTCTGACCTACTGCCTAAATTCTATTGTTCTAGGCATGAGCCTCCAATTCAATAAACAACTCTGTGTATTTAGAACAGTTTCAACACATGCACGGAGTCCAACACTTTTGGGACAGACTTGCTTTGTGTGAACAATAGTTTTGTCTGCAGACACAACAGTCATTCATCCAAAGAATTATTCAATCACAAGACAGAGCAGTAGTGTAGCATATTTTTGTAAAAGTTGGTGGCTTCCTACCAAAATCAGGAGGGCAGTGGATCTGGATTTGTAGTTGTGGTTTTCAAAATAATTAAGTAGGTTGTTCCTAAAGGAGAAAGTTTGCCTGTGGAAAACAAGCCATTAAAAAAGAAAGCAATGGAACAGTCCATTGTGTAATCTGGCTTTCTTCTCAGATATATTATGGTAATTTCCTACAGTGCATTTAGGATGCTGAATGGCAAAGCTGAGCTGCAATATCCGTGCACAGGGATAAGGAATGTACTACAGGCTGACAAGGCAGATTATGACCATTACAAGACAATGATGTCCAAGTCAAGAGCAGGTTTACCAACACCACTCCAAATTTATGTTGTTAAGATGAGAAAACTCAATAACATTATTGTTATTCAAGGCAGTTCTGTAGCAAACACTTTTCATTTCCAAACTGAAAGTGGGTAAAGTCTCCTTAAGGCAGGGTATGGATAAAAGGGAAGAGGCTGTTACACTAATCTGGGGTTCCACTTTAAGGAAACCAGAAAATGAAACAGAAATCAAGGTCTGAGTCTCTTACGTGTTGTTACCCAATATGTCACAGATTAACACTCTAAAACACGTTAGATGGGAATCTGAGAAGTGCAAAGCTATTAAAAGCCTTAATTTACAACTACTAATTTTCAGCAGTTACAATGGTTCATTGTATTATACATTATTATACTACACACATACATTATAAACATTTTTTTAAAGCTTAGCATATTATCTGGGAGCACATACAAAAATATTTAAGATTTAGAAAGCAACAATAAAAATAAAATGTTGTTTCATATTTAAAGAAAAAGAACTCACATTAGTAAAACTATGTTTAGGAAACAGTGACCCATTGCTCTTTGCAAGGAATTATATCTAATTCTGAGGTCTAAGGATCAAAGAGAGAATTATGAAGTGAGAATCTAATTCAGGAAGAAGTTAGGATTTGCAGAAACGTTTGTATATTCAAAGAACTATTAAAACTTCTTTGTAGAAGCAACAGATAATTATTCAAATACATCATAAATGATTTAACACAGTTTAAGGGGAAAATAGTAAGCGAAAAAAGTCAGAGAGTGCTCTGAACCTTTTGATTTATGTGGTGCTTTCCTCTGAACTTATGATAACTAAGAAATATCAGAACTGATGAATGATTTGCAGTTTGATTGCAGATTATTTGTTTAAAAATTTGCGGAAAATCTAAAATGTTTTAGAAAGCACATTTTAAAGGAGCAAAGTAAGGTAGTTGATTTATTCTAGGTGAATTTCATACATAATGTCACAGATGAATCATAATTCAAAAGATGAGAAAATATCAGATATCATGCTTTTATAAAATAGCAATATCTAGGAAAGTTTGCTCTCTTCAGCATGGTTCCTTGAACATAAAATATTATTTTCCTTTAACTATGCACTAAAAACGTCCTAAGTGAGAAACTACAGCCATTAGTTTGCTTTTATTTTCACCTTAAAGGAGAATAAAAACTTTTGCCATATCTATTCTATTTCAGAGACCTCATTGGAACAACTTTCCTCTTGGTTTTATTCTCACCTGACTCTACCCATGCGTGTTCACTTAAAATCTTAACTCATGGCAATCAGCTGGGAAGGTTCTAACTTGCCCTGGAAGACACTGTTGTTCATTTTATTTGAGAGAAAGAAGTGGAAGAGAAAGCTCCTTTAGGGTATATGTTGATTATACTTCTATTTAGAAGGTATTTTTTATGTATTTCATCACTGATTAGATCATTTAATATCACAGTTCCAAAGTTAAATAGTAAACGATCTCAAAAAAGAAACATTTATTTAGAAATATAATTGGTATACTCTGGCAAAAGAAGTGTAACAGATGATCATTTACAAAAAGAAAAAAAACAGAATGAAATGTTCTCTACTAGTTAAGAGAAGCTCTCTCTCTCTTTCTAATTTTATCCTGAATTTCTATTAATTTGATTTAAAAAAACCCCACAACCTTCTGTTACTACTTTTTTAGAGTTGTATAGCTTCTTTTATTTCTCACAATGTTCAGGTAACTTAAAATCTACTTCCTACTTTCTACTTCTACTTTACTAGAAGTACAGTAGCTTCCTTCCTCATTCCTGAAGTGTCTATCTTCGTGCTTTCAGGAGGAGAACTAAACTTAAATCAAATTTAAAGCACATAACATAACATATTCAGAACAGAATGTGACAGCTTGAACTAAACATTAGTGTCTTATGCAAAATAGTGAGCATTTAACTTAGAGTCTGTAAAATTTTATACTATATTTCATTACTCTACAGAGCAAGCATTGCTGAAATCCTAGGTTTGGGTCACAAACAATGAGAAAAAAGTACCAAAATGTACTGGACATGTCAGAAAGTCATCAGTTCTGAAAATATTTTTATTACTGGAGAAAATTGAAGAATAAGTCAGAAGATTAAAAAAAAAATAGTCTCTTCAATATATCAATTGTAATAAATTAATTATAACAATTAGTTACAAATAGCTACTGTAAATTAAGAACTCCAGAGACACATCTGAAGCCCAACAAATTCGTAATTTTTTTCCTTGTACCTTGGGCAGTTTTTTAAGATGCCACCTTTATTACGCAGTTCAGAAAAATAAAAAGGAATAGTTATAGGAGAGGCTAATGAGAAGGCAATGAGGCTTCTAATAATTAATGAAACAAAAGGAGCCAGAGAATACAATGTTGTCAAAAATCCCATAGTCAATTTTTCCTAAGAAAGAAGAAATTAGTTGAGCTGTAAACTGTTGTTTATAGCATTTTATTTATAATCAATCATCATCTGGTTTTGGAGGCAAAAGCAGATAGTTCAGCTGGCTTCAGTGCAAACCATGTAGGAAATGACAGTTCCACTAGATAAAGGAGCAGAGAATGAAATGTGTAGGAGTGAGGGGAAAAGGGTCTTGCCCTAATCTCCACCCAGATTTGTCACAAGTTAGATCCCAGATGTATCACCAAAGGTTCCCAAAGCTTTTGATGGATATCTTTCTTTCTTTATGTCCAAAAAAATTGATATAAAGACATTTCATCTGTACTATATAACACTAGCTATTTGCATTTCAGTGATAATTTGACCTGAATTTGATCGATTAGAGCTGAAAAAAACAAAACAAAAAACACATTACTGTGGCAGTTTACGACAAATATATCAGTCCTTAGATTTTACACAGTGGTTCTCCCTTGTCACACTCAGAGTGGATTATTGTCTTTTTGCATGGTGTTTTTGGAGTGTGAATTCCAGACTGGAATAATATTTACTGGAAAATAACAAAGGAGCTATTATTTAGGAACAATGCTGCTGTTGATCAGATTAATGCTATTATTTATATTATTATCATATCCTTGCAAACATTACCTTGTCCTTATTGCTCTGTTTTTCCTATAATTTTCCCACAGATTTGATATCAACAATAAGGGTGGGGAGGGGGAGAGGGATGTAAAGATAGAATTAATTAGTCAAGTTCTTTTGTATAGCTGATGTTGTGACTGGGCTTTCACAAAGATCTGACTGTTCAGATTCATGAGGAATGCCTGGACTTTCAGAGATTTCAGGCACTATAGTTCAGTCTACCACCTGAGTTTGCATCCTCGGTTAATGATGCTTTTTCAGTTTTATCTTAAATATTTGCCAAAAGAGCCCATTTACCAAATGAAACAGTGAAGCAGATAAGAAAATGGGTGATATGTGCATATTTATAATCTGTGGACATAATTTTAAGCCATTACTATTTCACTTATACCCAAAGGACAAGAATCATAGTACAGGACAGAATCATAGTAATGCTTGTAATCTACTTTTATTGCTTCACAGCTCAGGGAGTAAGATTCCCTCTATTTTATGAAGCTTCTGCAAGTATTCTCCTTCACTTGATAAAAATAGATTAAGAAAACCTTGATCTGTCTCCTGGCTTGTTTCTAAGTTTCCAACTTCCTTTTCCAGGTGATTTTCTAGATCTCAACAGGGAACCTCCTAAAAGTTAACGGGCAAATTTGTAATTAAATGTTTTTTGATAGAACAATTCTTTTTTCTTAGACATCTAATTTTAGAGTGAGTGCACTTCTTGTTCTTGCTCTTTAGATTATCCTTTGTGACTTTTAGTCCAAGTTAGAGATTAAACTCCCCCTGTTTAGGAAAAGTTTGCCATTAAAGAAAGACAAATGCAGAATTGATTTCCTTAGTTTTATTAATTTTCTCAGCCTTCAAAAGATACAGTTTTTAGTCCAAGCCAGCCAAAGTTATGGCTACAGAAAATGGGAGCATAAATAGAAGTTTCAAAGAGCAGATTTCCACAAGTATATAAAGAGGGATTAATGTTTTACTCAAGGTGTTGCTCTCTGCTAACTGTAAACAAAGAAACTATGTGTTAAAACCAAATCCTGATGTGTGAAATGTTCAGTTTCAATTTACATTTTATTTGGAGAAAAAACAGCACTAACAATGGTTTGATTTTCTCATGTTATATGTTGTAATTTTTAAAGCAAAAATTCTATGCTTTTCTGATTTTTTTCACAAGGAAAAAAAGAAAACAAAAACACAAACAATAAGAACCAACAAAAAACCACAACAAAACAAAACAAAAAAATCCCACAAAAAGACCAAACAAAAAAACCACCTCTAGATTTATTAAAGGTGTTGTTTCTATTACAAGAAGGAAACATTTTTCCAAGTCTCAGAAATCCTCAAAGGAAGGGCAGAGGTTCTTGCCGGAACCACCAGTTGGGGTAGGGATGGGTTGGGAGTGAGAGGTGGAATGTTGTCTGCATGATGAAAGCCTTTAACAGGGGTTAGGCAGGCCCTGCAAGGAAAAAGGATCAGCTGCAGATCTGATTTGTGTGCTGACCTTCCCACATGTGGCTCCCCATTCAGACTGCAGCCAGCATCATTCCCTCTTCCTGCCAGCAGGAGCTGTGCAGTTGACACCCAAGGACTCCAGGATGGGGACACAGGAATTTGACTGCTCATCCTCATCCTTATCCCTCCATATCCCTCTCCCCCAGAACATGCTTATTGGCTACCGACTTGCAAGGTAGACCTGCACACTGACAATACATTTTGGTAGAAGTGTGAATAAAGGTGTGATTGCAACACATCACCACTGCAGTATGGGGCATCCTTTATCTACAGAAAGAATTTTAGTGAGGTGGGTAGAAAGTGGCAAGTTAATTTTTAGATTAGTCTGCTACCTGATAACCATTTCACTAGAGCTTTTCCCTTTTATAAAGATAGATAAAATCTCTAGAGTGTATCTAATGGAGAGCTGTACTGATGTTCCCAGGGGATTGTTAGCCTTAAGACAGCAAAAAGCACCACCACTGCTTAATTGGAACAGCATTAGCAAACACTGAATTTAATTGGGAAGCATTGGCCTGGAGCAAAGGGGTTATCTAGTGTTTGCCCAGGTGTTTGAATCAGGGTTCTGGCATTGTGTTACAGAAATAAAAGATTCAAAGAGAAAGTTGTTGTGTAAAAATTTTATTCTTGGTTACAACTATTGCATTCAGATTTTTTATTTTTTGCTTCTTTGGGTGTGGGGGGCTGAAATGTAACTTTAGATGTTGACTGGGCTGGATGCATACGTA
Organism: Cinnycerthia olivascens; assembly: GCA_035048155.1. Classification (NCBI taxonomy): domain Eukaryota; kingdom Metazoa; phylum Chordata; class Aves; order Passeriformes; family Certhiidae; genus Cinnycerthia; species Cinnycerthia olivascens. The sequence continues at coordinate 12,244,429 of JAWWMU010000106.1, forward strand.
TACTTAATACTGTTATTCAGAATAGCCATTAAAATCAATTAGTGACCACCTTTCTAACTTTACCCTTGTGTATTCTTTCTTGCTCCATGGGTAAATTGAAATTTCAGGCATTAATGAAATAGAGTCAATTAGTAGATAAGATAAATATGATCTACGAACTGTGGTTATAGTAAAATATTGCTTGCTGGCTTTTTAATGGTAAAACTGAATTTCAATGGCAGGATGGAGAATTCCTCCACCTTTTTTATCTTACTCATAAAATTAGAAGTATAAATATTGTGCCACAGCACAATACATAAAGTGAACTAATCTTGTCAGAACTAAATGGGAATTCATGGTATCAAAGCTAAATACATTGGTCTTGTAGTATGAATCTAAGAGATGGGAGAATTTCCACCTGGAAGTCATGCAGAGTCTTCAACAAGTTGCTATGATTGTATGTGTGTGCTACACATTGAAGTGCTTTACTCCTTTTATTTAAAATATCTGAATATCTAAGATAACTTAGTCCCTCTTTGCAAGAAGCTCATTTGGAGCTCAAAAACTTCTCCTGTGGCAAGTCCCATGTTTATGTGGTGTCTGTATCTGAGAAAATCCAGTGCTTTCTGTCATAGACAAGTATGATGAATATTGAGAGGTTCTGCAATACTCTTGAAGAAAGAAAGGAACAATGGTATATTAGATATTGCCACATAGCATCTCTCTCATTTTGTTCTACTTATAGAACTAATTTTCTATCAGTATTTGAGCAAGTGGTCTAAAGGATTCAGATGCAGGTTATTTGCAAGTAGCTGATCTGTTCTGTTGCAACTGAGTTCAAGAGCTGAGTTTTGGAGCTTGCTTTTCATTTCTCTCCCAATAATGTTCATGGAGCTTCACAAAATTGTTCCTAATTTGCATTACTATAACGTAAATGTGAATTTCAAGTGTTCTGTGCTCTCTTTGCTGTATTTGCTGAGAACATAATTTCTTCTTTGCCAAAAAAAAACAGAAGAAACAATGGAATAGATTTTCAATTCATAATGTTTTTTGCTGATTTTTCTCTCCTTACTTCTCTCTAATTTGTATCCCGTCTGTCTCAGGATGCTTACATAACTCACAGGACATATTGAAGGGATTTACAGTTTACTTAAAGCTTACCATTTAAGCTGTTGCTTTCAAGTTTTATTAATAATGTATCATGTTTTCCATTTATGCTCTACATTCCTTTTGCGGACCTTGCTGAAAGTACATTTGGAGGGGAGAAAAAAAGCTTGTTAAAATAAAATGGAAAAAAATTGTTTGCAAGTGATGGTGTATAAGTTTATTAACAAAAAATGTTATCAATCTACAAGTTTGCATTTTATGTAAATCTAGTTATCTGTACCAGAGGAAGGTTTAGGCTAAACATATCAATGACCGTAAAGTAAGCATAGTTGGTCCAAAGTTAAAATGAAGGAATTTTCCTAGTTGTTGCCAGCAATTCTATTCTGCTCTGAACCATGAAGCAGAGGTAAGAAAATGAACACATATTCCTCACATAAGTCTAATCAGATTTCTGGGTGAAAGACAAAGAATTTACAGCATTTCTACTTCAGCTCTAGTAAATAACCAACATACTTCAGTTTTCAGTCCTCTCTGGTATGTTCACTCTTTGTGAGCACACAGTAAATGACTTCATTTTTGTTTGTCCTTGGTGCTAAATCACAGAGAGGATTGCAAAGGTGCAGTGGGGGTGGGGGCCCAGAATCATCCTGTTAATGGAAACAGCAAAGGGCTGGAGGCCAATAAAGCCTCTGCTCTGTGTGACTGGGGTCAAGTCACCTGCTGCCTTTTTCATCATCCTTTGACACAGCCCAGAAGAAGTAGACTAACAGCTGAGTCTCGCTGAAAATGCAAACTTATTTCTGAATAAATCTTTAATAAATTTAACAAATTTAGCATCAAATAAAATTACCCAATCTTCTAGGAAATTTTGTTCCAGCTACGCTGCATTTACACAAAGTAAGAGAATCTCAGATTATAAGATTGTCTGCCAAAATTAAAAAAAAATAAAAGTGAATTTGATATACTTCTTCAGTTCAGCTGTCCTTTTAAAAGTCTAAATTTAGTTTACTTTAATTCCTAGTGGCCAAAAACAACAAATAAGTGTCTTTTAGCTCCTATTTAGGGTAAAACATTTTGTGTTTTTCTGACATTGCCAAAGAACCATAATTAGGACTGTGAAATTATTTTGACACTTTTAAAACATGAGGCATCTAGTAGGAAGTGAATTTATTAGCTGTGCTATATGAAGCATGATAAAAGGAAAAATATAGCTGATATTATAGATTTCTCAGGAGGGAAGAGTTAGACGACATGGAGATGATGCAGCTACTGTTGGTCAACAGAGGAGAGAGCTTAAATACCAAGCATAATGGTTTGTTTACATATTTTTATTGGGCTTATTTGTTGATTGATTCCCTGAAAGCAGTGTACACCCGAGGGCAGTGGGAATTGGTGTTAGTTGTGTCAAACAGGGCTGGTGGGACTTCCAGCCTGGACAAACCTGCCTGCCTGTGGCAGAGTTGTGCTGGGTGAGGAAGAGCAGTTTGGGTTTCTCACAGCTGATTCAGGCAGCCAGGGCATCCTGCTGTGCTGCTCTGCTACGTGGCAAGGCTTCTGTGTAAAACTGACACGCACTTCAGTTCTTCTACATGATGCTCCCCAGCCACCTCCTCTCCTGTAAAACCCTTATAGATCAGTGGATGAAACTTCAAGGATTCATTTTGAGCTCTTTATTCTAATCTTGCCACTGTGCTAATCAAGCCTGCATGTTTGATTAGTTGATAATAGTATTTATTATTATTATTTAATTATCTACTATTTTTTTCTGCTCATTGTTATTGTCATTGTTCCCTCTCTATATTTTAATTTTAAATGTTTTAATTTACATCAGTTAATTTCAGGTTCATTTTTCACATAGCATAGACAAATAGATGTCCAAAAATGGTCTAGAGACAGAGAAAGAGAATATGACATTTCTTTGTTTTTGTTTTTTTTTTTTATGTGAGTAGGTAGCAAGGACCAGAAGAGAATAGATATGCAAAGAGAACCAGTTTGTATTGAGGAACACTAAAAAGACAGTTGGCACTTCAGGGTTGTTAAGTTTGAATTAATTCTTATCTGGTCTTCTGGACTGAATAATCTTTTAGTGTCTAGAGTCCATTAGCTGTGCTCCTGGAGCACAACTTCCAGTTCCTTTCAGCTTCCTGTTCATGCACTCTGAAGCTGTTTCACAATGTGAATCAAAGCAACAGAGAAAAAAATGGGGGAGAGTGTAGCAGGGAGTTTAAAATAAAAATTATGATGATTTGTACATTTAGAAAAATAAGAAAAATAATTAAATTCTTTTTTTTCCTCCAGAACTCTTTGATCAGGATTAATTTTGAGTCTAAAATTATTTTAGTAAAAACAGTCACACAAAAAAGCATACTTATTGAAAAGTGCTGCAAATATATTTAAAGATACCCCAGCATTAGGGCAGGGGAAAAGTGTTTTGCCATGATTTTCAGGGAAGAATATATCAATCCTGGTTTCCACTGCTGCAAAACAGAAATGTCAACTGTTAAAAAAGTGAAAGAAACATCTCCAAGGATGATGATTCTGGTTTGTATGTTTTGTGGTTTATTAAAGGACTTGAATTCTTATGAAAAATCATTATTTGTTATATCATTTTGTTTACTTTTTTGCTGATGCTCATACATATATAAATACATACAATATGTCTGCTTCACTGCTATGCTCTGAAAAGCTGGACACCTAGACAACTCTTTTCAGTATTTTCTTTGGATATCTGAAGTTTAAGTATTTTGCTGTGGACCCACACTACCCCACAAAATTCAATCACATTACACCAGTTAAGAATTTTGCCCAGCATAAGTCTTTAATTTTAGCTAAAATTTTCTCACCATAACAGCTTATAAATCTTTATTCTGTATGAATACAGAAATTTAAAGCAACTAAGATTAGGGAAACTGTCAGGAATCTGGTGAAAGAGAAGAACAAGAACTGAGAAAAATGCAAATTTCCCTGACACTAGGGACTATCTCCTGATTCTGCCAAATCTAAGAATAGCACATCTGAAATATTTTATGAATCTTTATCCAAAGCAGAAAAAATTCCAATGGTTTTGAATCTTTTAAGTTTTTTAAAATGTGAGGTACTAAAAGAATATCATTATCTACCACATAGATTCGTTTCCCCAACATAAAAAACTGTGGGGATATTATGTCTGTACCACAATATTTTGATCAACTTCTAGTGAAAAAATGTAGTACTATGCATTTTTATCATCGAGGAGAATGGTAGGAGAATTGGCTGAGGATGGTAGGAGTAATAAGATTTAAATGAAGCAAGGAATTCAATTCAGGAGCAGAAGCATAGTTTAACTGACGGGAAAATAATTTGAGTTCTATGATTCTGAAATACATGTTAACATAGATATTTACATAAAAATTCATTGACAATTAAAGGAATGTTCTCTAAAATAACTGGCCCAATATTACTGTTACATTGTTATAGAAAGAAAAAGGAAGCAATGGAGGTGCTGTTTCCTTTCAACTTTGAGTTATTGCAAAAGGTGGATTTAGTTTTCCTAATCTAAACTAATATTGTGATGCCTTTATTCCACTTCAATGAAACTTCTTGTGAAACCCATGACTACACAGTGTCCTAGGTAGGTAACAAAAGCAGCACAGGATGAAGTAAATCCTCTCCTTCTTGGCAATGCTCTAAGCCCTGTCTATTGTAAAAATAAAAGTGTGAGACAGAATACGCACACCATTTACAATACATCAAAGGTAAAGAAATGAACTCTTATCTACATTTCTGAGCAGGACTATGAGATGATAACCCTTGCTTCAAAAAGGAAAAGAAAACAAGAATCTAGTCCTTAAATCTTAGGCAAACTGAAGGGGATTGCAGTGTAACAAAACCTGCCAAGAAAGTGTCTACAGCAAATCCTGTACCCAGAGCCATTCCCTTCCTGCACTCTCAGGATGGCACAGTGAGCTCCCACAGCAAGTCTGGGTCTGGATTTAGGCAGACAAATACCTGAGCCCAGCTTTTGTGAAAGATTGTAATATTTGTTCTGCACCGTCCTCAAAGGGCCTTTGGTTACTGCAGTTGTGAACATTTATTCTATATTAAACCATTTAGCACAAAATTATCTCAGATATAGCTCCACTGAAGTTAATGAAAGCCAGAGAAAGAGATATCCTTAGTGAGGAATAGTGAATTTTCAGACAAAATCTATGCCTAGAAAGAACAAGGGCTGGGAGTATATATCAACAGTCTCCAGTAAAATGCATTTTGAAAATTCAGATCCCAAGATAAACCTCAGATTAAATTCAAATACATCAGGCATGAAAATATGTAACTTGATTCTTTTCCCTGCCTACATATCATATATTTATAAGTTCAAAGTGGGTTCCCTTTCTAGGGTAAAAAAGAAAATCAAACATTTTAGTTGGCAGGCTAGAAATGAGTTACTGAATAAGCAAAATAAATAAAAAAAAAACTCTCAACTGATTTGACTCTTGGAGTATAGTTTTGGGGTTTGGTTTCCCCTCCTTCCAAAACATGTATATTCATTGATTCCAGTGATGTTAGCCTTGATTTACAGCAGTGTAACTAGGAGGAGATCTATCTCCTGATGGAGCACTCTCTCACATTTCTTCTGTACACATGCATCATCAGCCTGGGACAGCTGATGACTACTGGGGTTGGTGATCAGTAAATTAAAAATTCTCTAATGAGGCTTTGATATGGTACAGTGTAATGGCTCCAAAGGAGACAATACGGTCTACTGGGTCATTGATTTGTTAGCTACAAATTCTCTTTGTGTGCCGCAACATTAATCAGCTTTAATGGCTCCGATGGAGGCATATTAATTAATTGCAGCTCCATTAATAACTCCCTGATTATGTATTTACCTGACCTAGACTGTGCTGTGCATTTTAGAAACTCTTTAATTATGTTTTACACAATAGTGGCTCCAAGGGAGACTATAAATAGTGCGTTCCAGGTACTCTTATTTCCAAACATTATTCCAAAGACTATTTGACAAATGTTTGGCAAATTTTAAGACAGATACACTGTGATATTTTTAAAGTTTATTTCATTAGTATAAATCAAATCCAGATGGACAGACTAGCAAGAACTGAGGGTAAAATACCCGCATTATTTGTAGCTTCAGCTCGTGGAAGTCCCATTTGTTTGTGCAAAAGAAGCCACGTCCTTGGAATGCAGACGGCCCACATAAGGCACCATGTGAGCCTTTAGCTGATCAAAGGGAAGCATCTCCCTCTGTCTTCGTGAGCACTAGGGGCTCTGTTAGCTCTAACAGCATTCCAGAAAAAACAGAAAACACTGCACTGTGCTGCCCAGTTCCTCAGTGCAGAAGGCTGAGCTCAGATTTGTTAGACACAGGCCCTGTGCACAGAGCTACTACAGAGTGTAAAAAAGCCTTATTATCAGTAATTGCTTCTGCAAGGGCTCTTGGAGGACATGGTCTCACTTGGTTTGTCTCTCTTCATGGTCTCTCTAGCAGAAGGAAACTCAAAGAATGACAAGCATTCTGAGGCAAATCATTTCAAAATTTAAAACATCACTGATCATTATATAAATCTATCTATTTTATTTACTATCAACATTTCAGTTTCATACATTTGTGCTTGCTTCTTCCATGAAGATTTAAAATTTATTCCCTCAAGTTTAGATCTAAATTGTTCCATTTTGTTTTTGTAAATTTCACTTCCCATGATTCATCTTGAATTTTTTATCACTGGTAAAATTGCCTGTCTTTTTCCTTCATTTCTATCCAATTCTCACATATAAATCAATAAATAAATTAAAGGTATCTGACTAGTAAAGAAAAATGGAGATTGCATTTTTTTCAATACATTTTAGTATTGATTTTAGTCTTGGAACTCCAAAAGTTAAATTCTTAGTCCTGAACTCTCTCTCATCCTGAAAGTATTTTTAGGAGAATAAGGGAGTGTTCCTTCTTTTTATTTCTTTAACAGACATTGTCCACTCAATGGCACTATGGGAACAAAATATAATTTTTAGTACTATGCAAGAGAATATGAATAAAAGCAAACCTGTTTATCCAAGAATGACCTTCAAAGAATAATGTTTTGTCTGTCATCGCTAATATGACTGAGTTTATAAACAAAATCATATTTTAAAACATTCACATTTCACCCACTTGGATTGTAATGTAACATTTTGTGTGATGGTATGTGGGAAATAAAGGAAAAAAAAAAAAAAAGATGATGTGTATGAATATTGTGGAGTGAATGCAACTTACTAAAGGTAAAGGGCAAAACTGATGGCAAAAGATCCAAAGGAGATTACTTGTGAAATTCCAGAATATCACTCAAAACTCACTTCATTTAATATCTTAAGGTGGAAAAAAAAAAAAAAAAAAAAAAAAAAAGAAGGAGCTGTAAGTGGTTAACTTTAACACAAAACTGAGACATCATTGCAAAAAAATAGTAGAAAAGTATCAATCAGAACAAAATGGATGAACTTCAGCTGGCAACTGGAACAATAACAACAGTTTAATGTTCAAGTATATAAAATATAAGGAGGAAAGAATAAAAGTACTTTGTAATAAAATATAATTTTATTTTAGCATCATTATAAACTATAAAGTAACACATACATGCCTGAGAAGTACATAAGAGAAAAACCCCATTATGTGAGCAAACTGTTCTAAAAATATCCACCAATACATTTTAAAATTCAAATTAGGAGTTTCTAAGTCTCACTGCAACTAAATCCAAAAAAAAAAAAAATCATTCACTTTGAGGCAAGTAAATCCTATTGGATTCATCCCAACCCATTTGAGATGGAAGAGAAAATGCAGTGCACACACTGTGGCTTTCCTTGATAACACAGAAGGGCCAAGTTTCTCACTTCATGAGTTTTTATGTGAAACAGCTACTTGAATGCTAAATTCCCACATCCACCAGGCTTTAGAATCACTGACTTTTACCTGTTCATGAGAGACAGAAAAAGCTTGGTGTCCTCAGCATCTTGCATTCCATATGGCACTAATATCTCCCTTTGTAGCTTCATGACTAATTGGACAGTTAGAGAAGAAATAAGTCAGCATCATTGTGAAGTCTTTAGGATCTTGTCTTTTTTGTTAAAAAAACATGAAAAATGACTGTAGATATGAACAGATATAAACATTTGTTAGTGTACATCTTTCAGGAACTGTGGCTTTTTGTGCATCTTCAACACAAGATTTCTGAGAAATAATAGCTGCATTTGACAAACAGTGCCATGCACTTCAGTAATCAGCACAAAGCATGACTCCTGGCAGGATTGTCAAAAGATTTTATTACAAGCATTTCATTTGCTGTGTAGTTCTAGGAAAGCATATGTTGTGTTCACACAACAGTTTCTATGTTTCTGTTGTGTTTTATTGTTTTTTTTTTTGGAGGGGATTGTTGGGGTTTTCTGTTTGTTATGTTTTGTTTTGTTTTGTGTTCTAAGACCTCTTGTTAAGTTATTTCTTTTATCAAAAAAAGAAGAAAAGGAATGAACTGATACTGAATGAATGGGTGTATACTAGATTTTTATCAATGTTATTAAGATCAGAGTATGAACCTTGTTAGAACAATTTCCTTTAGTACAGATTGCTTAAATGTAAATCTAAATCAAGATTTTTACTATTCCAACCTGATAACTGAAGTTCTATAGAAAAGGTCACCAAATACATCGAAATTAATGAGTGGAAGTTGTAGAGGGGAGGGACCTACAGATAGGAAAAAGATAAGCTTGCTCTTGATCTTGTAAAAATATTTATTTATGATAATTTATGTATACAGAAGTTCTCTGCTATATTTTTAATTTCAACCAAAATGAGTGATGTATCTCTCTATATATGTCAGAGTACTGTAATAACAGTCATATCCGATATTTAGTTTTCTGAAAATGGGCTTTCTGAGCAACACAATATAGTCATTCATTTTCTTTTGCCTGCATTTTATAAAAGGGCAATATGTAAAAGCAAATTTAAGATGAAAGTTTATCAAATCAAAGACCGTTATATATTATGTGCTTCTGCATCTACCTCTGCAGAAGGTAACTAAATGTACTTAAATGTACTTAAATGTACTAAATGTTAAAGAAAATGAAAAGTAGGTCATAAAAATTTGTGCAAAAATTAGGTCAAAACCAGCAGGCTGGATCACATGAAAACATATAAAAGGACTCAAACTTCATTAGTGAAGTCAGACCTCAGCAAATCAGAATTATACCGTAATCCAAGAAGAAAAGAAAGGTTTGAAAACAAGGAAGTTTAAAAAGAGGACTTCTGATGAAATGGCTAAATCTTGATCAATACAAAAAGTCAGGAATGAGTTAAATTGAAGAAAATATCATTTACAAGACAAAAGAATTAATTGCTTAGTAGTGCTTTTTATGGATATAATCTGAAAACTGTGTTTACTTGGACTATACTCAGTCCAACTGTTATAGTTCTATTTATGGAGTCTGTCAGAAGCATGCCAGAGACTTAGGTAACCCGAGTGATGAAGAAATGTCATTATGATGTTGTGGCCCAGAAGTCCAAAACACAAAGCTTGTATCAACACCAAATAATTTTCTCTGAACCTGGTTGTTTCATGTCAATCTTTAAAGGATTATAACAGTCCCATAGTCACAAAAGACAGGATCATGGTTATTCTTAATGATGTCAAAAGAATAAGAAACTGCAGGGTCATTAAAGTCCTCAAGTGAGTTGACTCCTTTCCTTTGGATCTTCCTGCTGCCAATTTCTGTTATCTGTACACTCAGCAGACACCATCGGGAGCAAGGCTGAGCATGTGTTGTATCACAGAGTGGAGTCACCAGCCCCAGAACAATGGAAGATGCATCTTGAAAGTAATCAACAGCTTTTGGGGAGGAAAATCCCACTGCAATACCTTCACCTGACATGGAATTCATGTTAAAAAGCAAGAAAAAGGTATCCAAAAGAGTCAAAATGGAGTGGAAATGCTGAGCAGCCAGGATTTTGAAGCATAAAGACACTGCCTTCTAGCAAAGAGCTGCTCTGGGCTACAAAGGGTGGCTGGTTGGAACCACTCCTAAAAGCTGCTCGAGGTTGGACAGTGAGATATATAATCTCCCATGTAACCATTACATGTCTCTCTAATGGTCTCTGCTTCACCTTTGACATCAGAAGGGATAAAATTCTCTTGTTACACTCTCTTTTTGGTGGGCAAAGATAAGTGAAGGGATGAGAAAGAAAGATGTTAAGATGCAAGGGGCTGAAAGTGGGACTGAAATTGCATTGAGACACTAATCATCTTGGATAAGGTGCCAGTGGCTCCTGAGGAGGAGCATCAGGATTGTTCCTGATGCTCTTGGCTGCCTGTAGCTGGACTCTCAGTTCTGCTCCCTCCACACAGCTGGAAGCTGTCTTTGGCCACTCTCTTTCTTCGTTTGGCAAGACGTGTATCCCTTTGCCTCAAATGTGTTCTGTTTTTTTCAGTTATATATAATTCTGATCTAGAAAATCTTTCCTTTAGGGGTCATACAGAAGAGAATCCCAAATTACTGAAAAGTTGGTTTCAGAGAGAGATATCTGTGCTCCAGGGCCTCTTAGCTCAACTGTCACCTGGAGGGTGACTTTTCCCATTGTTTTTCACCAGACACATACTGGAAGGCAACTTTGTCAACTTTTTAATCTGTCAAAGTCTTCAATATTTCCAGAATTCTTCTATACTTTCTTTATTTCCAGCTGCATAATGACCAACACCTGTATTGAAGTGAGCAGAGGAAATGTTGCTTGTATGAAATCATCTTGTGAGAAACTTAAAAATAGTAGCAGCAATGATTTTCATCTCTGACTTGATCCTGTTTTCGGCACTTTATCAATTTTAATCTCTTTTCCTATATGCTTGTGTAGTAGCTTCGTCAGGTTTTTTTTAGCCCATTTACCCCTAGGAAATATTTCCTAATTAGTGCAGTAGTGAAAAAAAAGGACCTAGCAAGTGCTAAAGTATACCTTAGGATGGTTTCATAATTGATACAGAACTGTCATCACATATCATGCTTTTATATTGTTTTCTTCTGCTACTAGGATTTACACTTCAGATATTTTCTGTTTTTGTAACAAGCCTCATAAACCCTTCAGGAACAAATTCAGTGCTTAGCTTATACCAATACAAATTACGATGCCTTTCACTCACTCTCAAACTTCAAAAATCCCACACAGTCAGAAAAGCAGATAGGTAGTTTAACCTATGCCCCATAAAAATGAAATAAAAGCACCTCTTTAGAAATAGTAGAGATTACTAATATTCCTGTAAGCTCTATGCAATTTAGTAGGAGCAAAATACCAAAACACTCAATAGAGAGGTAAAATATTAAACTGTGGCATTCTATGAATATTTTTACTACACCTGCACTGCACACATTGACACAGTGTGTTTATTCATGCAGAAAAGAGATAGTCCCAGAATTCCCCTTTTTAATTTTCTCTCTTTTTTCCTTCAAAAACTAAAGCTGCCTTTCTCAGAAGTGCTGCACTAGCATCTGTGTGCTTTCAGGGTAGTTGCAGTAAGTTCTCATATTCTACTGCTGCATATCCACATTTTTCAGGGATGCAAAGTTTAAATATAAAAGTCATAATGTCTAGGTAAACTTAAGTACCACACCAGGGAAAACCTTATAAACAATTCTAAACACAGTATGATAGGGATACCGAGGCAAGTTTGCTTAAAGAAAAAGAGAGCAAAGTTTACGGAAATCAGAGACTTATCAAAAATAATACCAAAAATCCCTCTTTCTTCAAACTATTTTCTCTCCAGCTCAGCTGATGCAGTCCATTTCTCACTGCTGCAATGATATGCTTTAAGCACTCAAAGTATTGTGTCCTTTTTCAGGTATGCTGTTGATATTCTTGTGAACCCATTGGTGTGACAAACAGGAGGGATTTCAGGAATGTTTGCTCTGCTCATTCCAGCATTACAAGTAGATGCTATCAGAAACAGATGACAGAATTTAGCAAGTTATGTAATGGGTTAGGAATCTGGAAGTGTTCACTGTGACAGAAACTCAAATTCCAAACACAGAGCTCTCATATCAGGATGTTTCACTGTCTTCTGCAGCCAGTCAGTACTGCTCTTAGTCTTAAATTCATATGGCAAACGTAACAATTTTAAATTAGAAAAAAAATTAAAAATCAATAAACCAAAAAATGGAGCTTTCAGCAATGCCCACAGGATGACAGGAGGCAAAGCAAAGCTATTTGGAAGGTGCAGCACATACACATGCACATGTTTAGACACCAAAAACCTATAGCTTTGATGAAGTTTTCTTTATTTAACTATTTCCATTGACTATGGTGGAATATGGTTTTGCAGTTGCCCTGAAAAAAAATAAATTTGAAATTGGAGAGGGCTATTTGGCACAAGATTAATAGGATTGCTGAAGAGCAGAAGGGCACAAGACTGTGGAAGCTGTTTCCTGTTACAGAGCACCCCTAAATTTCCTCTCAGTGGCAGGGTAGATCTGTGGTCACTCTCCATGCTGCAGGGAGAATCTCCAGGTCGATTTTACAAAACTCAGCTCTGGGCTGGTTCAGGGTGCCCAAAAAGATGTGCAGTTGTTTACCACACGTCCTGTGCTGCACAAATGTAGGGGTGGCACATAATAGGATAATAGGACACAACACAAGAAGATCACTGACCACACACAGGAAACCCAGGGTGGCTCAATAGGGTTGTCTGTGTGCTGTGAAAAGGACAAAAATGCAAAAATAAAATTCTACTCCCTGCCTGTGATGTAGCACAGATGGATGTTTTACTCAAGGTTGCAACACGCTGCACAGAGGTTACTGTCTCTCCCCACAGCAGAGCCATGCTTCTCATTCCTTTGAAAAAAATGCTCTTTGTTCTAGAAGGTTGCATTTTTATTTTTGTAGATGTTAAAATAGAAATATGAAGGGCTTACATAGAGGAAAAAGCAGTAGTTTTGTGATAATAATGTTAGTTTCAGGTCTACAAATACCCTATACTTGTTAAGGGGATTTTGTTTTATCCAGCCTAATGAAAACAATGGAATCTTTACAGAACCTTGCAAAGCAGGAAAGGAATGTTCTGCATTCAGTCCCATGTTCCTCACATGTTAAAATTATCATTTTCCAATTTGTTCGGGGCAGAGGCAGTCACAGCAAGCAAGTCAGTAATCAAAAGCAGTTACTGCAAGTATTAAAATTAATGTCTCCATGTGACTCAAGTTCTTAAAAGTTCCTGTGATCTCATGAAATTAAAATTCTTGTTACTAAAGTAAATATGGAACTCCTGATTTTGAGACTGTGAGTTTTGTACCAAATAATCAAAATTCTTTTTTCTGCTATCTTTATGTGTGACAGTAGGACAAGGCAAGTTCCATGAAGAAGTAGGATATATATTTTAATGTTTTTAAAATATATCAAATGAGCATGGCAAGTAAGATGTTTCTATCCTACTACTTCAGAAATTCAGTGACATGTGCAACATTTCCCTCTTTTTGTGTTCATTTTTTCTCTTGTGCATATATATATATATATAAAAGATATTCTTTATTGATGCAGTGTTAGATCACAAAAATGGCTGTTCCTTTTTACCTGATAAGGCTGTGATTTATTGCCAAGGATCAAATATTTATTAATCATTTGAACTCAGGATATGAAATAATTTTTCAAGTTGTCCAGCTGAGCCCATCCAGTTAAATTTTTCCATCAATTGTAAGAGATGGTGTAAAGTTGGCCCTGAATGTCAATCTGTCTTGAGGAACAGTTGTAATTTCAGTCTCAACCCTGCATCAGTACTTAGACAGTGAGTTATGAATTTTCAGTCTCCTAGAAGAACAAGTCCTTCATAAGTTCACTTCTGATATCAAAAGTAAGATCAAACAGAGTTTTCCTAGTTTGATAAAATGTCTCTAATTAAAAAAAATAAAAATTCAAAACTCCAGGTGTTTCTTCCTGAGATGGACCTCTCATATAATTTCTAAGATAACAAGCAAGCCTGATTTTAACTGTATTTCCCCTCAGTTTTAAAGATATAAGCTTTTCTTACTGGAAATGAATTTGTTTCTGCAGAGGGAAAAATCTTGCAGGCAAATTCATTCCCTTAATAATTCCCAAGGGCCAAATACAAAAGCCATTACCAACCTGGTTTCTGAAGTGACAGTTTTAACATTAAGAAATGCCATTAGTACCTAATTCAATGCCATAAAATATGATTCTATAAATGATGGAAAACATTAACTTAAGTATATTGCTTTAAACTGATCAAATTAAGAAAACAAAGATTTTCCTGAAGTATAGGATTCCGATTATGCTACTACAAGGGCACATTCTAGTGAAAAGCCTTTGATAAAGAAACAAAAATAATTTCCATAAAGCTTTTGGAGAAATTCTAGACATGGTGTCACAGGAACATGAAACTTCCTAACATAAATCAAAGTATCTAACTGTATTAAATATCTCTTTATTGAGACTTGAATTTCCTAAGAGTTTCAACTGCATTTTGCACTTGCATATTGATGGAATGACTTTTACAATAAAAAATTATGTTTTGATTTGAAAAGTATATGATAATATATTAGGGACAAAAATTTCTTTGAACATCAAGTTACCTATTTTCAAATATTTTTCCAGTTATTTTTTTTAGAAAAAATTATCAGTTATCTGATTCACATACACCAAAACTCCACAAGATAGAGTACTTCTAAACATACACAAAGAAAATTAAATAGTCATCCATAATGAAATAAGGAAGTTACAGAAGATTAAAGAGAAAATATCCTACCTTTCATCTTTTATTTTTTAATTTTTTTTCATCTGTGTCTTCTGATCCAGAAAAAGATCCTCAACTAATACACAATTTTTTGAGGCCATAGATTATTAACAGGCTTAATTGCTTATAATACTGTGAACTGAGAAACAATCTTTTAAATAATGGTTATCTGTCCAAAATTGTTCTATTTACTGATACAATTTTATATTCAGGAAAAACAAAAACTTTCAGGTCCTTTTCAATCCTATTGTTACATCCCCTACACCATCCTATAATCTGTGAGAAGAGAAGAGAAGAGAAGAGAAGAGAAGAGAAGAGAAGAGAAGAGAAGAGAAGAGGAGAGGAGAGGAGAGGAGA
>JAWWMU010000106.1:12259713-12276796 GCA_035048155.1 Cinnycerthia olivascens
AGGAAAGGAAAGGAAAGGAAAGGAAAGGAAAGGAAAGGAAAGGAAAGGAAAGGAAAGGAAAGGAAAGGAAAGGAAAATTTCTCTTGGAACAAACCTACAGCAGTCATCTAGTCCAACTGCATGACCAATTCTGGTTTGACCAATATAAGAGCATTGCTTAAATGCCCCTTAAACATTGACAGGCTTTTGGCATTGATCAATTCTCCAGGAAGTCTGTTCTGGTGTTTGACCCTCTTGCTTCCTAATGTGCAGTTTAAACCTCTCCAGCACAACTTTATTGCAAGATTTTTTAATTTAAAGAAACACAAACTATGGGCCCACATTGATTTGTTTTTCTATCTTTAAAAATATTAATAATGCATTTTATTATTGCCCTCTTGTTATCATTTTCTGCTGCCTAGTTTGGCCTAGCTCTTTCCAGCTTGCAAAGGACTGCACTTATCCACATCAGCTAAAAATTGTATTCTGAGAATAAATGTTCTTTATGAATTTTGGAATCAGTCAGCAAAAAGAGTTATTGATGACTGTGTCATAATCACAGCTGATATGTAGTTGTTGTTAAGCACTTTATTATTCTTTCAGAAAAGAGATCACTGTGTTTCTGAAGAGTGCTTGGCCTGTGTGAGCCAATTTCCCCAGTAGGTGATGTGCTGGCCAGCATTTGAGCAGCTCAGACACAATGCAAGAGCACCCCACCTGTAAAGGAACGTCCCAGCTGAGTCTGCCAGGGGTATGGACCCCACCCAGGGATTTACAGGCAGCGATTTGCTGTCATTTCTCCACCTGACACATACGATTACACTCCAGACAGTTGCCTCCTTTGCCGTCTTATCAGTAGTGCATTTCAGTTCTGAAAGCAAAGTTGAACTGCCCTAGACAAACCCATAAAGCCTCTCTTCTAAATGTGAAGCGTGACTTGAGATATCACACCACATTCTTGGCACCTTCTCCTTCTGCGTGGCTGCACATTCCTACACAGATAACTGCATCTTCCCTCTGCCTGTCTGCAGAACAAGAGTTTGGCACACACGAGTGTTCTTCCTCCCAACCCCACCTCTTGCACAGCCTGATTGACACAGGCACCATCATGCTGTTACCACACTGTGTTAGCAGCCAAATAAGAGCATCTCCACCTTCCTGCAGTGACAGTCCCCTTCGGACCATGTAGGCAGAGGGAAATGCTCACAAGCCTCTCTAAGTTTTCAATAAATGCAAGGAAAAGAATGGGAATTTTTGGTGCCAGAACTCAATAACTATGCCAGGCATCCAAGTGCAGATCTGACAGGCCAGGTCTGCTTCTCATGAGCCTGCACTGCAATTTCAGGGCTTTATACTGGCTCGTAAACCTGTAAAGGCAATGACTCAATTCTCATCTTTTTTTATGGTTTGGGCTTTTGTTGGGTTAATGGATTATCTGATTTGAAAGAATTATGTTTTATGGTATTTGTGCTTTTTTGGATTTAACAGATTTACCAAGTAATTGTCTTTCCCTGAGTCTGTGGGATCTTTTCCTGTAGAGATAACCTTCAATACAGTTAAATATTTCATTGTGTAGGTTGTTTGTATTCCTGGCAAGTCTGGTTTATTTTCTGGAACAGATATGGAGCTAGGCAAAATTTAATAGTGTACCTTTGCTCTTCATAGCTACATCAATAATCACTTTTATAGATACTTTGATAACATTATATCACCTCACATACTTACAAAAGAGAAATCTTGATGGTATCAAATACTATTTACAGCTAATATGCTTGCAGTATATAAAAGACACTGCTCATTAGAGGAAAATCTTTCACACTTCCTAAGTTTCTCATGTGTGCAGACAAAAAAAAAGCAAACATAGAGGACTTTTGTCATAATGGGATATTCTTGAGTTAATGTTTTTCAGTTACCTAGACTGCTTGTAAGTTGGCATATTTCAGACTGTCAGTGACTCTGAATGTACAGAAGAAGTAAAAAGCTGTGGGGAAAAAAAACAAAAAACCAAGAAAAACCCCAAAAGGTTGCTGTTGTTGACCATGCTCTTAACAGGGTGTCAGACTAGATGACTTCCAGAGGTGCCTTCCATCCCCAGTGATTCTGTGACAGTAATTCTGCAACAGCAATTCTGCAGAGCTAAAGTTCAGAGTATACTTATGTGCAGATTATTTTTCTCAATTTTTTTTCTGTAGAAGAAACTTATTTTGTATTAAAAGAAATTAATTTCCCTGTTTACTATATACTGCTTCTTATGCTTGCAAGACAAAACTCTCATTTGAAGGTTTCTGTTGAAGTAAAGGAGGAGAAAAGGACATAAGGAATGTAGCATCTATGTCATTTACCACTTCTATGGCAATCCAGATCTAACTCTCCCTTGGAATTAGCACACCCTCAGCATGATCTCTGTTTGAACACAGAGCAATGAAGACTGTTGTGATTTACATCTGACAGCTGGGATTGTTCCTCAAGGGGTTCAGTATGGAGTCAGTGTCTCCAAAGGATTGATGACCACTAAAGCAATGGCATTATTAAATTTAAACGGGAAAAAAGCCAATGTTTTACAAGTGACCATTTAATTTGGAAAGAAAGCAGCATTGAAACTCTCGCCCCTCTTCATCATGTAATTACACTTTAGACAAAAAGTTGGTTCCAGTTGCCTTACCAGGCTCCAACAAAAATAGTGTGCAGCCAACCCACGATATTTCTGTCAGCCTTTAAAAGCTCATTCAGCACCATTGTAAGACTAAGAATGTTTTTGTGACCAACAAAGAAGTGTTGAACTAACTAAGGACTTAAAAATCAAATTAATCCTTGGTTAAAACACAGCCTCCTCACCTTTTTCTAACAAGCATAGAATGTCGGGAAACAATTGACTACATATTATTGAACCAAGTATTTTTCTCATTAACTTTTCAATTTGCTCCATAAACTAAATGTCTAACTTGTGAAACAACAGGATTTTCTAGTCATGTTTATTTTGACATTTGTGAAGCAACATTGGCTTTGATGAAGTCAGATTTTGAGACAATAGAGGCAGACAATAGAAGCAAATCCCAATCTAGCATTTCCACAGCTCCTCTCCAGTCAGAGAAATATCATAGATAATGATCTGATGAAATGTGAGAAGAGGGGAATAAAACAAGGTGCTATTGGTTTTAACTTTGCCTATTTTTCTTTAAAATACTGCAGCACCATATTCCTATACACACAGAGATTGCTTATTAAAAGTATACTCTCCAAATGGATGATACATAAACATAAAAACAAGGAGGATTGTTTAGAAAACACCTTTGACTTTCTATTCCCCTAAACTCACATTTTACAAATTCACATGAATTCATATGGAATTAATGCTTTTCATGTGTTTTCAAAATATTTACTGCATTTCTTTATTTTTAGAGGGAGAAAACACTGAAAATAGGACAATAAAACATACCACCAAATAAAACCCACTGTGGACAAAAGGTGTTTAGAAAGCCATGATAAAGCAAGGGAACCTAGTTGACTGAAATAGGAGTATGTCAGTAACCATGGCCCTGACTCTCATCAGCAGAAATCAGCAAAGACAAGAGCCAGGGGATGCACCAGATTTCACTATGGACACAAAAGTGTGCCTGTTTCTTTAGTGTCATGCTGTTCCTGAAGAACCTTCCTGGGCAGCTGCTACTCCCACCTCCCTAGTGTAAGGGAGCACACTAAACAGTGAAAGAAAAATAAAGAACTCATCCAAATCTTTGAGTTTAATTGGATCAGACTATGCAATTTGGGAACAAGCTTCTTATTTTATTAGCTCCAGTAACAGATATTTACAGGTGATCTGAGGAAGTCAAAGGGAAAATGGAGAACAAAAGAAAATAAAACAACGATATTCAAGGAAAAGACTATGACTTTAGAAACCATTGATCTCAAGCTGAAAAATCCAAATCTAAAAGTCAGAAACCACCTGAAAGATCTTGGTTCAGAGTAAATTTAAAAAAAGAAAGAAAAAAAGAGAAAGAAAAAATGTAATTTAAGATGGGATGCCTGCAGCTGTCTAAAATTTAGGCAGATTTAATTTTTTTTCTAGACTATAACACACTGAGAGATAAGCAATTTCAGAGTCATTAACTGACAAAATTATAGACATGTTTTAGGAGAATGATTTTCTTCTGAATGTGTTTACCCCTCATGGGTGCCTTTTAGAGAATCACAAACATCAGGCTTACACTGGACAGTCAACGTTTCCATCCAGGGAGAGATTTCATGTTACACACCCCAACACAACTCTCAGGGAATCAAGCAGGTTATCACAGTGTCACAATAATTTATATAGTGGAATAATGTCAAAACTGAGAATTGCTCTTACCAGGTGAATCTAAGTGCACAGAGAAACTAGCATAAAGGAAATTAATTTTCACAGTATCAATCAAACATCAGTACATTGATCCGATCATGTGAGTCATCAAGTCTCAACATTATTTTAGCCTATAAACAGATATAGCTGGTATTATTATGACAATTCCTAATGAGCCTTTAATGTAGTTATATCTACTTACAGTTGTTTGAAACACAAATCTTTCCTTTGGAAATGAAATCTAGAAAGAAGTTAATTTTATTTAAATTGTTTTAGAGACTTCCAATGCCAATTATTTCTAATTAAATTAAGTTAAAAGGAAAAATTTAATCTATTTGGTCATGTAGTTTCTTAAAATTTAGACTCTTATTATCATTGTTTTCCAAAAAATAGCAATTTGAATTGTTCAGGAATTAAAATGCCCATTTAAACTCAAGCTTTAGACTCTTATTATCATTGTTTTCCAAAAAATCGCAATTTGAATTGTTCAGGAATTAATATGCCCATTTAAACTCAAGCTCTATGTAATTTTTTTAACTTCCATAAAAGTATCATTCAGTAATTTGAAGAACAAAGAATCACTAAAGCTTTTTGAAATATCCAAATTTCTGCATGTTGGCAAAACATCTGGCAGTCAGACGATTTTTTCATAATCAAATCCAGTATGTCAGGGGCATGTGCAGCACTTACTTGTCGTGGGAGTGATAGAGATTTTTTTTCAAAAAGGCAGTTGACTCACAACCAAATGTTTCAAGGTCAGTTAAAGACAGTGAAATAAAATCATTATAGATTACATAGAGCCTTCAATGGTTAATGGACATTATTGAATAACTGAAATGGAATGGATTCTTTTTTATATGTATAAGAGGAACTTTAGAATAGGTGATTGCCCAAATTGAAGGGCTTGATGTGTTCTTTCTTGTATATATCACATATTCCTAGGTGATCTTTACATCTTCATTCTGAAGTCTCAATATTAATGGAAGAAAAAGGAGAGTGATTTTTGTGTAGAATGCAATTTCAAAGCTTGCACACCAATATGCCCACACAAAAAAAAGAGGGTATCTTAAAAGTTGTGAGTAACAGTGAAAGGAGGTGTCATGAAAGGTATTCATGTCATTGTTGAGTGTCAAGAAAGAGATTTTTGCTCCAGTTGGAAGTCCTGCAAGTGGGGAAACTCTCCTGAAAGCTGATGCCAGCAGAGCTGTGATAAATCCCTCCCACCCCCAGAGACTGAGCCCTGCTCCCTGCACCAGTCTGGTGCCAGAACCTCCAGGCAGGAGTAGGTGAAGAAAGGATTGAAAACTGACTTGGAGAACAGGAACCCTGTGAGCTGAGCTGCAGTATGGTGGTGGATGGTAAAACAGGGGTGGAACGTGCTGCCTTCTCATTTAAAGAGGGGAATCAGGATGGAGAACTGAAGCACATCACTGTGAAACAAGGCAGACAATTTTGCTTTTGTGGCTATATCTAAGGCATTTCAAGCCATTTTAATTTCTCAAAAGGGAAATGAAATAAATCTGTTATTAAATTTATATGAGAACCTAACAAGCTAGCAAAACACCCCCCAGTGATTTACTTAAGATTCTCTTATTATCCATGGATCACTGACATGATAGAGCATAATGACATCTGAAAGAGTACTTGGAGACCACTATTTATTGTCAATGAGCAGTTAAGAAGCCCTTAGCTTTTTGGAGCCTCAGTTTATTGTGTCAGTCTGTGGAGAAACAGACACTAAAGGCAGCAATATCTCCATATGATGAAGCCAACTGGCATCCTAACAGCATGCCTGCTCATATTATACTTGGAAGGGCTTTTTATTCATGACTAGCTCTGTGTGAAATAATCCCATTTTTCATTATAGTGCTGTGTGTCCATCTCCTGGAATATTAATATATCCGTTTGAATTCAATCAGCTCTGCATGTAGAAAAACTAAGTTTTTAATTCACAAAAATTTCACATATTTCACAAAAAATAGACATAGCTGGAGTGTAAACACAGAAGTGTTAATGACTGCTTTTTTGAGTTTTAGAATTACCATGAATGATCCAGTGTTTTAAACCATGTTCACTAGAGTTAGGTTCAATTGCTGTCCTTAACTGGTAAGGGGAGGTGCTTACCTCACTTCTTACCTGCTTAGATTTTCAAGAAATCACCTTCAGTCTCTGCTGATGTTGCCACTCATAGTGCTAATAACTCTTTGAAATTAACTGCAAAGTCTTTTCACTGTCATCTTTCTGATCCTTTCCAGGAAATTTTATTTTGTCATAAAACCAGAGAATTTGCCTTAAATCAGGCCAGGGATGTGATACCATCAAGTGGTCAATATATTCCCTACATTTCCTTATTTTTCCCAAGCCCAATTGTTGTGCTGCTTGATTTTTGAAGATTTTAAGCACTGTAAAGGAAGTAAATTTTGTATGTACAATGTCCTGTGCTGTGAGATATATTGCTTTCTGATTGTGGTTGTTAAGTAATATCACAGTATATCATTACAATAATAAAAACTGTCTTGCTGAAAGAGCTGCTGATTCAAACATCTATATCACCCAGACATTGTGAAATCCTGTCTTGAAGATCTTGGCTTAAAATGTCAGATTTGCCTTCAGTCATTGTTGCCTCCTAGTCAGAAAAACAGTCTTGGTACACTGTTTATTTTTTTTTCAGAGTTTTAAATAAAAGACAGAATCAAAATTGTAATTCCCTATGGGTCCTGATTCAAAGCCTTTGGGAGTAAATTCTATCCATTGATTTAGGTGGTCTGAGATGAACTCCAGTATCTGGGGATTGTAGAGTTATTATATCAGCTGCAGCATATAACTCTGGAAGTCATTCTTCTCCTGCTATTAGTAACAGGTTTCATAGCAGTATATTACATACAACTTACTTTTACACTTTACGTTTTTTATCTGATAATCTTTACTCAATTATGTCAAAGGACAATTATGAAACATTTAAATAATATAAGATACTTCCTATAATTAAAAAAAAAAAAAAATCCAGGGATTTAAATATTTCAAAGTGATAGAAAATCCTGTAAAAATAGATGGAAAAAAATCAGCTCTGTCATGAATAAGAAGGTGTTTTCTTATGGGATAATTAAACAGCAATGACTTCCTATCAAGATATCAACTATTTCTATTCAACCAATAAAACTGTGATTCTTCCTCCATTACTTATATTCGTCTTCTTTTATAAAGAAAAGGGTAATAAGCTTTTGCCCTTCTTTTCCTCCAGTGCTTGTTGTCTCAGTTTGATCTATCCCACCTTTATGGATGATTGAATTCTAGTATTATTTATTTGTTTGAGAACCATGGAGATTAAAAAAAAATCTGTATACAGATTACACAGAGATCAGATACCCAAGTGAAATGCCATTGGGATTTGCAACTGTGAAATTGGTGAAACTATTGTAAAGTGGTAAGTTAAATGACATTCTCAAAATAGAATTCCTAGGCTTCAGCAAGAGAATTCACTGGATATTAGAATTTTGTTTACTGAGAAACATCAAATAAAGTTGTTCTATTGAAGCACTGACAATTTTCATTATTTGCATTAAACTCTACTCCATCTTAACACACATCCAAGGAGTTCAGCACTACCTCCTCCACAGTCACATATCATCTGAATTATGGTGAGGAACAGGTGTGTCATGAAAACCAAGAGTGCTGATTTACATCAAAGGACAAGCAGCTGTGCCATTCTAAACATTAGTCTGTTCTGCTGGAAGAGCTGTAAGGTCCTGTTTGTCACTTCTAGTATCCATTTTCCAACAGGCTTTAACCAGTATCATCCCTATGAATCATTTCCCTTTGGAACTGCTTCCTAACCACCAAAGAGACAAATATCTGCTAGTCTGGTGAAGGACACCATGCATTCCTCAATTATCAGAATGTGAATCACTGCATTCCTGAGACTGCTCTATTATTGCTAATTCTGCAGTTTCCCTTTACTTAATTTGACCTTGGGGAGAAGGCTAACAGGATAGGAAAGTGGTGAGGTTTCCCTTCTA
This sequence comes from Cinnycerthia olivascens, assembly GCA_035048155.1. Taxonomy (NCBI): domain Eukaryota; kingdom Metazoa; phylum Chordata; class Aves; order Passeriformes; family Certhiidae; genus Cinnycerthia; species Cinnycerthia olivascens. Next base: position 12,268,042 of record JAWWMU010000106.1, read on the forward strand.
TATTTGGCTGTCCTGCAAATAAAGGTACTGTATAGGCTTAGCAGAAACTGTTCTTGAAGAGAGGATAATCACAACATTTTGATTTCATATGTTTTAAATTTCTGGGTACCATCTCAGGAAAATATCTGCTGGCCAAAAGTTCTGTTAATTTTTGCTTTGGGCAACAGTACATGATTATTTTTGGAGCCTGCATGCTTTACACTTGGCCAGTCCAGCTGAATTTCTTTCAAACACTCTTTATTGAGGAATGCATGATCACTGTATTACAAACCAGGGCATTAGCATAAGATGTTTACAGTTATCCCTTAATGTCTGCAGAATAACACGCAGGAGAATAAGAATTTCCTTTGTATACATTCTTCGAAGTGCCAAGGTCTTTACAATTCTGCTTTTGAAGGACAAAAACAACAGAACCCTTTTCAGGCTACATTTTAAACATTATTAATTTTTTTTTTTATAATATCTAAAGTAACTGGATTAGAGATGTTACTTTATCCCATGCAATCCTGAACTGGTTATTTACAGGATGGTGCACCAGATACTCTTTATAATTGCCTTATGAGATGGTAATGTTACATTTAATGATTTCTGGAAGTGTGTATTTCCAGTTTCTTCAAAACTTGTCCTTGAACCACCAACGATTGGCATCTGGTGACTTTTTTTTTTTTTCGCTGAAGGCACATAATCTTTCAGTTTTCTGTGCTGTGCTTTCTGAGATTATTAAATTTATTTGTTGTATAAGCTTCATGAAGTATTGCAACTCTCTGGAACCTTTGAAACTGCCATATCTACTGCACATTTTGGGGTCAATTCTCTTTCTATCAAAGACTACTTTTAGACTGAATTATTTTGCACAATACTCACTAACCATTCTCTTAATGCATCACTTAAACTCACTCCAAACAGGCAAAGCTCATTTAATTACTTTGATCTTGTCACATATTCAGGAAACGTTCCATTTCTTGATTTTATCTCTAAAAGGAGAAATGCTTTGCTGTCATAAGTGGCTTTGAGGACAGGCAATTTTACAGAACTTCCATAGTCTCAGCAAAGGTTTTGTCTTTTGCTATAATGCTGTATTACAGGAGATCATTTTGGTGACCATTACACTCAGCAAAACAGCCAACCTTTAAATAACATTGAGATCATAAAATAGAGTTCAAATCTTCCAGCATAGGTAGCAGAATCCTTCATCAAACTTTCAGGAATCTTATCTTGTTCAAATAAGTTTGTACTTTCTTCTCTCCTACACTCCACAGAATAAACTCATTCGTAGCACAAACATTGCAGGCAACTGCACACCTGCACAAGCAGTTGCTGTTTCACTGTATTCTGCAGGGTGATTCCCTTCTCCCTGCTGACTTGGCTTTCACTTCTCGGATACCAGAACCAAGAGAATTAGAAATTATTATCTATAAAAGTGATGTGTTGCTGCTCTTAAAGACTTTTAAGTCTGTTGCAGGGGAAGACATGGAAAGCTACTCCATGAGGTAACACCTCAGTTCTAACCACTCAAGGCATGGCTCAGTCTTTAGTTACTTGATCACGTCCAAGGCAAACCTGGTGATGAACCTGGACTTGGGAATAAAGGATAGAGGAGGATATTAGATGTTACTCTTCCTGTGTGTATCCAGCATGAGGTTCAGGGCTTGAGATGCTGACGCTCACAAGCACCACTGCAAGTGAGGAATGCTGTGTTCACACAATACTACACACCACTAAGTAAATTTTCCAGTCTAGTGCACAAAGCCAATCAATGATGGACATTCACATTGAAATACTGGCAAGGCTTCAGTCTGAGGGTGTGAAATACATCAGCTTACATTTTATTGAAAGTCAGGCTGACAATTCATTTACAGGACATTTGCTATTTATACAACCAGTTTACATGGATTTCAGACAACACTGAGGGCAGGATTCAGCATTTCATTGAGTAAGGCAGATACCTTTAGTCAAATGCATGAATTAGGTGGTAAAACTCCTGTTACAACTGAAGAGCATTTGCCCAGCAGCACAGTATGCTTTCTGTGTACCTGTGTGTTTAAGCGGTAGAGCTGACTTCAGGATATCTCCTTTAAAGTGAGGTCAGTAGCTATCTGCATTCCCTGAATTGTATTAAACAAACCTCCAGTGTATAAAGTGAGACCTTCAGTACACATATCCTCAGAAAATCAGTTTGGTGTCTTAACCTGTGAGCTGAACCCATTTGTGGCCATGTGTGCTCATGTGGTAACTCAGATATTTCTGGCCTTAGCTTTTTTATACACTGTCTTTAAAATTAGGATAATGTATCTCCTTTATTTCTGAGGGCCATTGTGAAAATGAAGAATGATCAAATGCTATAGGGAAACCCATTGAATCTGAGTATAAGGAATTTAATCATTACCTCTTCAGTACAGGTTTTAATATGTATGGGGAATGACACAATGCAACAAGTAATAAACCACTTTCCTTCATATGACTTTAATAAGGCAGAGACAGTATCAAAAAAGAAATATATGATCAGAAAGTTAATGATTTGGTCACAGTTCATGAATACAGAGACAGACTGTGCAGGCAACCTTCACTGTGGCATATCCTAAGTCTCAATCTTGCTTTTTCGTGCTTAGTAACATTTTAAATGTACTTTTTTACATATTTTATGTGCAGAACATTTACGACTACATAAAACTTCTTTTAGTTCCACGTTTCTTCCTTGCAAAAGCCTGTGTCAGTAGATTTGCATACATTTTTTACTTCTTAATCCACTACCAAGATCAGCAAAGGAAAATTATATCTGCTTTTTTTTAACAATATTGATTTGATCTGAAAAATACATCGATTTCCTCATCTCCTATTACTGCCTGAGATGAGCATTAAAATTAAGCTGAAAGCCCAATTCAGGCATTACTAGCTGTCTTTATCTCTCCATCTTAAGCATGTCACAGAACTATTGATAATAACAGGACCTACATCCAAGAGAATTGAGAAATTTTAGAATATTACCCACATTATTTTTCAATATGAAATATAGTGGCTATTGTCTTGAATTCTTGAGATAATGCCTTGTTTTTTTAAATTAAAAGAATCCTGAAGAATTGCAGTACAAATTGTAATTTACTTGTAGGTAAATTAGAGTCTTTAGAGGCTAATCAGTGATCATCCACTTCCACAAATTTGGTATGAAGAGAGACAAAAGCAAATGAAAAAAAAAATATCAAAATCACACATTCTTTTTCCATCTTCAATAGAATGAGAAAGGAAATGTTAAGATAGAGAGAAAAAATCCGATATGGTTCCTGCCAACATGCAGATCAGATATTAAAGTAACTCATTCTTTTTTCATCAGGGATTAAGAATCATCTGAATGATTTTTTAAAAGGTTCACAGAATATTCCAGATGAAATGAGCTGGTCTTGGAGGTGGGTCTTGATGGTATCAGGATTGGGGAGTGTAACTGATTTCTGTGCCTGAGGTTCCTTTGGCACTTTGCAGAGTTTAAGGAATTATGATATCTGATCTACATAAGACTATTTGTGGCTGATGTTTTGTTGCCAGTTACCTGTGTCCTGCCTTGAAATCCACACATATTTCTGAAGAATATGCAATGTAATATTATGCCAGTTGCATTTTAGAAGGCTTTATAGATTGAACATGCACACCTGCTTTTTCCTCCTAAACACTTAGAATTAATTTCTCATTCAGTTTCCTTAATTTCTTCTGTTGTTTGTTCCAAGACATTTGTTACATGCCTACCACTTTTTGAGTTCTGTAAAAGAGCTAACAAAACTGAAAATAGAGAAAATATCCCCAGCAACTGAGCAATAAATTAAACATCATATAACAGTGCCAGCTTTACATACTGTTAAAAGGAAAAATTATATAAAGAAATACGCTTTCATTCACAAAACAAAATAATTATTTTAATGTGTGTGTAATTTACATAATTAATTTATTTTCTGTACTTGAACATTATATTTTCTGAGATTTCTCTGTCACAAAATTTTCTTGAAAGTCAATAGACTCAAGAAAGTCCCACAAATGCTATTGTTTCTTTAGTATCTAAAAAATTAGTGGATAAATTCATGTCTATGCAGGTTCATGTGCTAGAAATGAAGCTCCTCTCTAAATGTCCATTAATCAATAAGAATCTTCAATCAAATTTCCAAGCCACTTGCATGTGTATAGAAGGGATTTAGGTTAAAATACCTGTCTGGATTCACACTGAAAAAACTTTTCAGAGTAGGGAAATTTCACTGTGTTCATGACTACTTTATTTCCTTTACACTTTACTCTCTTTAATAATATCTGTCCATGATTATTCATAAATGGTACTTTCCCACAGAGATCTGTAAGGATGTGCTTTTAGTTAACTTAGAACAATAAATAAGGTAAATATGGCCTAAAATGACAATAATAAATAATTTTAGGGACCAGAGATGTGTTCTTTTAAAACCTAGTCCTGTAAGTTATATTTCACAATGCCAGATATTGACATCATGACCTAAAAAAAAAAAATGGAATTCAGTCTTCCAAAGTATGAAGATTTAGAATCCAGTCTAATCCAAATTGTGTAGGTCAGCCCCATCTGTACATTACATAAAGCTGCAAGGAACTAATGATACAGAACTGACTAATTCTAGGTGTTGTTTATACCAGATTGCTTCAGTCTGAATCTGTAGAATTTTTGGCAGAAATACTGTCTACATTGTTTCCTGATCCACTAATTACATATATAGAATATCATGTGATATCAGATGGAAGAATCCAAAAAACACTGAACTTTGAAGAAACAGAAGAGTTCTTATATGAGAGTTTTATATAATGGAAAGCATGAACACCCTCTGATTGTGAGAGGTTTCTATAATCAGAATCCAAAAACTCGAGTCCAGTGTTGCTCTGAAATTTAAAGATTGTGTCAGTTTTGTTTGAGGAAGTGGCAGTGTCAAGGAGACAAGGAGAGACAAGGAAATTCAGCTGAATGCTTTGAGGATGGCAGGCTGGCTGCAGTAAGATGTCAAAATGTTCCGTTCCAACCAGTGCAGTTGCAGCACAAAGCTGACAGAAGGTTGAGTTGATTTTTACAAGGTGTGCTAATAAATACAGATGGGAAGCAATAATAGCAATAATAATAATAATGAGTCCTCCTGTGGTCTGTTTAGGCTCTTACTGCAGGCACAGAGTCCTTACACCAATTGCAGTAAGAGAATTGGACACTTGATTTGCTACATGTGTTCAGGGACTTTTCTATAACAGAAGGTCATCAGAGCTGGATTCAGACAGCAGCCCCTGCATTACCCAATCAAAAAACCAAGTGCTGGGTCATGAAGTGGTAGTCTGAACCTGGCTGCATAGATAGCTTTTTATATAAAGCAAAGTAGTCTGGATGCTCAGTACAACTGGAAAGCTCAGCAGAAACCAGTCTGGACCTAGGGCAAACGGGAGTTTTAACAAGCATCTCTCAGGTTCCATAAGTGCTGGAGCTGACATTCTGTTCTTAGATGACACAGCTGCTTTCTTCCTAATAAGCCAGCCTGCCTCTAACCATTTCACTTCAGGACAAAGAGGTGCCCTTCTCTTGTCTTTGTTATTAACCTCATGGCCAGATCATTGCCAGATCCACATCAGGCCACCGTGTGAGAGGGGAATTGTATACCCTGCTTACTGGATGAGTGTTTTAAAGCAATGTATTGCCTAACTCAGGCTGTTGGTTGCTCTCCAACACACTCAGTTTTCTTCTTTCCCTACAGGACTGAATATGATTCAAAATTCTGTATGCAGAGAGAAAATGCAGAAGGAATGAAACTCTGTAGTCAAGGGATTCCATATGTCCAGTATTGTTGTGTGTATTTAATTGGGAATTTATCATTTTAAGGTTTTGTTTTCATTAATAAAGTTGTCATTTTCAAAATTAAATTACTTTTAATACTAGACACTTGTTCTTTGAGGCATAAACCTAGTTAGTGCTCCTACATGTACAGATATGTATGTCAGCAAACTGTCCTGATCTGACACAAACCTGCACCTTGCAAGAAGTGGTTCTGAGTACAAACAAGAACAGCCATAAGTTCAGAAGTACACTGTGCCCACATAAAAGTTGTGCAGACTCTGAAATATGATCCAGACTTCATAGGTACATTCCACTGACTGGTCTTTTAACACTGTGGACATTTTCCTCCAGACTTTATTTTCTCCTCACAACCTGCTTGGCTTTTTAGGTCTTCATTCTGAATTTCATCATGGAGCAAACTAAAATACCAGGAACAGTTCAAGCAATGATTTTCAGTTGTATTAGTTCACCCACTCTGCTGTTCAATCTGGGCACTTTCCAAATTTATCCACAGAAAGAAGTGATGTTTGAACTAAGCTTGGAATACTGAGGCAAAACTGGGGGGAAAAAAAGTGCTTCAAATGTAATGAGCACCAGAAAGTATTTACTGGTATAGAAAATAAGATCCACTCTGATTCCATGGTGTGAGATGGTAAAAAGAACAATTTCTTACATTTCTTTCCTATTTATGTGTCTATTGAGATGTTTGGTATTTTATACCATAGTGCTAAACTTCCCAAATAAAATGCCATGAAAAAATTGTTAATTTGGGGGGGAAAAATAAATACTTTGCATTGATTTATATGGAAGAAAAGTGTATCAGAAAAAGATACAAAACCAAAATGCAACTAAGAAACAGGAGAATAAAAAGCATTGTGGGCTTCTCTAGTTTTAAAAAGTAAAAAGAAAAAATCTGAATTTTAGTCATCAGTCACAGATAAGGATTTGTCCCTTTCCATATAGATTTTAAAACCTGACAAGGGAATAATTTATATCTTAGAAAAAAACTTTCTTTGTGGAAAAAGACTAGTCATTATGATAAATTCTGGGCAGTTTAAAAAGGTCTTTTTAAGTTTAAGGGTATCCCTTAACAACTTTTTAAGCTCTTAATTTCATTGAAAATGCCATAATTTTTTCTGCAGCTGTGAATCCTAGCTGACCTTACAATAGCATGGGTTATAATGTATCACTTTTTATATTGACTATCTTCAAGCAACAAGATTGTATTGAAATTCTGGTTATTCTAGTAGATTTCAGACTGATCTTGTAGTAAAATTAGGATTTTTTTTTTTTTTAATTATGTGGTTGATTTTTTTCATCCAGGATGAAGCTCATTGCATGTATTATGGATCATAGCACAGATCAACCATAACAGAGTGACAGTCTTTGGAAATGAAACAAGAAAAAATTATTACTGAACTCTTCATATCTACTGAGAAAATCCTGTTAGGAAATTTCTCTGAAACAGTTTGTTCATGGTTGACATATATACATAACAATATACCTGAGGAATCTATGGTTATATATTTCATTGTTTTCAGTTTTATTATTGCTAGCCAGTTTTGTATTCCTAATGCCATGTTAATCTGCTTTTTACAGGTAGTTGAATAACTAACAGGTACAGCACTTTGAAAAGCATCTTCTGCACATGGAGACCTTATCAGAATTTCAAAATTTATTGTAGAAATACCGAAAATTGTCTATTTCCTCAGCAAAGTTGAAGGCACCAAATATTCTGAGTAATTTCCTTAAAATGCAAAAACAATACAACTTTTTCGTAACAAATATAATTCCCATAACTCCAATACTCACAGACAGTCTACTGATTCAGTTGTAGTTAGATCCAAAATAATTTGTGTCTCTAATTTACAGTTGTGCACTTTTCTTAAGAGACTGTTATATCTTTTCATCTGGTAAATGTTAATGTGTTAAAGGGCCAGGGGCTTCTGTGAGGTTTGAAGAGGATGAGCAGTAAGTCAGATCATCATTCATCTCCTGGGCTGCTTGCACTTAAGTCTGTATTTTTGCTAAACTTTGCTGGAGAATGGGAAATTATTTTGAAACTTATATTCAACAAGAGAATAGACTGATTACTAGATGAGAATTTATAAAGCCAATCAGAGTTATTCCTCACAAGAAAGTAACTGAAATGTTAGATTTTCAAATAATTTAGCCATGAAGTTAGTTCCTCAAAGAAAGAACTGAAGACTGGAATGAGTATCTTTATTTATATAGCTGGATTTAGAGCCTGAGACATCCAATTTTTAGGTTTTGTCTGAGTTAAGAAAAGCAGCATTGAGAAAAAACGACTTCCACATCTCAGATAAATATCCAGCTAATATGTGTTACTATCTATTATTCCTGGCTAGAATGTGGTCCAGTATTAGAGCTAGTTAAGGCCATTTTCTACCAGTGATTGAAATTCTGAGAATGTATCATCAAAATTGCTGTGTTCTCAATAACATTTTCAAACTCAATAAATTTGTAAAATTTTAGACGAACTATATGCTCAGACCTCCTCCTACCCCAGTACAATTGACGGTGTCTTACAATGTCTTATTGTCTCCTTAATGTTTAGCTATAGCAAATATTTCAGCAGCAGAATTATGTCTGCTGTGCGTGGATCCATGCCTCGATACTGTTATGCATATTTATGAGTTTAATGAATTACACCTAGTTATATATTTTCCTATTTTAAAGAAATATACTCAGACAAACAAAAAAACCTCTCATTTAGCTCAAGGAGATGGCCTAAATGAATCATGGCATGGTCTTGCTGCAGTAATGAACTTTCATTTTAGAATTTTTCTGTGGATCTCATAGCCACATGAAAAGCTAGCATTTATTGTCACTTATGTGACTGATCAGAAATAAGCCAGTGATGTGACTGTGGTTTATTAGGAGAAACAGAAGTTCTGTTCCCTTGTTGTTCTCACTAAAGCATGG
>JAWWMU010000106.1:12280460-12323657 GCA_035048155.1 Cinnycerthia olivascens
TCTACTCTCTTCCTGCCATTGAGAAAATATTGTTGGTCTTTCATTTTCTGAGTCATTTTTGCCAGGCACAAACTTCCTGGCAAACAAATCAGTTGAAAGGAATCCTTTAAAACAGCAGGCATATTGGCATCTAAGTGGACCCTTTACAAAGCGTGGGATAGACAGAGCAAACCACCATCAAACAGGAATTTCTGGTCGTTCAATTCTTGCACATGTTTTGGAAGACAGGAAGAACTCTTCTTCAAAATATATCATTACTGTTCTTTCTGGGAATATAAGTTTTTCTAGAACATTGTTTTCTACCTAGAGGTAATCAAATAAAAGCATCTGACATTTTGAGAGTAAAAAGGCATTTAAATTAAGTAAAGATCTGAGAGGATCTCATTCAGAACAGCTAATTTGGACTAAGTTCTAGTCAACTGTCTCCAATTAAATATCAATAATAAGAGGGAAAATTAATAAATAACAAATTTGTTAATTTTATAACAGATGTAGTAATTCTAGTAATGGCAGCTTTAGCCTCCTTCATTATAACAAAAATTGACTCAGCTATATAAAGTCACCCACTGCTATTATATTTTAGTTGCTCTCAGCTGTGCAACTAGAATGTCATTTCAGAGGGGTTAAGTTAGTGTGTTTATAAGAAAGAATTTTCTTTAATGGCCTCTGTGCTAATAAAGAATTATTGGACTTGAACTCTGCTCTGCCGCACCCACTCCCTTCTTCTACTAATACATTCCTTCCTCCTTTGACAAATCTGGTAATCTTGCCAAAGAAATAAAAGAAAAAAAAAAAAAGACTAGTTTCTTAGGATCTGCATGGTTTGCAGCAGTAAAGATTTCCATTCTGACAAAGGATGTATAAATCTTTAGGGAATACAGAATTCTTAGAATTCTCTGTATTCAAGGAATAACTTGAAGATGTCTATGCTGCAGTGTAAGACAAGCATTTGGAACACAAAATCTTTGTATCTAGCTTAAAAATGAAGGGATCTAATGTATTATTTAATCTCTCTTTCTTTCATTCATGCACAGCTCTTTTTCTATCATCATCCCATGGTAGAAAATGATCCCTTGCTCCCTGCAAGGCTTTAATTTTGCAATGTAGTCCACTATGAACCTTCCCCTACAAACCTTCATTTACAGCCGTGCAGTATTCTCCCTTTCCACTACACAGAAAACCTGTAATGGACTGATATGAAAATACCCTTTCCCATTTCCTGGAAAGTCTCTAAGACACAGCTTTCAGTATAGGAAATGAATGAGTGGCAATAAAAAATAACATAAATTCACACTTTGTCGCCTCTTCAAAGTGAGAAGACACCACTTAATTACAGCTTTCATTATCAATGATAGATTCCTACCAGCAGTGCTATAGATAAACCTGGCACAGTGGAAAAGACTTTACAAGGGATTTGTAAGATAACCTCTGATTTTTATCCTATTTGAAACTGGCCACACTGCGTTTCTCCTCTCTGCAGTTTGTCAGCTACAGGCCAGAGGAAGAAATTTGACACTTGTGTTGTTGAAAGTCCTCTTCAAAATTATGCTGATGACTTCGATGGGGTTTGTCATAGCAGTTGCTGAATCTTAATGGTGAAATAACCTCACATATCCAGACTATAAAATACAATGGGAACCTTTGACCTTGCAAATGTTAGGAAATAGCACCAGCTTTCAGCACCAGTAGATTCACATCAGTCAGACTTACGGTAATACTCACTGCTAATCTCCTGCCAAAGAAAAAAACTGACTGAAAAATAAAGTACATTGAGAATTGTCTCATAATCATCCCAGATCTTGATAATGCTATGATGATGATTCTACAAGGGCACTGCACTCCTAGATGTGTTAAGAGAACTTACGATTATGATTTTCATGACAAATGAAGAAAGTTCCAGGTACCCCAGCTGCTACTGAAGTCACCATGTAGTGTAGGTTGTCTGGCAATCACATCAAGAGTAAAACCTGAGCACAAATTCCAGGAGAAAGAAGGTAGCAGGAGCTAGCATTTGATTCTAAATCTTAATGTTTACTAGAAAACAGCACTTGTCAACTGAGGAAGACAATAGACAAGGCACCTGGCAACCCATCATGGTCTTCAACATGGTCTTCAGGTATCTATTCTAAAGAGAGTCACCTTAAAGGAATGTTCCAGGCTTTTCTGTTCTAATCCTGGAAACTAGAGTGGTGGATATTAAACAGAAACCACATATTTTAACCCTGGATACTTTTTCCTAAACCCCATGAGATCAGTTTGCTGATAGCATCAATCTCCATACATTTATAGTCAAAAAGTTACCTAAGTTAATGATAATTTTAAGAAAACTTCATTACATACATCTTTATAAATAAAAAATAAAATATTATAAATCATGTCAAAAAACCTAACTCAAGTCTGGTCATACTGAGAATTGAGTCAAACACATATAAAGAGAGTAAAATATAGCATTGATGCATCACAAATATATGCACCATGAAAAGCCATTTATTTAGTGGAATGACTTTTCATTACTAAGATCCAAGTAGATGAGATGTTGGATTCTCCAAAAAAAAAAATTTCTTGTAGACAATTGAAAATTAAAGCATATCTTAGTACTTTATTTGGAGAAGTTAAATCTTCTGTAAGGGATTTGCAAACTAAAAGTGAGTCTGTCTTTCATGGTTTGATAGCCTCAGAAGTATAGTTTGGCTTCTGGAAAGATTTATATTTAGAAAGGAAAAAACCCTAAACTTCTCAAAAGTAAACAGAATCAAGAACTTTATGAACTGGTACTTTAATTACCTTTCAGAGGTCTCTCAGGCCCACTCTGTAACATAGGACTGAAAATTATACAGTTCTATGAAGTGATTGAACTAGTGAAGCTCCTTATTCAGCTGAAAATGGAAGTACTTATTTTAGCCGTGGCAAACATCAGAATACCCTTGCAACTTGTGTTGGGGGTTGTAAACGAACTTATCTGATCCAGAGGTCTCTGAAGTCAGAAGAAATTGTGTTATTTCATCTTCTGAACTTCAGATTACCCAAACACAGGCAAAAAGCAAAAAAACCAAAAAACCTGAAAAAATCATTACAACAATATCAACCTCTATATCTTCCAAATAAAGTGTTCAATTTGCTTCAAGTACATAATAAAGAAGACTGCCTTGTTGAAAAATAAGATATGTAAAATTTCTGACTTGGTTGTATGGAGTAAGAGGAAAATGAAAATCTATAAAATGGATTGTTTACTTGTACTTATGGAGGAGCTACATTTAACTAACTACTTTTAGAAATATTGACATGCTAAAAATATTTTCAGTATTTAATAAAATAACACACTCCAGATTATATATTTTCCTCTAAATTTTTTTCTAATTCACATTAAAAGTAGTCTTCCATTTAAATATTCTCCTTTTAACAGAAGATTTGATCAGTACAATTAAAATCTTAAACCCTCATTTCTTTTCAATAACGCAATAGATTGGTGACATACTATAATTACATTCTGCCCAAGAATGCAATGATCTCAACACAGTTTCAATGTAAATTTCACATTCTGGATCAGTTGCAATTGAATATCATGTTATGGGGCATTAACTCTGTCATTTCATTATTTTTCTAAATACCCTGCACTAAGTGTCAAGATGGAAGGACATTGACCTGTTGGAGAGAGTCCAGAGGAAGTCACCAACCTGATTAGAGGGATGGAGCACCTTTCCTATGAGGAAAGGCTGAGACAATTCGGTTTGTTCAGCTTGGAAAGGAGGCTTTAGGGGGGATCTGATTGCAGTATTCCAGTGTCTGATGGGAGTTCCAGCCAGCCCAGCTTTGGACATTTCCAGGGATGTAGTATCCAGCACCTCTCTTGGAAACCTGCTCCAGTGCCTCACCATCCTCACAGTAAATTTCTTCCTTATATCTAATCCAGATTTACCCTGCTTCATTGTGAAGTTGTCCTGTCACTACTATACCTTGTAAAATGTCCCTCTACATCTTTCTTGTAAGGTCCTTTCCTGGAAGGCTGAAGGTGTTCCTGGACCCTTCTCTTCTCCAGGCTGAACAACCCTAATTCTCTGTCTTTCCTCACAGGAGAGGGGCTCAATCCCTCTAATCATCACTGTAGCCTCCTCTGGAGTTATTCCAACAGATCCATGTCTCAGAGCTGATGCAGCACTGCAGGTGGGGGTCTCATGAGAGAAGAGTATAGGGGCAAAATCCTCTCTTGCCCTGCTGCCCAAAGTGCTTTTGATGCAGCTGTTTGGCTTTGGGGTTTCAAGCACACTTTGCTGGATCATCTTCTCATTCACCAGCACCCCGAGCCTTTTTCAGCAGGGCTGCTCTTGATCCCATCATCCTTCAGCCTGTTCCAGGTCTTGTCCTGACCCAGGCACAGCACCTTGCATTTAGTCTCTTAAATCTCATGAGATTCCCATTTTCTCTTCCAGTTTGGGAGAATACAAGATGAAGGAATGGTCAAAACATTAGAGAAGACTCTGGAAGTAATCACCTCATACTTTAGTGGGGGCTGTGCCAGTCAACTGAAGTGTCCTCCTGGAGTGGGAGCATTAGCTCCCTGTGTCTCTGAACATCCAATTATGAAAGGTTTTTTTTTCATGTATATCAGAACTAGGTGGGAAAAAACCAAGAAACTTCAGTAAATTGTTTCTCAGACTAAATCCCAAAATTTTACTGTCAAGAACTGAATCTTCCTCTCTATCTTTAGACATATTGTAGTATTGCCCTTACTGAAAGTTTCACTGCTGAAAAAAAATAAAAGCAGAAGGCGCAACCAGCACTTGCAAGGATCCCAGCTGGATTGCTCCTCCTCAATTCTGGCAAAAACATGACAAACCTCAAATACTTTATACAGAAGGTTTTAGATTTCATTAATCCATTTTTTCCATATATTTCCGGTTAAAGCCTCTAGAGCTCCAAATCAGAACTTCAGATTGGAAATTGTCATCAGTCCTTGAAAAATTTTAGAGGGAATAAGAAAATCTTAACTACTGAAAATTTCCATAGGACTATTGCATTAAAACAAAAAATTAATTGCATATATCTGCAGATATATTGTGCACAAGACAAAATTATTTTCCAGGGAAAATGTGTGCTCACATCACCATGGGTACACTTCACAGAGCTCTGTGTTAATACAAGGTTCCTGTCGGTTTGGCTTTTGCAATTCTTACAGAACAAGGACCTACTCTTTAGTGCAGAAGCAGGTCCTTATGTGTGATGTGAATTCTTCAAAGACTTTTCCTATGTTTTGTGCTTAGATCACAAAACTATCTTTCTTTATTAAAGCTGAATTAATAATTATCTCTTAGTTGAGTCCGCACATTGTAATACAAACACTGAACATGGCAAATAGAAAATTGGAACACAAATGTAATGACAAAGAAGCAGCTTTGGCATCTTCATTTTGGCACTGAACACATTTTTTGCCCTCTCAGTATTTATTATATCATTATTTTTCTAACTCAGAAAGAAATGTAATTTTAAGGTTTTTTTAAGGATTTGAGTAATTTGTTACAAATTTGAAACAAATGGAGAAACAGAGCTTCTTTAATTAAGATAATTATAGATGCTATCACGATCTAAATCGTGATATAGTGAATTTAAAAGTCAACAAAAGAGACTGGAAAAAAACCCTACCTCTTAGATCATTGAAATAAAGAAAGCAAGTAAGATCATGTTTGAATGTGACAATGTGTTCATGGAATATTGGACTGCTTTACATTGGAAATTTGCCTCAGATGAAACTGACTGTAGTTCTGCAATGGCAATGAAATCATGGTTGCTAATCATCAGTGGGAATTTTTTTCCTGCTGGCTGGAACCCCAGAGTTCTACAGAAGAATGAATCAAGCAAGTCCAGAATTTAAAATTACATTGGAATAGGGATCTATTTGAAAGCTGTCTGGAGTCTGACCTGTTAATTAACTCTTATTTTAAGAATTTAAAAGGAAGATGGGACTTCTGTGGGTGTGATGTCCGCTGCTCTATAATATTCATGTTAAAGCAGTAAAAAGGAAATGCTGTACTAGAGAAAGGCAGAATATGCTGCTTACTGATTCCCTTCTGCCTTCACAACAGAAATGAAACTTATCTGAGTGAAACAGCTTATGAAAAAATCCCCCACACCCAGTTGATTTTATATATAGCTCTTACTTGAGATCTCGTCAAAGAGAAGAAAAGCCTATTTGATATTCAGCTACCTCTTCAAAATATGTTTTCGCATCAGTAAAGCCCAATACATTTGGAGATGGTCACATTTCACTTCTTAATGGACCTGATCTGGCATAACATTTGGGATCATTCCAGAATAAATTATTGAGGGAAACTTTTTCAGACATAATTCTTGATTGCTGAAATAAAATAACAACAAAAAAAGTCCCAAATAAAAAAAATCCACCTATTTTTATAATAATTGAAGACATCTTAAATTTTATTTTCTCAAGTAGTTAATGAAATCCATTAATTTTAAAATCCTCTTATGGTTCATTCTGGTATTAATTCTGCTAATTCATTTTTTTTCCGTTAAGACCTTAATCCTGTTTCAGTGGACAGAGCTCTCACCTACATGCCAGGTAAACTTGGAATATATTCTTGAATTCTGGAGAATATGTATTTATTTATTTATTTATTTAACTAAGATAAGACATGCAAGTTAGTTGAAAACTATAAAACAATTCTTATTGGATTCCAGTGTAACAAATTTGGGGAGTTTTTTATGCTAAATGAATTATGCAAGTGTAACCATCTTCAGCTGAATTAACTGAATATGAGTGATGATACACTTTTCACACATAGAAAGACTTATACATCTACTGCAATTTATCATGATACCCCTTTAACACTAAGGAGATCCGAATATTTAGAGGAGTAATGTGTCACTGTATGATTGCCAAGATAATTTGTGCTGTGCATAGCACCCAAGAACTTCAAATCCCAATTCACTTATTTTCTATTTGTCCTTGTTGCCTGAAGAATCATTTGGTTCCTAAATCCTCCTTGTGACTTTCAAAAGTAGTCTTAAAACCAGACAAATTTATGGATGTTTTATACCAAATGAGTTCCTAACATGCATGGTTGCTGGAATTACAGAAACTGAGAAAATGATCCACTCTGTATATTACCAGAACCTAATAATCATGGGGAACTGAACATGTTCAAATCCTCAAAGAGCAAATTCTAAAATGAAAACATTTCCTCTGCAAACAGCAGCATTTTGGAGGGTATGGAAAGGACATCCTGGTTTGTAACTTGAGTAGTTTTTGGATGGTTCATATTAACAACCTCATTAAAAAGATGAAATGGTATCACCAGTGTAAACAAAACCTGTGTGAAACAAACAACCAATTCATATTTAGGGAGGTATAAGCAATCGAATGGGCAATGGAGCATGCAGTGAAAATTATAAGATTTGCATACTTTTCTGAGAACTTCAGAATTAGCCAACAATGGCTCTCCTGATCACAACACTGCAGTAGCAGCTCTGGTAATATTATCCTTTTATAGCAAAGGAGACTTCAAAATCTGTTGTTATTTGTGTAATATTAACTAATCCAACACACAGCCCTTTGCAAGCTGGATCTAAAAGACTTTAGAGGGAGCTGATATCATCTGGTGGAGAGAACAAGTCACCAGCTAAGAAGAGTTGTAATGCTTGTCTCCAGTATAAGTTTGTGCTTGTGTGTCTGTATGTACATATGTACATACATATTCACTCAAAATCTAAGTGTGTACTTATGATTGCTAATGTTTATGGTGCAAGGGCTTAAAAGAAGAAAAGATGACGAGCTATAAAATACTTCCATTGTGGCACAAATTGTTTAAATGTTTTAAAATAACAGCAAAAATATACATCAAGTGCAATTTAATGTAACATTTCTTGCTCTTTTGGGGAATTTCATTCTTTCTGAGCAAGATTAAATACTGTGAACTGTGGCACAATATTCTCAATAATGATAAAAGCATAAAAGCACAAAGACTGATATGATGAATGATGTCTGACAGAAAAAGTCAGGGATCTTGTGAAAAATTATGCAATTGAAACTGAAGACAGGGTTAAAAAAGACTGGCTAACTGATGAGCACCATGTAAAGGGACTCAAGTTTCCAAGTCGGAACCACTTTTGAAGAACAGGAGTGATGAATGTACACAGGAGTTAAGGAGGTAAGGAATAAAAATTGTAGTAGCAATTCCAAATTTTTCACATCATAATTTTGTTTATTTTTTGACTTTGTCTTTCTAAGACTTTCCAGTTAATGATAGATTTTCCATCTGTCTTTCTTTCTTGTTTTTGACCTTTATGCCCAAAGTTGGAATGTAGAGAGTTTGAGAAATGGTTAAGTTAAAAGGATCTTCTGTCAAGCCAAGTGTATAACATAATGTAAATTTTTATTCATATGTTTAGTCTTAGATCAAAACTGGAATTTTACTTTCTTAATTTCCATTGCAAGATGTTAAAATCGTGGGATTTTGGAGCAATTTAGATTGAGAAGGACATCAGCTTACCATTTGATCTAACCATTTCCCAAGGCAAAAACTCAATCTTTACAGTTAGATCAGGTTTTTCCAGCTCTTATGTTGTCCAGGTTTTATTATCTCTATGAATGGAGATGCCAAAACCTCTATGGACAACTCTTTTGACTATGGTCTTTGTGGAATTAAAATTTAAATATCCAGTGAGAATTTCCACTGCTCTATTGCTTTTCCTTTGTCCTATTCCTAGGTGTTTCTGAGGTGAGCCTAACAGACTTCTCTTCAGGTTGAATGCTTCCAGCTCTCCCAGCCTCTTCTCAATGTTCCAAGTCCTTAATGACCATCCATCACAGACCCTTACTGAACTTATTCCAGTTTGTCCATGTCTCTCTTAAACTGGGGAGGGATCAATTCCTGGTAGCTGATGCTCTGCCCAATGCAGACCATGATGCTGTTGGCTTTCTCTGCTGCAGAGGTGTTTTCCTGGCTGATATTCTACTTTGTGACCACAAGGAGCTCCAGATTCTTTTATTCACAGGAATATGAAGACTTACATGGTATCCCTTCTCAATATTTGAGGAAAGGAGGTAATTTTATATGTGTCAGATAGTAGAAGTGGTAATCCAGGGCTATCAAAAGCATCTTATTGTGTAAAGAAGAAACTAAAAAATGTTTCAGTTTGCACTTATACTGCTTAATTTTTATTTCTACCTTGCTTAGGGACAAACTGTGTAGCTCTTTTGTTCCTAATTACAGTTCAAAATTAATTTCAAACACATAATTGTGAATTTGCAGGTTTTAATATTTTTTCCCAGTAGGGCAACACAATACCAAATATTATAAAATTAATTAGGACATATTTGTAATGTAGAAACATCACAGAGGTTCACAGTACATGAAAAAACTACATTTCAGTAGTAGGTACACTTAGGTATTGAGGTACACACTATATTTTTTACTTTCTGTATAGCAATATAGAAGTAAGGAAGAGGTCTACACTTCCAGGGGAATTAAAGGAAGTGGTTTGCACCAACTTAAACTGCTAATAAAAGATCAGTGTTCCTTCCCCTCTTCCCCCTGAATGATTATCAAAATCAAAAGCATAGAGGAAACTCAGTAGCTGTAAGAGGCTTCATGCATAAGAATATACTAATGATACAGCATATAACTAAAATGTTACAGAACAACTACATTGAAAAGCTATATTACAATAATATTCCACTGGGGAATGGTTTTATAATTCCCCATAAAGCTTTCAAGTCCCTTGTTGTTATTTTCAAATTATGCTATCTCTGTCAGTAATATGCTAAGACATTAAAGAAAAATCCAATAAATGTTTCATAAAACTATGCAAATTAACAACTAGACTTAATCTTCCGGGATCTATGAAATTTTATATAGTAGCTGTAGTTACAATTAAGTTTAATGTCAGAGGACAGCTCTGCGGCAGAACAAGTGAGACTTTCATTTACTGTATTACGAACCCAACACTTAGACTGGTTACAGATGGGATGATAGCATCATAAGGTATGAAAAAGTAATAAGGCTATACCAGCCTCAGTTTGCTAACAAAGTTCTAGGTAGAGAAGTTAAGAGGTATTCACCATCTCCTGTGCTGGTAAAAATGCCAACAGCACTTTTGTGAAACATGCACTGGTGAAAAATTGTTCACCTTCTTAATAATAAAGGAATAGAATAATACATGGAGAATAGTTATGAACATCACATCGTTTGGTCCATGCATTTAGTCTCACTTTCCAAACAAAATCTTCTTTATCCTGCTTGCTGCAATTACAAGATTAAAACTGTGATCTCAGTCTTGCAGGTGTGTCTGTTATGAGTGCTCCTGAAATACTTTGGTCTTACGTCTATTTGAAGATTTGGCATGTTATCCAGAACTCTGTGTTCTCTGTTGCAGAAACACAAAGTACCACAGATCTTTCTTGGACTCTGGGTCTTTACCTTTCTTGCAGATGCATGGACAAACACACAATCTCCACATGCACATAAAAATATAGGTCCTTTCAGACAACTAGCAACTGACATTAAAAAAGCAACTAGAGCATACTCTCAGAAAGACATGAAATGCAGGCTACATGGAAAGCTTTGCTTAGAGGCCAGAAAATTTCACTGGATTCAAAGATAATTTTGCTAATAATGAGATCTGAAGATCTGGACCAAAATAAATCTAAATTTATATCCAGATAAAAATTGCTTTTACATATAGCTCTTTGTTGATTAATTACTAGAATGCATAATAATGCAAATCAATTTTCTCAGTCATACTGACAGCATGGCTTGTCATGTTAAAATCTTATTATAGAATATCCTGAGCTGGAAGAGATCCACAAGGATCATTGAGTCCAACTCCTGGTTTTACACAGGATCACTACAAAAATCCCATCCTGTTCCCAAAAGTATTGTCAAAATTCTTCTCTTACTCTGTCAGGCTTGGGGCCATGGCTACTTCCCTGGGGATTCCATTCCAGTGCCCAATCCCGTCTGCGTGGAGAGCATTTAACTAATATTGAACCTAAATATTGAACCTGACTCAGCTTCAGGCCATTCTGGGCACCACGGAGCAGAGATCAGAGCCTGCCCCTCCTCTTCCCCTTACCAGAAAGTTGTACCTGCAATGATGTCTCCCCTCAGTCTCCTCCAGGCTGAACAGACCAAGTCACCTCAGTTCTTCATAAGGTTTCCCCTCAATGTCCTTTACCAACTTTGTAGACATCCTCTGTATGCTTTCTAACAGCTTTATATCCTTCTTACACTGTGGCACCGAAAAAACTGCCCCCAGCACTCGGGGTGAGGCCGCCCCTGTGCAGAGCAGAGCAGGACAATCCCCTCCCTTGCCCAGCTGGCCATGCTGTGTCTGGCACCCTCCAAGACAGGGTTGGCCCTCCTGGCTGCCAGGGCACTGCTGGCTCATGTTCAACTTCAACCAGGGCCCCTAAGCCCCTTTCCAGGTATCCAGGGCTACTCCCCAGCCTCTTGTTTCTCAGTCTGTGTGTACACACAGGATACCCCTATCCCAGGGACAGAACAGAATCTGGCTTATCTGGCTCATCCAACTGCAACAGAGCTATTATGATCCCTATGTCAGTCTTGTACAGACAGAATTTTGGTCTACAATCAAAGAACACAACAGAACTGCAGTAAACTTAACTACAGGATTGAAAAATTAGATAATTGTACTTAAAAAGGAATAGTGAATACCACCAAATACAGTGAGCTTGGAGGTTCTTGGGGTAGTTTTCCCTGTCAGTGAACCCTATTGCCAAATGACTTAGTTCTTGAGTTTCTCCAGGCTCTGATCTCCAATCCACTGTCACTCTAGCAAATTTGCCTCTTGTCTCTGCAAAACACCTCCAACACTGTCCCAGCATGTTGTATCTTTTTATTGTCTGCACATGCTTTCACACCAAGCCTAGCATTCCCTCATCAATCTGAGCAGGAAAAAGAAAGTAAATAAGTGCATATCTGTGTGCATGTTTATTGACCCCAGGACAAGACAAATGTCACAAAGAAAATGTGAAGTGTAGCTATTGCCCATACCTAGTCCTTTAACCAATGGGAAAAACCTATGTTAAGTCATGAAATCACTGCTTTACACAATGCTGATGGAGTAACAGTGTTTATCAGCACTTACATTAAACTCTTTGTATAAATTCATCAGAATCAATTTTCAAAGTCTTTTAGACCTCAATAATGCCAGGATTTCTCTGTTTGAGTGTTGCAAACTAGAATCCGTAAACAGTCATTAAAACCCTAAATTCTGATGTATATGATCATGTTATCTGATATTATAATAATTCTTACAAAGAGGGATTTCTAAGTGTGAGAAAGAATTTCCTGTACTTACTCACTGCCTCTTATAAAGTGCTTTTTAAAAAAGATTACATATATTACATGTATTCATGCTACTGGTATTCACTGGAAAGGTTTCAAATATCTAAGCATAGAAATCATGAAGTTAAAACATGTCTATAGGTGGTTATGCACACAGACCAACAGTTAGATCTTTAAACAAAGGTCTATTAAAACAAAAAAACAACATAACAAGTCTGAGCTGCTCCACACTGATGATCACAATGTTACACAAGACAGTCATAAAAGATGCACTCTGAATGTCCATATGATTCCTCTATACAACATCACTAGCAGACTCTTTGTTTTTAAACAAAATAAAAACACAGACTAAATCCTGAGCCTGGAGTTCGTTTTAAGCTTTCAAAGGCGTTGACATTCTAGACTGGAAATTTAGACCCCCTACTAATGGCAATCACAAAACACTCAAGTGTTGTAAGAGAGGTCACTGTTATAACTTACATTTTTGTAGCTTAACAGAATCCTAAAACACACAAAATTCTTTCCTATTGAATAATTTTCTCATTGTCTTGACTGCCCATGAATTTCTCAGATAGGCAATTCATGTTGCTGATCACAAGTGACATTAATACACCAGCTGTCATGTAATGCATTTAAACTTGCCTTATACTGTACAGTGCAAATGTGTTTTCTCTGAGCATTCTGAGTGCAACTTAACATCCAGGCAGGAAATGGGATAATTGGTTAA
The DNA here is from genome assembly GCA_035048155.1 of Cinnycerthia olivascens. Taxonomy (NCBI): domain Eukaryota; kingdom Metazoa; phylum Chordata; class Aves; order Passeriformes; family Certhiidae; genus Cinnycerthia; species Cinnycerthia olivascens. The sequence continues at coordinate 12,293,508 of JAWWMU010000106.1, forward strand.
AGAGATTCACAGTGCACTATTAGTATTCTTTTTACTGCTGTAATTTTATCGTGTATTTTGACTTATGAGGGAGAGGAAAAATGAAAAGGCATGCTGTATCTTTCCAGTTCCACTAAAATGCTTTGCAACTAGAAATTAAAGTACTGACTAAGATGCTATAACAAACCTTAGGAATAATCAGGAATATTTTTCCCAATTTTGTATTTGTATTAGTCTCAGCAAGAGAAGAAATATTACAAGTGTGTTTTCTACCAGAACTTAGAGCTGTATTAGGAATTGAAACCATTATAAATGTTCTCATTAAGGCCTTATTTGGATAAGGAAAAAGAAAAATCTTATAGAACTAAGAAAGAATACTAACTGAAGGAACTTAACTTTGAATAGAAAGTTCCTGTGGCAAGTTGCCTAGTTGAAACTCTAAGTTTGTATTCTCCCTCACAATTTTTATAGCATCTTTCTGCAGTTTCTTTTACTGTGGCATTCTGTGTGGCATATTGTATGTTCTAAGAGATAAGTGTTAGTCAGAGCCAGGTTTTTTTTACGCAGACATAATGCCTACAGAAAACAATGGGATCTGCCAGAGCAAGTGTAAAATGGAGGATAAAGCATGATGAGAGAATCATCGGAGGAATTCAAACAGTGATGGAAAATTGAACATTGAGAAGATGCAAAATCCTCATTTCCTCATGCATGTTTGTATTCTGACCTTTTTCAACTGCTTTAAAAACAACCACAGATTTAGAATGCGTATGCAACACCACCTATTTACATGTCCTTGACAGCCCTTTGACAGGGTTCAGAGATTGAATTTTTTGTGGCAATCTAAATAAAAGGAAAATTGAAATTAAGTACGATATTGAAACTCATTGATCAGGTTAGAAAAACAGACATGAAATACTTCATGTCACTAGAAAAAAATTATAATTTGTTATTAGGTAGATGGAACTTTCTATGTGAGTCAACAACAGTCTGAATCAGTCTGTGAAAGGCAACGTTGTCTCAGGACACTTAGTCAGATCCAGGCTGGACAAATATAGTCTAATAAATCTCAGAGTGGTGGCTGGAATTCAAAATGCCCTCTTAGTGGCAGGGAGAAAGAAGAAAAACAGTCCTGGCCAAATGACCAGCTTGTGATAGCAGACTGTAAGCCACTCATGACTTTGGAGGGCAAACAAGAACGAGTCAGTTCTGCTCATTTCCAGGTCTTGAAAAGGATGCAATGGACAGCTGGAAGAGCTTTGAGAGTTAGCAAAAAATCCCACGAGTGGTTTCTACTGATATTTCATTTTTGTTGCCTTTTCTATTAAATAAAAAAAATGAAAAGGTGTTTTCAGAATGTACATTTGGGCAATGTTGATCTCTAGGCTTCTCGTTCAGACTCTGCAAGGAAGGCAGTTAAATTATTTTGCTCAGCCTGGGAATAACTTGCTGGAAAATCACTGATGACTTAGAAACTATCAAAAATGATCAGAGAAGTGGAAATTTAAGTCTCTGCTTGTATTTCTTACTGCTGTGACTTAGCTCACTTCCAAACAGAAGTCATATATCAAGCATGAGTCTAATTCACACCAAGAAATAGCTTTCTTTTACTTTTCCTTAATTTGTTCAGCAAAGCTAATGGTTTACTGTGAAGTCATTTTCAAATTCTAGTTTACTAATGTCAATCTGTCTACCTAAAATACCTTCTACACTGTTAATTGGATATATTATTACTCCTTTCTTCCTGCCAAAACCTGTTACACAGTTTTGCTTTGTGTTTTTTAGCAGTAATTAGATTAAGATTAGTGTTTCAAAATCTGAAACTAGCTTATGTGTTATGTCTGTAAAGTACTTGATAACAAAATGCTTTATATACATTTATGTTATTGTTCTCATTAAGAACTACTTGGCATGTCCAGGGATGAATTATTGCTGACTTCAGAGTCACAGTCTTTGCTTCTCTTGTTTGTAAAAAGGGTTCTGAAAGGCTAGCCACAAGTGATAATTGTTATCATTTGTATTTTATTTCAAAATGTTTTAACTTATTGGGCTGTATAAAATGTTTTGTGTTTTTTTCCCAAAGTGGGGCGTTGAGGAGTCTGACACGGACTTCTGTGTCAATCACCATCTGTGATTTTGGTTACAAGCCTATATCACCTTCTTAGATGCACTTATTTTAAAACAGAGCTTGCCTGTAAAACATAATGATTTAGAGCTGATCATATAAATATCCAACCTTCTGTTGTGTGCCTTCTTGAAGAGTACTGTTTGTACGTTCACATTTTCAAGTTATGATGAAGTATGCCCCTCTCCCTTGCTACATTTTCAGGCATCTGCAAAGTCCATATTTAAATGGCTGAGTGAAAAGCTTGTAAAATATATTTTGAAATGTGAAAGTTTCCAATGAAATGCATTTGCTTGCCTTGTGAACTTTGAATTGAAGGCTATCTCTCAGTATTTTATATTCATTGCTTGCTTTTTATTATCCCAAACTTGTGGTGCCTTTTCTTTCCCTTTTGCTCTGTTTGCTCTTATTTGTTTTTGTCATTCCTCTCAAGGGTATCATGCCCTGGTAATAATAAAATAAAAGCTTCATTCCTCTTGCAGCATTCTGCACACTGACTGAATTGTTCTAGACTCCAGAGGCTGAGAAAGGCAAACCAATGTGAATGATGATAGGTGAAAAGGTCATTGTTTCATTCTCGTATAAAATAATTTTTGGTGCCCACACTTTTTCACTTTTTTTTTCCTTCCTTTCCTGAAGGCTTTTAAGTCTCTTTTTAACTCTCTTTAAATGATTTATGATCTCTTTCACACTTTGTTACCTTTCTCTGCATTGTAAATGCCAGTGTGCCACATCTGAGAGATGGGAAGTTAACATGCCGTGGGGTTTTATTGACGAGTCTGTGTCAGTGCAAAAAGAAAATGTTTTTAGCTGCTAAAGCACTGCATTTGTTATCCAAAACCTCCTGACAGTAGTAATGATAATGCATGAATGAGATGAAATACTGTCAAGACCTTTTCAGTGTGCTGGAGCAGAAGAGTGAGACAGGGAGAAAATTCCAAGATTTCAGGAAGTTGTCTCTTTAAGAAATAAATCACACATCACATACTCAGCCTGTATGAGTACATCTATGTAACTGGCATTCATACACAGTCGTGTTTGCATAAAGATGCATATCAGAAGACTGTATTCCTTTATTCTCCCAGCTGAGAGGCAGCTCTCCCAGATGCCTGTTGAAACCAATTGGGATCTCAGCCCTGTATCTACCTCTCTATCAGTTACTAGCCTCCAGCTGACCTTGAAAAATTCACTTCAGCTCTCCTTTCCCAGTCTCTTGATATGCAAAATGAAATTATTGATCCACATCTCTTTGGAAAAATGCATTAGAGAAGCACTAATAAGACATGAAATAGGTAGAAAAGCTGTGAAACATCATACACCCATATTTATTGCCCCGAAAGATGCATTATGGAAATGAGAGCTGGCAAAACTTTCTAGATCATCTTTGATGGGTATGTTTCCAGACTAAGGAAACTTAATAATTATGTGCTCTTGAAAGTCAATTAAAGAGTTTCTCCCAAATTCACGAAAGGACCTAAAAAAGTTCTTTATATAGTCTTCATGTAATAGTGACAAAAAAAAGTATAAATGAAGAAATGAACTATGAGTTGCAAGAAATAGGTTTCAATCCCTTATTCGAATTAGGGAATACTAATACTGCACTCACTGTACACAGAGTTTAAGGACAGATATGAAATTCTGTCACCACAGAAATATGACTAGAGACCTAGCATTAATTGAGAGCAAGAAAGAAGAAAAAATTGGGTCCAACATAGTCTTGACTGACCACTGAAGTAACTCTTAAATATGTAGCAAGAGTAACTGGCTGAACAAATGCACTAATTTTATACTAGAGAGTCATTAGATAAGAAAAGAAGGAAGAAAAGGCAGAGGTGAGTAGATCATCCAAGAGCTCAGCTGTTCAGAGGAATACTCAAAGGAAATAAGACCTTAAGGCTGCATCACACAATCAGAGAAATAACTCAGATATTTGTGCAATGAAATGCACACCAACAATGATAAAGAATGTCTGAAAGAACATTAAGAGACAGGAAAAACATCTTGAAGTGTGTTAAAGACAGAGAATACACTTTTGAGTATTAGGGGACGGAAAAAGCCTCTCAGTGTAACCAAGGGAGAGCAGGTATCAGGTTTCTTAGGAGAAATAAGTGTTCTAGCAGAAAATCTCACAAAGAAAGAGACCTTGGGAAAACATGAAGCTTCATCAACTCAGTAACCCTCCAAGAAAATTTAAAAATAGCAAGCACTGAGGTAGGCATGAATGCAGAAGCTACAGCAAATTTAGCTTATTAAATGTGAGAGGTAGAATATTTGCTATGACATTTAAGGAATAAATAAAGATATCTGTGGGAGCGGGGGCAGTGAAGGAGCAGACCAGGTTTAGATCAACACAACTGCTCAGCCACTTGTGTTAGAATAAATGCTAAATAATTTTCCAGAAATTAAAATTTGCTAAATAAGCTTTTCATAGTATATTAAAAAAGACAACTTTGTAAAATGTATATTATTCTTTAGAAATCAAGCAAGCTGATAGTTTACCTTTTCCTTAAACTGATGGGTTCAGTGAGAATAGATAGAAGATTGACTGTCATAAGATATGTTCATTTTACTGCTAGAAGGAGTCATATTTTTAGCTATCAGATGTGAAATAGAAATCATGGGAATTGTGAGGAACTGTATATTCACTGAAAGCAATGAATTCACAGACCTGAGGAGACTGATTTATAAAGATTAATTTATGATAGAGACTGAAAAAGCAGAAAATATGAAAATGAAGACTACCAGAAAATAACAATATAAAACAATATAAAAATTAAGAAACCAAGGACTAAATTAGATAGAAAAAAAAATAAAATGGAAAGAGAATGTTTTTCCAAATATATTTAAGAAGGAGTCTAGTTACTGTAGAATTTGTAAAAATCAACAAGATTTGTGAGGATTTTTTAAAAAATAATAGATTAAAAGGTATAAAAGTCATGATTTTGTCATGTATAATTACTGTTTTACAGACTGAAATGCAAAAAGCTAGACAACAGACAAAGATACTGTTTCCTGAGGGGAAATCTGCAGAGAAAAAAAAAAAACAAAAAACAACTGATAATGAAATGGTTTGGAGAAGAAATAATTTTATAGGTGATCTAAGGCAATTGACTGTGCTTAGATTTGTGTCAATTGTAAAACTAACAAATGTCAGACTTGATGAAATCAAGTTCAAGCAATGAACACAGATGATCAATGACAAGTTGGGCAGATTAATGAGAAAATTATATAAAAGAGAAAGAACTTTTAAATTATCAGTAAAAGGTGGGAGGAAAAGCCTTTCAGGAGTATTCAATTCAAAGAGATAAATTATACACATAAAAGATATAAGACATGAGAAAATACGTAGCAGAAACATGGGTGAAGAAACACATTCCAGTGTTGGATTAGCACAAAAATAAACTTCTTTTTTGTGTTTTTTTTTTATTTTAATGCAAGGGATTTACCATACTTCTGCAAGTAGAAACCCCACTTAGGTAGAAGGATGTCATCACTCATTACACTTTCACCTGAGCATTAGAAACGTGCTTGAACCTGACATTTACAGCTGACAATGACTGCACACAATCGTGGGACCCCTTTCTCACCTGAATTTGGAGTTTTTGTGGTGTGCCTGTGGAGATCTAGCTGAGACATAGGTCTAGAGGGCTGTTTAGAACATTAAGTGTTTGCTTGGCATCAAACTGCAAAGTTCCCTAAAGTTTCTGTTAATTGCATTCAATAGCTGTCTGCACTACCTCTCTAGTTTATATTTAACATTTTAAATTTAAATTTAACTTAATTTTTGAATTTGACTGTAACTTAATCTTTAATTTTAAGTCAAACATTTAAGGTGTTTGAGTTCACTTCTATGAGCTAAACCTTACCTAGAAGATCAGGGCAGTCACTTGCAACCACTTTGCTTACAGATATGAACCTAATGCAGTATCTAATAGTAACTGAGATATCCTATTGTGATGGTCCTTAGGACCTGTGGGAGATCTGTGACATTTAGATGGCAGAAAGGAGCACCTGAAATGTCACTAGCCAGCAACATGTGGGCAATTGAATCAAGCTTTCAAGACATACTGCATTTATCATATGCAAAATAAGTGAACAATAGACTGGAGAGCAGTCTGAACTTAAGTAACATTCATCTGGCTTTGAAAATAGAGCAAAAAAAATTCAAAATATGCTTATAGTTCAAAGAATTTCATGTAATGTTAAATTATATATAATTTCCTTTTATTGTTTTTAAAAAATAAAGCAGCAAAATGTCCTTCATGGAACATGTGCCCTTAAGTTGACAATATTTCTTACACTTTAGTGAAAACAATGCACTTCTTGACATTTGTAAAAAATAGTAATTACCTGTGATCACAACAAAAAACTCAACAAATAGAAAGACATGACACATTTTAAATATGTTCAAAACGTGCTTAAAATTGGTTCTGGAAAAACAGTTAGTGAAGTGAATAGCTGTCAAAGAAATAGACCTTGTCAAAATATCCATCACCAGTGAACTGAACCAAAGCACAAACCCTGTGCTAGACCTGTGCTGAACAAGCACAGCAGCTATTAACCCCTTTTCAGAAACTTCAGCTTCACTTGTCTTTCACGTCCAGCTTTTTGCCTACTGAAGTCAAAGGAAAATTATATAGCGAGCAAGAAAATTAAGCTACTATGTAAATTATTACTAGGTACTTATATTCTCTTTTATTCTCAGCAAAGAAAAATAAAATTCAATATGGCACTGATTAAATTATTGGTGGTTTTTTTTTCCTGCTAATCTCTTTCAGGAGGTTTTGAAGAAGAGAGGGATATGAATTAATCACAAAGAAACAAAACTTTTAAAATTCTAGTATAGCCTTACACAATGATGGTCCAACCCAAATACTGAGGAGAAATCAGAAGTTAGAATGGGAATATATGTTTAAACTTTTTACAAGTATTAAACTCTGTATAATGCTTAACTGTGGGACTATAACTTTATAAAAGGACAGATAAATATATAAAATATGCATCCCATCAACATTTAAACTCTTAGATGGTTCCAAAAGCAACAAAATGAAAATCACATAAAAAATGTTCAAGAACATTTGGTGGGTGGTTTTTGGTTTTGGTTTGGATTTTTTTGTTTTGTTTGGTTTGGGGTTTTTTGTTGTTGTTTTGTTGTTGTTGTTGTGGTTTTTTGTTTATTTTGTTGACTTTTTTTTATTGACTCATTCAAGTAAAATGTATATCTATGTCATTGCAGAGCAGGGACACAAAACTAATTTTAGGAATAAGCCAAAAAGCTGTTATTGTTTCTGCATTTCCTGTTAATTAAAGTAAAAATAAATATTTAAATAGAAGGTTGCAATGTTAATAAGCAATGATAAGTTCCAGTCATATTCACAGTGAAGAAATAGAAAATAAAATGTCATAATCCACTGTTTCATAATTTTTTCATGTTCATTTCTTTATTGCTGTGCTTAGCAAAAGTTTCTTTTGAAATTTTGTCTTCATGGGAAGTATTCAGTCACAGAGACTTCAGCCTCCCTTCAGTTTATGACCCAGCCCTGTTTTTCATGTAACAGGTTTGTCAGTTCAAAAGTGCAGGCACTGAAGAATCAAACTTAGGAGATGAATAGCGGAAAAAAAAAATCTTCTATCCCACACAAGAAGAAAATTGACTAACAAGGCTAAATGGAACTTGTGCAGAAAACCCACAAAAGTATATATCATTGTAACCAGCTCCCCCTTCTCATCACTTAATGTGGGATCTTGGTCATGAAGAAATATTTTTGGTAGTAAGCTGCAATTCTTAAACATTAGGAATGCACTATTCTCCTCACAAAGCCTTTGTTTTTCAATTGTGTCGTACATTGCTTCAAAATCTTGATTTTAGACAAGCAAAGAGGTAATCTGCTTTCATTCAAGAGAAAAGGAACACAACGGTGTGATGTCAGAGAATGGCATTAACTCTGAAAGAGCATGTACCAGTAAAAGAAATTAAATTTGCTCATGACTGTGTGCTATAGAACCCTACAGCTGAGTTACCTTTCATGCCCTGAGCCAGTGGAATTTCCAGAGGAAATGTACACCTGGTAAGATGTTGGTCTCTGTTGTATTTCAACCCCAGCTGCCGACTAAGCACCATGCAGCCACCCACACTGTACCAGCTACTAGGAAGAAAATTAACTCTACCCCATTTAAAACCAAGACAGTCTCATAAAGAATTTTCAAAATACTAAAATACTCTGATTTTTGTCTCTTTGTTTTTCCCAGTGATTTGGTCCCCCTCATGAAGGCAGAGAGCCAGTGGTATCTGGGCTTCAGCTCCCCCACATATCAGCTTGTATATCTCTTTTTTTGACAAATGGGCATCCCAGATTTCCATGTCTTTTCAGGACATTTTTATGAATTTTCTTTTCAGCACCCTTATGTTGTTTGGCAGTCTCTTAATCCAGACACATTTTTGTCTCTCTAACCTGTGTTTGAGATCTGCTTTGCTTATATGGGCTGGCTATTGTAACAATCACGATTTACAGCCATCAATGAAATTCACTCTTACTTTGCCCCCAAGAGAAGGGGAGGGAAGCACAGGAAGCCAGATCATCCCTGCCATGCCCATGCTGGATTCCAGAGAGTATCAGAAACTACACTATGTTCTGCAGAGCCAGGCAACAGCCTAAGAAAGGCTCTGGTTAGTCCCATCTTATCACAGCAAAGTATGGCAGAGGCCTAGACAGTGAATAGATTTCTTGTACTTTTCATTACCAATTTCAAAGTTGCCTCCAAGGAGGAAAAAAGTCCCATTCCACTAATAAATAAAATTCTACATACCTGTTTTCATTGTTATCACCTTGGTTTTTACTGGGAACTGTCATGTTTTGTTCTTTCTCGATTTTACCAGGCATGCAGAGGAAATCAGAAAGGGTTTTTAGTATGCAAGCAGTCAGACACCAAGGTGTTAAAGTCTGCTCTCCTCATATATGCAGATGTTACTAGGAAATGTGGTGTTTACTTGTTCACTCAAATTTATGCTTATTTAATGCTTCATCTCTAGGGTCCACTTTTCCTCCCAAAGAATTTCTGAAAACCCTACTCCCTGTTGGTCAGAGTGCTTACTGTGAGTTTACTGGGAAGCAATGATAGCAAACAGTAGAGGAAATTTATTTGAGTACATGGAATAAAATAGAGACTATAATGATTTTTCTTATACAATGTACATGCAAGAGAGTCTTGTTCAGATATGTACCTATAAATAGTGGCTACACAGATAAACTCTTATGTATGCATACAAATATATATGTATGCACATATGTGTATTCTTTTAGCAACAGCATGAACATGTTTTGCTGGTGCCGGGGAAAGGTCCCAGAATGTGGCATAGAGAAATTTTAGATGTGCTTCACATCATTTCCAGGAAATCATGGCATGATGTTTAAAGGTATTTCATTATGATACTTGTCCAGAATAAAATATTAAAATTCATGTGTGTACAGTAAATTTACAGATGTCCATACATATGCATGCATATATTCAAATAGTGTGTCCTTTCATTTGGTGTTGAAATTAATTATTACTGAACCTAAACAAGTTATATGATGTTGATTAATTGCAGTGAACACAGATTCCTTAAATTCTTTGTAATGTTATCATTCTAATCACTCCTCCAGGCAGAAGACAATGACAATTTGTAACAAAGCATCTAGACCTAGCTCTATGTAGCTCTGCTCTCTACATTGTTTCTTGGTAGGTGCAAACTCTTGGTGGTTTTTATACCTACTTGGCAGCAGTGGTGTGCTCCAGATGAGTCACATCCTTTGTTACTCTCATTTCCTACTTTTTGTTCAATTTTCTTTCTCATATCATGGTCAATTGTATACTACAGAAGGATACTTTTAGAAGGATAGTGAAATAATTCCAAAGAGTTATTCAAAGCTTTGAAATGACAAAAACCAAAAAGTATTTCTTGATACAGAATAATATAACTGTAGAACAATTCAACTCTCAAACAAGTGAAGAGCAAATGGAGGGGAGAGTGGGGAGCCAAGAAGCCCAGCAAGTATCTCACAGTCTGCTCTGTGAAATGGATGAGGTCAAGGAACAATCTTTTTATCTAATTTCTTCACAGATAATAGTGCAAGTATTTCAATAATATTCTGGAGATTAAATTTTAAGTACTGGGGACACATCTTTTGGCTGTAGTTCTGCCTCTTCCTCCTTGAAATTGCTGCTGTGATCTCCCTTCTAAACTTTTTCAGAGTAAATCAGGTGACTGCTAACAGCTTAAATAACAGGTAAAACCCCTTAATGTAAAGAGCCTTAGTTAGAGGCCTTTTGCCAGAGACCTTTGTTCCTATGCCAAAGGAAGCAGTGGCAGTAGCACAACCCCTGTGCTCCACCAGCACAAGGAACGAAGCTCCCCTTCCTTTCACCTCCTGTCCAGGGAGGTGGTTTGCCCCTAAAGTGAGACATAAAGGCACCTCCCCTTGGGATAAAACCAGGGGGGGACCTTAAACCAGATGATCCTATATCTTCAGTGTCTCTATTAGAATTTCTTTACCCATTGTGAGCTCCTCAGACAGTCCCTTGGTGACTAAGGGAGAAGACAGCTCCAAGTTTTTCTACGTGAATTAACACTTCCTGAATTTCAATATGAGGTTTGTCTAGTTACACTAGAAAAAAGAACCTTAGAAATTAAGCATTTGGATTATCTTTTATGCTAGATATTTTAATTCAACTCAGTCATACAACATTAAGTTTTAGGATGAATTTTGTTATTGAAGAAGACATTTTTCACACCTTAGTTGCATAGTAGCAACAGTTGATGCCTAACCAAAATGACATCCCATCTGCATATTGAACACAAATATTGAAAGCATTAATCCTCTTATTTTATTAAATGTCCATTAAATTGGAATGTCTGATGTATAATTGTCATAAAAGAGCAATGGCTAAGACACACTGTATGTAATTATTCTTTGGGATTTTTTGTGTAGATTGTCAAAACAAAACAAAAGTAAACCAAAAAAGTTTAAAGCTCCACAAACTCCTAACATGGAAGCAGATTCTGAATAAAGGGCTTCATGGATTATTTTTATTCAGTCATTTTCATAATAATGTACTATGTTTTGTGATTTCCATAAAATTACTGCAAACTACAGTGATTGTCCCTTGTGAGTCAGAAGGTTTCTTTGAGGTATGCATATTGCTCTTTCATTTCATTAAAAAAAAAAGACTGATGCAAAAAGAGGCTAATTTTCTCATTTTTAAAGCTCTGATGCTCTGCCTTCAGAATTGTTGTGATCTGAAATTCTGTATACTATGTAGAAAAAAATCACTTTCTAATTATTGCTGTCAAAGAAATGAGAAAGCTCATTGGTCTGATCACTGAGGTAAATTTGTCTCTTTAGCATTTTTCATAATGAAGAGACATTAGATTAATGTCCACTTACATAACATGATTAATGGTATGATCAGAAGTAGCTCATGTTGAAACAGAATGAGTGCAAACCACCTAATCAAACAAAATGATTGGGGGTTTTAATTGTTTATAGCAGTATAAGGTCATATGAAGTCCCTTCTAGTAACTCATCTTTCTCTTCCTGTATTTTAGTTATTTTCTGTCCCTGAGAATGATGATTAGTTACAATTAAAGGAAAGCAAAGCAGTTAGCTTGACAAGCTCAGGATTTGGGAATTATTATAGTCATTAAAAGACCATCTGATAACCATATTAAGCTTCATCATTCACATAATGTCAGGTTTCTCTCTGTCATACACAAAGTACATCAAGTGCAGCAGTGTTTCAAGAGAGTGGAGCAAATGCATCACCTGATTTAACTTCACTGAAATGAGATACACTCCAGATTAATTTTGTCCTATGAATTCTCAACATTGAGATAGTTAAGAAACCAAACTGCCTGACTTAGAGGGGTTCTTTACATTCTTGCCATTGTTAGTGTTTGGTAATTTCATATGAGAACCGCAAATGCACCCTTAGATTTGTTTAATTGTTTGGCCTCATGTTCTGCTTGGACTTCCTGAGCAGAAAATATATAGAAATCTAATTTCAAAAGCCTGTTCCCCTTTTGATACCACCTAAGTCCTTGGAATTAATTTTGATTTCTTACACCATTTTATAGTCACATTGTAGTCAGGATGAAAATAAATGGCTTTCTGATAAATGAAAAAAACATATTCTTGAATCATATTCAAATGCAGGTGACTATATTTGTAACATTTCATGATTTTTACTTTCAAAACTTGCCAATGAAAAGAAATTATGGCTAAGGCACAAGGATTAAGTGACCTATTCAGGAACAGTATCTTAACCCTACAAACATGGAGAGAGACAAAAATTGTTCTTCCTAATACAGCTCTGAACCCCTGACCCAAAACAGCATAATGCACTATTTTAGCAGATCAATCACACGGCACAGTATAACTTCACACAGAGCACAGTGGTGGGCTTCAGCATTTGCTTACCTGCAAGCACTCACAGCAGTGGTCAAAGGTTATCAGCAAGATGATTAAAAATGTGCCTGCTAGACATCTTTCAATATGTCACAACATGTCATTTTGTGCTATGCATTTCAGAATGAAGTAGCTTTCTCCTTTGAAGACATTGTCATTTGCTCTGTCAGTTTGCTTTAGACTGCAGAAGTACCCAATTCCTTTTGATAACAGCTGCCAAAATGTAGCAATTCTGGAAGCACAAGAAAAAGTCCTTATATTTTCTCTACATCTAAGAATAGTCATTCTGTGAGATTAAAAAAAAATATTTCTGGCTTTTAAAAAAATTGTTTAACAGATATAGTAAAAATGAACTACAAACACAAATGATACAGTATTTTATTTCTTCTACCACACAGTAGCACACTGCACACTTTCTAAGTACATAATAGAAGGAAAATAAGAGAATGTGATTGTGGCTATTCAGTCTCAGCTGGAGGTGTCAGGCTAGATTTTGTGTCATTTGTTCATTTTATATAAGGCATTTCCTACAGATCTGCCTTATGTGTGTGAATTTTGCAGTGTTAAGGGAAAATTATGGGCGTTTTTTTGAACTGGATTTTTCTCCCAATAATTTAGTCTCAGATTTTTTTTTTCTTGCAGTATAAGATACTATTTTTGCCTTTCTTGCATCTCCTTTTTCAAAGACCTAATGTTAGGGAAAACTTCTAGATAGCAGTAGGAATTAGAGTCTCCTTCGGGTAGCAGATATGCTATATAACAAACATGCCACACTTTCGTTGCCTAGAAGAATTCCAATCAAATTCAATAGGATCTAAAGCCATCAAAACCAGAATTAATCTAGAGAAGACTGCAAAAAAATTTTAAACAAAATTAATGCTTCCTCTCCGCAGAGAAATGGGAGGGAGACACCCACAGGCTCATTAGCCCACTAACTGATGACTGATATGAAGATTTATAGCCCTTATTAGGCTTCATTTTACTCATGCTATGCTGGTAAGAGGTTTTAAGGGCTGAGTTTACAGGATGGTGATGGTGACCAGGTTTGTTTGTTTGTTTGTTGTTTGTTTTTTTTTAACATTTTTGCTGCCTGAGTTTGCATACATGTAATAATCATTGTACATACCTACATTAGAAGAGCGTGGAAAGAATTCTGCATAAAACTTGTACCAGGGAAGGTATTAAAAACCAGAACTACAAAAGGACTTGGGTACTCACTGTTTGACTTCCAAAATCCATCTCAGCATCATCTAACCATTCGTAGTAAAGGTTTCCTCTTTTCACAGCGGAAGTGTTTTGGATGAAGTGGTCAGAGCCAACCGTTTTGATGTAACCATTCATTCCAAATATAAATGAGCACAATGGAATTATTCCTGTAGTGGGGAGCAATTCACCAGTACAATTTAGCCAGAAATTAGCTTTGTGTCATTGACATCAGTGTGAAACAGCAGATGACTAATGAAACAAATGACACAAAACTAATGAAGTAGCATGGTAAATTAATATGCAGACCTTTCTATTTCTATAAGCAGATAAAAAATATCTCTAATGGCTTTCATTTGTGATTATCTACAGCCAGTATTTTTTAAAGAATCATTGATCATATACAAGAAAATAAGAACTGAACCCCACTAATGCCTACAAAAGTCTGCCTTGCCTCCTAGCACTTTGACAAATTGAACATGCCAGTTGCCAGTTATGCTAATTTTTAGTGGCAATCTACTGTGCTGTTTATTACTGAACTGTCCAATTTATTTTTATTAATTTTCTCACTTCATTTCAAAATGGCAATATTTTCATGTTCTTTGTCTTTGGTCTTATTTATTTCACATGAAGCACATGGAAATTAAGCCTTTTAATTTTTAATTTTTTCCCCCTGCTGTATAATGTGAGATGATATTCAAACAATAATATGATCTTTCTTTCTCCGTATTGGTCTTAAATTTGTAGGAGTTAGAGGGGTAAAATGCCCTGCACAGGGAGTTTTGTTCAGCATTCAGCCTGATGGCAAATTAGTAAACCCACATAACAATGTCAGTGACACAAGATATAAGGCTAATAAATCTTCATAGAGAATGATTTTTACCACCATTTGGACAATAGAATTATCCTATAATGTCAGAAATCTTCATACACTATCCTGAATTTTTCAGGCAGCTTTTTCATATTTCCTTGAAAAACTTAGTAGATGTCCTTGGAATCCTAGAATTTAGAGTATATTAAACTGTCTGACTTACACTGAATAAATTTCAATGAAACACTTGTGACCTCAAATTGATGAGCTTTGTGAAAGCTTTCTTATGCTGAATTTTTACAAGGAATGTTAATGGGAAGTGGAGAAACAAAGAGAAATTAATCGTGAAAGAAACCTTTCATTTTCAGAGCTTTGCAACAAGTACTTTTACATGGACCCTATTTTTAGGGAGAAGGATCATTTCTCCGAAGAAAGCCCATCTAGAAATTCTATTTTTTTCCTTGAATACTGCATAAATTATTGCATTTGATGCCATACTTGTTTTATTTCAGTATTTCCAAATCCAATCTGTTCCAAAAGAAAGAATTAAGGAGTTGCAAAATCAAAACAGAAATTCAACTGTTTTCTTTTTCACATTAAAATAATGTCTGCGTCTTGGTCAAAGTTCTTCATGGAAGACTTCAAGAGAGTTTCTTCTTTCAGTTAACTCAGCTCAGATTTACTGAGACACAATCTTCACATATACTTGAACATAATAATAATTATTCCAGTTCCCTCTTGCCTTGATTTGCAGCACTTTCAGATCTACCAAATGTGCCATTGTCATCTCATTGGACTCTATTACTTTTTCATAAATACTTCTTTGTTTCAGAAATGTTTCTTCTAATCCAGACACTAAGTAATGAAGCTCATGATATTTCTTTAGAAATATTAGAAATATGCAATTCTTGGAGGAATGACTTTACTGTGAAATGCTGACATCTGCCAACATAAGCCAGACAGCCTCATAATGACATTCAGTGTATTTAATAATCTAAAATTGCAAACAAAAGTAAGAAAGTATGATGTATTAGTTTCTAAGTGACATGAGAATACCCTTGGAATTCCTTTAAATAATAGTCTAAGCAGGTTTTGTTCAAATATCCAGGTGGAATTTTCCATGATTTTTAGAAAATCATAGAATGATAAAGCATAGGAATGAATGTTGAAGAACATCTAATTCCAGCCCCTCTTGCCATGTGTAGTGACACCTTCCACTAGGTTATGTTGCTCAAGGCCTTATCTAACCTGACCTTCCTGGCAAAGAATCCCTCTCCAGCTCCCCAGTAGGTCCTCTTCAGCCACTGGAAAGCTGCCGTGAGGTGTCCATGCAAACTTCTCCAGGCTGAGCAGCCCCAGCTTTCTCAGCCTGTCTTCCTAGGGGAGGTGCTCTAGGCCTCTTATCAACTTCATGGTCCTCCTCTGGTCTTTCTCCAAGAGTTCCAAGTCCTTCTTATGTTCGAGGCACCAGAACTGTGCTTCATAGTCCAGGTAGGGTCTCAAAAGGCCAGAGGGGCAGGATCACCTCCCTCAACCTGCTGGGTACACTCCTTTTGATGCCACCCAGGATTCCACTGGCTTGCTGAACTATGAACTCACACCACTGGCTCACGTTGAGTTTTTCATCAGCCATCATCCCCCCAAGTCTTTCTCCACAAGGCTGCTCTCAATTACCCAACCAGTTGGTGTGTCTGGGATTGCCACAACCCAGGTCTAAGGCCTTGCACTTTGCTTTGGTGAAGTTCGTGAGATTTGCATGGGCCCACTTCCCCAGCATGTCCAGGTCCATCTGGGTGCCATCCCTTCTCTCCAGCATGTTGACTGCACCACACACCTCAGTGACATCAGTAAACTTGCACTCAATCCCACTGTGCATGTTACTGATAAAGGTGTTCAACAGTAGTGAGAGGAGCACCACTCATCACTGGAGTCCAGATGGACCCTTGACCAGAGCTCTGTGTGCAGCCATCGGGCCAGATCTTAATCCACAGAGCAGGCCATCCATCAAATCCATGTCTCTCCAATTTGGAGACAAGGATGTGGTGCAGGACAGTGCCAAACACTTTCCTTGAGGTGGGGTAGGTGATACCAGCTGCACTGGTCCCATCCCCCCCAGTGCTGCAACGCTTTCATAGAAGATCATCACATTTGTCAGGCATGATTTCCTCTCTGTAAAGCCATGTTGGCTGTAAACAATCACCTCTTTGTTCTCCTTTTTCTGGTATGTTTCCAGGAGATTCTGCTCCATGGTCTTGCCTGGCACAGAAGTGAGACTGACTTGTCTGTACTTCCCCAGGTCTTCCGCTTTCCAGTTTTAAAAATATTATTTGACAAATTAATTGATCTTAATAAAACATTCTGAACCACAAGTATTTACATGACTTAAATACAACATGGTACCATCTCATCAGTCATTGATGCAGGTATCACTGTCACAGAGCAAAAGAATTCTCATCATAGCTGAGGACTTACTAATTTATATTTTTTCTCATTTTTCAAAATTTTCTTTTTATATTCCTTCTTCTCTTGAGTAATAAAGATACCCAGAAAGGAAACACTGATTCTATCCACCCTTCCTCAGTGTGTAACCCACCTTGTACTAAAATTTTATTTCAATTTATTGAAATTTATTGATCAGAGCTAGTGCTGATCTTAGGCATGCAGGTAAAATAGACAAATGAGAGAATATAAGACATGAACATAGCAAGGTCTGCTTGTGAAGCCCATTTCTGGATGAAAAATGCCATAGAAAAGGCTAAAAGAG
Source organism: Cinnycerthia olivascens (assembly GCA_035048155.1). Lineage (NCBI taxonomy): Eukaryota > Metazoa > Chordata > Aves > Passeriformes > Certhiidae > Cinnycerthia > Cinnycerthia olivascens. The sequence goes on from JAWWMU010000106.1 coordinate 12,310,835, forward strand.
TGAGCCAAAAAACACAATGAGCTGCAGTAAATGTTGAATTGTCACCAGGAGTAAACATTCAGATTGCTTTTGCTGACCATGAACTGGTAAGATGAAAGAAGATACACTGTCTCATTCACCAGAGTAAACTCTGACTTGTGCAGTACAAAAGAACAGGAATGTAACCCCACAGCTTCTAATTTTGTACTCTTAAGGTGTACTGTCAATAACAGTAATGATAGTAGGGAAAAATGGTTAATTACCTAAAGATTCTTATCAGCTTCTTTGTGAAAGAGGGATTGAGAAAGCATTCAAGAGAAAACATTCACCTTATTTTTAGACACTCTTTGCATTTTCAGGCTTTGTTCTCTTCCAGACATCTGGAATTTCACATTTCTTAATGATTTTCCAAAATATTAGTGGTTCTATATTTTGGGTGCTCTAGGCTCTCTTTTCTGTTCTGTTTGTCTCTAAAGAATACAGCTGTCTCAAGCAGAAATAGCAAAGCTGCTTCTGAATTGAAAATTTGCTACTCATGTCAGCACAGAATTCCTTATAAGTTAATTCATATTCAGGTGTGGATCTTGTGTATGCATTTATAAATTTGTGATTCCTTTTGTATTGAAATAATAATAAAATAAACCAAGCCTGGGAATGTTATGCAGTGTTCTGTCTCTGATTACAAATGAATCTCTTCTGTGTCCTCTACCACCCCTCTAATCAGGAGTAAATTTATACAAATTTCAGAAATTAACTATAATTTCTCAGAAACCATACATGTAGAGCTCTACTCCTGAAGATATACAAGTGATACAGAATTCCAGTCTCATGACTAGCTATAAAAGTGATGGAATTGCTTAAGATCCTATCACCTTCAAAGTTAGATCAAGGCCAGACATATTTAGACCCTTGCTTGTTTGAGAGCGAATCCAGTGAATATTTCAAAAAGCTTTGAAGCACCTCATATGCTCATGTGATGAGTCCAGTTCAGGCCTCCTTCAGGCAGACCTTACAGATGACTGCAGAAAGATATAGCTACAATAATGTTTAGCTTAAATTTTAGGTGTCTACTTTGTAATAATTCCAACTTGAAACCTGCAATTCTTATTTGTCGCCTGAGTTGAAGACAACATTGTGTTTGTAGAAAAGTGTAAACACTATCTTGGCAATACCTCGACTGAAATTCACAGATGCTGATATAAAGAGAACTGAAATGACTAAGCTAGAAGACAGATATCATCTAGGTTTCCCAATCTTATAAAGGCAAATTTTACACCACAACCACTTCAATTCTATTTGAACATATATTGTCCTTCGGTGAAAGTAACAGGATAAGCTTCAGTATTTCTCTAAAATATTTTTCCAGGCAAAGCAATATCTTACCAGAATATTATATTGTTTCTTTTCTTCTGTCACCCCTAAAATTTGCAAAGATTTATTTTTTTTTTTTAGTATCAGATACAATGACAGTGATAACAGTTCCAGGCGTCTAAAAAATTCACATAAATAAATAGACTCATGCACACAAAGCTTTCCATCTTATTTTAATAGAAATCAGACCAAATACCACATTCTTGGACTAATGTATTTTGTGTATGAAATGGAATCATATAACAGATCACTAAATGCTAACTTTACTTTAGATCTGTCAGTGGCTGAATGAGCTCTGGGGGCTTGTTACTGTTGGTTTTTGTTGGTTGTTTTCTTATGGAAAGTAGTTTAAGTCTGATTGCATCAATATATTCCTAACCAAAATTAAGCTGCTGCTTGATGGGATTGTGCTGAGAATAATTATAGTTTATGGGTGGATACTTTCCACTCAGCAAATCACAGATGAGAGAAAGATAGGCTGAGAAAAAAACAAACAAAAAACCCCAAAAAAACTAAATAATAACAACAAAAGAAAATCACATACTTCACAATGACTACCACAAGATATTCTGTATGGCTTGAATATGTCTAAGAATAGTATGAAAATAAAAATCATTAATGCCTTCATTAATATTCTAATTGCCTCAGCATCTATCAGAAAACTGTATCAGTATTAAATAATACTCAAGAGCATACAAGACAGAATAGAGAGAAACTTTTAAAAATCCAGTCTATAAGTGCCCTTCCCCCAGGAACCAAACAGTATTTCATGAGAAATGCCTTCCAAATGGAATGCTTATTCTTACCTGGAAGATTGCCACTTGCATACTCTGGCATATTTAAGGGCAAAACACATTTCAAAAAGAGATGTTCAGTGCTATCAGAAAAGAGGAGGCTTTGGCAAAGCATTTTACTACAAATAGGTATGCTGGAAAGATCTTATATTAGGAGCTGAGAGAGGGAACAAAATATTGGTGGCCAATATTTCGTGAGCAGAGAAAATTACCAGCAAGTCAGGAGTCTGGGCGTACTATCCTGCTATCACACTGTTTGAACATCATTTGCCTAATCGTTTCTGTAGATGTTGAAGTTTCTGTCGATGTTGAAGTTTCTGTCAAGGTGACCTTCACATCAATTAAGTATAATTTTCACAAGAGAACATTTGCATATCCCTTGTCTTTCTATGAGGACTCCCAATACTTTTGGACAAATAAATTCACAGCTAGAAGTGGATTTAAAACCTCTCATCTATGAATAAAAGACATTAACAGATTTTTATACATGAGAAGCTGATGAAGGACTTCCCTAATGCTCCAGGGTGTTTTGAATGGTATCAAAGAAGGACTGAGGACAGCTAAAGCTGATGCAAACATCCTGCATGTTGAAGTAACAAGTGATCAAAAGTGAAACAGTGGTCTCTAACAGCAGTTTCAGTGGAATAAGATGGGATATTTCATGATGTAAAACTGGCTCATCTTGTACCTTGCCAAAATCTCTATTTCCTGACTGAAGTACAGATAGCAAAGGTATTTCTTCACATAGTCTGCCCCAGAGACAATTCCTTCTGGAAGGAAATCATCGTTCACTCTCCAGTTCTCAGCTGGACCCACCAGTCAGGCTGTAGCACACAGCATTAGATCATCTGAAGCACCACAGACACAACAGGTTCCTAAAGACACCCTAAGGAACTTGTCTTTTATACATGGAAACGAGTCAGCCCTGGAGCACTCTACTGGGAGCTGCCATTTCAGAGTCTGTGCCTTACACTGGAAGTTTGCCTACCCTGAATTCCCCTGGAAAAAGAGCATTCAAGCTCCTCACAGTGCAGGATGACAGTTTAGTGGCACCATATGGCAACATCATCTGATAATGACATTTTCAGGTGCAGATAAAGTTTTCTTAACTTCATTGATTTCAGGAGTTGTGATATATGCAAAAGAGGACAAAATCAGTAGTGGAATGAACATCACTGTATGCAAACCTAATGCAATATAAGCAGAGCTCAGGGCAGGGAGATATCACACATTCTTATTCTAGTACTACACCATTAAATATAAATTTTCTGTTACCAGAGCAGATGTCATTTTGCATTTCAGTTCAAAAAAAGAATACAGCCAAGGAGGTCATTGTACTCCCATTTTCTAATAGAAATTTCAGATTTTTTTTTTTCTCTGAAACAAGTTTTTCAAGCAAGAGATACTATTCAGAGAATGCGGTAGTGAAAATGTAGTCACTGCTTACTGGAAAAGTCTTAATATGGAAAAGCCATAGAAACCACCATGTATTTATATACGTGAGAAGCTATGCTCACTGTTCACCATTTAGTAGATTATATAAATTGTGTTACAGTGCACTTTCCTGAGTACTTTCTAAAATTTTAATACTGTAATTTTTATCAAAAAATATCAAAAATTCTAATAAGGATAAATAATTGAAATTATTAAGGGGAAAAAAACACACTAATAACTGTAATTGGCATAGTTCTTAAGTAATTTGAGACTGTTTTACTAAACTCTGCACATATATTTTCCCTCTGTGCAATGATAATTTCTTCTTTTTCTTCTACATAGCAAATGATTTTTCTAAAATAATATACTTTTTTTTATTGCCCTGTCTGCATTTTGTTGACCCAATTATTTCTGTCTTATGGCCTTATGTGTAGGAAGTACATGATGGCCTTTGCTACTGATCAGTTTTTCCATGTGTAAACTAGGGAATATGTTATCTATATTTCTGACAAAAATTCTACAACCTACAATTTCATGTACTATGGGCTATACTCTAAAATCCTAAATTCATTAAGATCTGGCAAAGTCCACATAATGTTACTCAAGATCATGCTGCTCTAAGGCTGGGCTAAGGCTTCTTGCGCCTCCTGGGGTAGCATATGAAGACACCACACTATAGTCAATTTTCATAGCATTCCAGGTTTGTGAATGGGTTTAAACTAGTGTAAGAGTGACTGAGACACATAACTGCAGTGAAATACAGCACATTAGGAATGTCACATCAGCGAGGAGTCTTGATGATATTTGCCGTTAAATCAATCCAGATGCCTTTTTCGTATACAAAAAACAAAAATAATTTTCAAATTTGCTTTTCTTAAAAGCCTGCCAGATCTCAAAGGCTTCGGAAGAAGTGCAGAAAATTTCAATGATCTTTAAGTGAAAGACATTTAAGAGGCATGTACACAGAGCTGCTGCTTGTTCTGCTCTGTTATACAAAAGGATGGAAGGGGGGACTTTTCAGAAGGAGAAGACATTGTACAGCAGATGAATGCTGTATCCAAAATTCTCATTTATCCTGAACAAGAAGGGTTTTCTTTTGACTATGTCGCAAACCCTGCAGAATAAAACTGCCCAAAGAAGAATATTTCCTATATATAGGAATATAAGATATCTGAAGTTGGACTGTAATCCCAAAAGATGAATTTGGATTCTGACTTCTTGCATCAAAAAGAAAGTAATTCTAAAGCAATTCTGAAGATTTTCCCCAGCTTAGTGAAAAGATCCCCCCAGACCATGGTGAAAGAAAGGGAAAGAAATTTTTTAGTTCAACTTATCAGATACGTATTCACAATGGAGAGTCTGGTGTGCAAGCAAATGAAATTTTCTGTTAGATTTCCAATCTTCAAATTGTTTGAACCATTTGCAGTCACAGCTCTGTTACTGGGTAGAGAAGTAGTTCTTGCTTTGATGATATGGAACATGGGCATGGAGGAGATCAAAACGAAATTTTTAGACACTGGGATTTCCAAAATTCACTGATTTTGAAAAGGATCTTGAGCCATAAATATTGTCAGGCCTGTGATGCTTTGGATTCTTGAGGACTGCATGCCTGCAATATTCCCACACTGTACCCAACAGTCCTTTAGCATTGTTTTCATCACTTCAAGGACTCACGAAGCATCTGGGTACAGCAGTGGCTGGGACATTTAGTTTGCAACGTTTTGTATTGTATCTGTTGTCAGAATTTATGCATAATCTAGTTTAGCTGCTTTCAAGAATTCAGAACTGCTTATCTCCTGCTCAGCTGTGTATAAATCCATTGACTAGTGTATTTATAAGGTTTTCCTGGTATTGCAATATGTTCCCTTTTTATGGAAGAACATTGAAAATTGTGTAGTTTGTAAACAGTGTTTATAGTCTCAGGAGCAATGAAGATACCAGGTTTCTTTTTTATTTTTTTCTTTCACCTGGGTGATTGAAAATGATGATTTATCAGAAGCCATTTGTTTTTTACCAGAATTTTATATAATCCATTTGCAAATTGGGAAATAAAATATTTTCTCGCATCTCAAATAATAATTAGCTTGACACTCAAGGCAATAAAACAAAATCATTTAGATAATTGGAAGCATCTAAGTAACCAATTATTTGAAGATGTCTTTGTGGCTTAAAACAAATAAGAAAGTACTCCCCAAGTGAATATCCAATGTGCAGTCTCTGTAAATGTTTCCCATGCAGACACTATTATGGATGTGTCACTTGCAGTTACTTGCAGAGCACTGTCATTTCACATCTGATGATGATGTGGTGAAACAGAGTGTGCTTCTGCAACGCCATGAGAGGAATGCAGAGCATATGTCTGAAACACCTCTGAAAGTCCCTTCCAGATTCTGGGTCCTGTTGTGACATTCTGCTGAATTCTCAATTGCACCACCCTCCAAAATTGTTGGGGCATTAACAATTACACAAAATCCCCTGATCTACCAATCTCCACTGGAGTAACAAAGACAAATTGATATTTTTCCAACTACATCTCTCTTCAAGTTGCTTTAATTTCACATGAAAAGGTGTAAACAAGTAGAAAAGCATTCAATGATGATTCACTGAATACTTTTGGCTAGGGAGTAATGGGGGTTGTTAACCAATTATTATGACTTGTAGGCTGTGCCTCAATGAAGCCAATGAATCGTACTTTTCTGAGAACACCCAGCCCTAAATTACACAAATAGTTACTCATATGCTCTGCCAGCAGTCGAACACTCGGGTCAGGAAAATACTGGAATTCATTTTGTGTAGCTTGGCACTTTTCACAGTGATCGATCTTTCTTTCTTCCTTGGCAAAGCTCTCTTCTTAGGGTGATTAACAATAACAACAACCAAAAAAAGCATTATAATCTTCCTGCAAAGGCAGGGTTTTAGCTTCCTGCTGCAGGGTAGTGTCAGTTTTCAGCATCTTTTTTGGTTTGTTTAGCTGGCTTTTATTCTTCTCTGACATTTAGAGATTGTGTGTTTTCCTTTACCTCCTTCTCATTGCTGGAGCCATCTGTGGGCCTTTACACAGACACATCCATTAGGAATATCAGATAGACAACACTAATGTGCACTGGAGTAAGATGACAAGCTCCTTTTCTTAATTAATGCCATCACTGCTGCTCAAGTGAGGATTGCAAGCTTCTGAAGTAGTTTGAAAATGAATTGTTCTTAATTTCCGTGAGCATTTTTCTGCCACATTTAGACTGTTCCATTAATTAAACAGTGAGGGGTCTTAGGATCCTGATTCCCTCAAAACACATCTCTACCTGTGTTTTAAGTGCTCTCTGGGACTGACCCTGGATGCTGCACCTTTGAGGTGTGCACAGTTTGACTGTCAGGAGCCCACCTGTGGGGACATCAGTCTGCCAAGCCCCCAGGGCCCCTGCTCAGGACTTTGCATGGACCCCTTCTGATCAACAAACATTTTGCATGAGATTCCTCAGTTCTGGAGGTAAAGGAACTTAGAAGAATGCCTCTAACTGTGCAGTGGAGGGATGTGTTAGAGCAACCATTACTGCATTCATTGAGCTTTCTGCCTGTGCAAGCTATAATCAAAGAGGATATCAATCCAAGCATGGAAAAGTGACTCAAATAAATACTCCAGACCCAGCTGGAACAGGTACCCAGAGCTGTGGCCTGGGAATACTTCACAGCTTCAAATTATCTGCATGTAGCTGAAAGAAGGGGGTTGAACATTGAGCACATGGACCCCACATATCATATTGGCTAAAAGCCCATGATGTTTAAAGAATTATGCAGATAGCAGAGATGGGAAGAGGGGGCTAAAGTTTTTCTTATTCCATCTTTATGTGGCAGTATTTTCAGCATGAGCTAGCAAAGTTGCCAACACCATCTGATCTCTGCGTCTCATCATTATTATTAACATCATTCATTTCCATCAGAGAAACTGAGGATATTTGTTCATATTCAAATTTTCCTGAATGTTTCTTTTCGCCTACCTCCTACTTCGATGCCATTTCAGCTAAGCTAAATCTTAAAAAAGTTTCCTTATAATTTCTTTTCATACATTGTTTCATTTTTATATGCAAATTCTGCTTTTCTCAATGTGTATTCTGTGAAAAAAATATTTGGAATAGATGATCATTTCTCTTGATCAGCAATCAGGTAGGTGGCCAAGTTTTGAAATAATTTTGCTCATTATTTTATACTCATCATATATACTCATCTACAATTTTTAATTGTGTGCTCTGAGATTATTTCTATGTTTATCTTAGTCATAATTTCATCAGCTATAGATTTTTTCATCTTAACTTTTTTCCTATATTAGTCTGTAAATGCCTGTGCATTATTTGTGTAAATATTTAAAATTATTTTAGAAAACAATAAACAGGAAGCTCAACCTTTAGAAGGTCTGAACATTTTACTTCAGACACACATAGCATGAACTTTCATAATTTGAATTCATAAAAATACCAAAATTTAAAGTAATTTAGTGATAGAATTTCATTTTACTTTGTGAAGACCTTCTATGCATTATGTTGAACAAGACATTAATGTATAATATTTAGTTTTAAAATCTCTCCCATGTTTACTTATTGCTAATTACATAGAATTACAATTTGGTAGATTCTGGGCAAATACATCTGGAAAAGCACATTAATCAAAACTGGGAGATTATTGTTTGGATTGCTTTGGCTTTTGAAAACTTCAGCCATAAATCAGATCAAAATATTTCTAGGGACACAGACTAATGGTGAGAAGACATTAGGATTCATTTTTACTAGTTGAAAATGTAATGAATTGTTTAGAGTCTGCTGAAAAAAAAAAGAATGAAAATATTTCAGCCATAATTATATCAAACCTATAATTTGTCTTAGTTCAAAATTAATCCACATCACCATAAAAATGGCATTAAAGTGTCATGTTCCTTTAGTAACACCTCTCTGCTGAGATCCCTGACTAACAACTGTGCTTCATAGCGTGCTATGTATGATCTGTCTTCTGGCTCAGATGCTGAAGTGTACAGTGATTAAAACCCAGCAGGAGTGCCTATTCCTCATTAAAGACCTTACTGAAAGTCATCCAAACTACAAGACTTTGTAGTGGTTCAGAAGATATTACAACTGCATCCATGCTAGCAAGCTAGTGTTGAAAGAAGCTGTATAACAGAGATTTGATTTGAAATTTCTGCATTGACATAGAGAGAAAATCATCCACTATGCTCTGAAACTTCTTTTAATATTTCAATTAAATATATGTATTTATTTAATCTTTTAAATATATATATTTTGAAAAATATATGAGTACATACATGTATTTAATTTCTCTAATATATATGTGTGTGAATATATGCTCCATAAATATATTCAGTCTGTGAGCAAGTCTGTGAACACTCTTAACCTTCTTTTGCTAAGATAAAATAGATTTAACTCTTCATATACCTTTATGTTGGTTTTAAATCCTTTATCAGTACTGTGGATTGTCTCTGAACTGTTTCCTATTTGTCAACACTTTTCTTGAAGCACCTATAACAATTCTAGGCATGCAGCTCCTGAATCACCAGAGTTACTATCAGTCATAAAGCACTGCTGCTATAAGTATTCTCTCATTTTCACATCCTAGTCTTAGTCCTTTTAGCCATCACCTTGAGTCTGGCAGTCTTAGTGGATGACTGATCACTCACCTCCATCAGACCCCTTTCTCTGTGTATTTGAGCCGTTCAAATTGGACCAAGTCCAAAACATTTCTGGGCAGAGTTCAGGTGCTGAGTATGGGCAAGAGGCCATTTTAAATAGGCTTTTCTCATCTGGCAAACATATTTTGAAGCCTAGGAATCTTTCATCTTATATATGAACACAATTATCTATCCAGATGCCTGAGTCCTTTTCAGAGTGGCTCCTTCTTCAGGACTCTTTCGTCCCATATTGTCTTTGTTTCTACATATATGATTTTGTCAATGTTAAAACACATTTTTTGTCTCTGTTAGTGGAGTTAATCAATCCAGATTGCCCAGCATCATTAGATGGGTAAGCGTTTTTCTGTTCCCTTAACACCCTTCCAACTTTCTGCCATTTGCAAGACTTGCTGGAGATCATCTTAAGCTTTCTAGATCATTGACAAAATAGCATGAGATGAAAAATGAAAATCTCTGAGAATTTTACAGAAACATCCACTCACTGATGATTAATCATTTGCAATTTGATGTCGAGTTCCCTTAATTAACAGGTCTTAATCCTTTTAACAAGTTGATAGCATATTGTTCAAGTTCTTTAATCAAAAGGGCATGGGATGTGAAATCAAAAACATAATCGCATTACATGAACACTATTATCTTTATCAGACAAATATTTAATCTCATCAAAAAAGATATTAAATTGCTTTGACATGATTCATTTTCCTGAACCCATGTTGATTGGCATCAATTTTATTTTCCTTAATTCCTTGTTAATTAAAATTCCATAAATCAAGTCCAGTATCAACCATTCTACTGCTACTCACTAAAAAACATCTCTATTCCTTTGGAATGACTGAAACATGAAAGAATGGACTGTAGTCAAAGGTAGCGAAGGATATAAGAAGGAATAAGGAAATGGTATGTGTTTGTTTCTTTAAAGACACTGAAACTATAAGCAGTCACCTAAAATCAGAATTTCCCCAGATTTAAGTTCTCAAATTATAACTTCGTCATAATCACTAGTAATCTCTTAAGTACAAATGTCATTAAAATGAAGGACTTCTAAAAGTGTACAGCAATACCTAAACTTGTGGAAGTCAGGCAAGTTTTAGTTCAAAAAACCTCACTGCAGTTATATTGTTATTCAAGCGACCTTATATTCGACTAAGTAGGAAATCACTGGTATTTAAATTCAATTTTTATTTACATTTATATTTTGATCTTAGAACAAAATTACATAGTCTTATTTTTTTTTTAATGTAAATTTATTTTTAATCACAAAATATTCAGTTCATATTACTTTTTAGAAATTATTTTTTAACCAGATATACCAATTTAGAAATAAAATAATTTTTTTATTATGGATAGATTTCCTGATATTTTTCGAGATTTCTATTTTTTTCAATAGACACCAGCTGTTTCATTTCAAATTAGGCTTAGTTAAATTGCATTTTCATTTTGTCAAAGACAGGGCAAATGTAAAATTCTGTTCCATTGGGCAAAGAAGTAGATAAAATAAGCATGGATATCAAACTCCACTACAACCACAACTTTACAGATGATCAAATGTTGACCTGGCACGACAGAGAATCACAGAGAAATGCTAATTAATGGCGGAGAAAATGTTAGAGCTATGTGCTGGTTTTGGCTGTGCAGTAGCTGGTATGGTGCCGTGTTTTGGGTTTGTGACAAAAGCAGCTTTGGTAAAAAAAGGGACATTTCGGATATTGCTGGGCACGCCTTGTGCTGTGTCCCAGCCTCTCTGCCTCTCACCCCACCAGCAAGGGAGGCTGGGGGGGCACAAGGAGCTGGGAAGGGACACAACAGGGACAGATGATCCCACCTGTCAGAAGGGGTATCCCACACCATATGGAATCCTGCTCAGCATGTAAAACAGGGCAGAAGGAAGCAGAGGACGTCCAAAGCAGTGGAGTTTGCCTTCCCAAGCCACCATTACATGATGAAGCCCTGCTGTCCTGGGGATGGCTGAATACCTGCAAGCCCATGGGAAACAGCAAATGAATTCCTTGTTTTGATTCGGTTCTGTGCTCTGGTTTTGCTTTACCTATTAAAAATTTTTATTTCAGCCCACAAATTTTCTCATTTTTACTCTTCTGATTATCTCCCCATCCGCTGCAGATGAGTGAGTGAGCGGCTGCTTGGGCCTGAGCTGTTGACTGGGGCTAAACCATGACAGGCTGGTGGAAAACACAAGGTCAGATGTTAAATTCAGTATTTTACACTATGTGTTCTCATTTATTACTTTTATGAAAAGTAGAATTTGATTAATGAAAGTCTTCTTCTCTTTAAATTTTGACATGCCATTATGCTTCAGGACTTCATGTCTGAACTGCAAAATTATATTCCCTTGATCTGGTTCACAAGTTCTTCAAGTATTATTGAAGAATACATATCCATTCAAAACACATTCAGGATTTAAGTAGAAGTTTAGCTATTATGTGTTAAATAAGACTGAAGAGATTTATCAGACCTTTTTTGCTGTTTGTATTGCCTCTTGAAAAGTTTGCTTTCAAAAATTTAAAGAAAACAAGACTATCCTGCTGAAGAATCAGTACTTTGTCAGTACTTATATCACAATGATTCCACTCACTAAGTCAAAGTCATCTGTTCAAATCCCTTCAAAATACCCACACCTTTGAATCTCGAAGGATTAGAATTTAGTGCATTTAACTTTCAAAATTCAGAGCAGTAGTTACCTAATAAAAGTCCCCTGCCGTTGATGCAAATCCCTCCATAGACTTCAAAGGATTTTGGAGTACGTCCTAACATTACAGATGGTGGATAATTCTCAGTAAATGGCACATCAGACACAAGTGGACCCTTTCCCCCTGCAGGAAACATCAATAAGGCCATTCAAATCCAAATCTGTTAATGCTATAATGATTTCTGAATACTTGATTGTGATTTTTTTTATGACATCAAAAGGAAATCTTGTCAAAATATATTAACTATTGACTTGCACACTTTACACATACTAAATAAGAGATATATATTCCTATTACCCAAAGGATAATGATGGCTCTATTAGCCATTTAAATAATGTAGACAACTGGTACCACCTTCCCCTGGTGGTTTGGAATCATTGTATGAAGACCATAATGTCACCTTTGAGAACCACTGAGTCTCACTAGGTAGGTCTGAACCTGTGAACAATCACTTTTTGGTGACTGCCTCCATGTTCATACTCTGATTACCAGTTTAATTGATCAAGGATAATAATTCCCTGATTCCATGAGAAAACTGTGAATTTCAGCCCTATGAACATGCAATTTCAGCAATATTAATCACTGAGTTTAAGTCTCTAGGGAGAGGATAAAGGAGAGTGAACAATACTTAAAAAAAAGAGGAGGTTTTAAGATTCAGCTTCTACTGATTCAGCTTCCCTGAACTAATTTAATTACTATAGCTCAAAAATAGAGACAGTATGAAGGAAATGACAAAGGAACTGATTAACAGTGTTTCTTACAACATGTAACAGTGTTTCTTACAACATGTACACTTGAGTGTTTAAAGGACACTCTTATAAAAGGGCTTTGAAATAGAAAGGTGTCTATCT
>JAWWMU010000106.1:12332791-12382306 GCA_035048155.1 Cinnycerthia olivascens
TGAAAACTGTGCTTTCATGTAGTCAATTTGAAAGATATTCATTCCTCCGTTGCTCGTGTTTCCTCATTCCATTGGAGAATGATGACATTCAAAAGCAGGTAGTCAGACATACAAAGGGTGGTACTTGGAGCCCATCTATCTTGCTTGGAGGAAAATTCAGAGGCTTAATTCATTACAGTTCTTTGAAACTCTAAGATGAAGACACTATGGAATTGCAAAATACTTAAATCATTAAGGGAGTAGGGGAAAATTTCACCTTTTAAAATTCAAATTTAAACAGGGAAAATCATCCCCCAGGAAACTGCACTGGCTCAATCTGCTTCACTCATCATCGTTTTTAACCTCAATATATACCTTAACCTCCATTTTCACCACAACTCCCTCCTAACACCCTCTGTGGTCTGTTCTTTCTCTTTCACCATTTGAAGTTTCTCTGTACAGTCTATATTTTGCCACTCTTTTTTGTGCTTAAAAGAGTGAGAAAACTCCCCTACCAAGTGTTTGGTTAAACCTGTTTTGACAAAATTCCCAAGAAGAGGAAACCACATCCTCTCCAGTCAGTTTGTTCAAATTATGCTCACAATAAAACACAGAATGATTTCTCTTGTGCCTAAACTGAGCCCTTTTTACTGTAACCACACATTTGGAAAAATAACTGTGACTTCATTTCAATCCACATAGGTGAAATTTTCTGAAACTTTTGGAATTTCTTTTCCTGTTCAGTTTCATTCCAGAGAGGGGTTATAATGTTTTTACATACAATTTCCCACTGCACCACATAGACATATTTCAAATGATCCAATTTAAAGCCAAGCTTTATTATTTGCTTCATCTCTTCTGTGCCACTTCAAATGAGTAACAGAAATCACAACCAGCTAAAACAACCTGTGTCTACCCACACAAGTCCAGTTGGCTGAATGTTTGCTTCAGCAATTCCGTTTACAGCCCTTCTTTGACAGCACAGCTATTGGAAAATGACTGGGATTTGCTTGTGCTGCTGAGATAAACTGCACATCACAGAACTCCCACTCTTTTGTATTGCTGCATGCCAGGCTTTGTGCACAAAGCCAGCACACATTCTATTTCCTCCCACTGGAACACGCTCTTGTAATTAGGTGCAAGTCACAGAGAGCATTGCTTTTTTTCCTTGTCCTTAAAATCACAAATCAGAGCTAGAGTTGCAGAGTGGAGAACTAATTTCTTATTTCAGTCTTGTTTCTTTTTTCACTATTCTTGCTGCAAAAATAAATAAGGAATATATAAAGGAATTGAAAATATTGAAGCACTATCAAAAGGATTTTCTGCATATAGTGTCAAGCACAAATTATTTTTTCTATTTAACCTTAGTTCTGGTTCACTTGGGCAAGAAGACCCAGAAGACCAGGTAGGGAATCTGAAAACTCAGAGATGGAAGAGAATTATTACACTTCTGAGATCAAGAAAGGTATTCAGAGATTAGCCTGGCAGGGCTCTTGCCCAACCAGGCCATTTTCTGCCATCCCCAGAGACAAGGACAGAAGAGACCATGGGAGTCAGAGCCAGAGCATGAAGCATTTTAGAGATTTCAGTCAGCACTATTGCACTTTGGAAATTTTAAACGTTGTTAAAATTTAGTTCATTCCTGAAAAAGCACTGAGAGCTGAAGAATTCTCTGGCATCCTAAGCCCAGATTTCATTCAGAAATTTGCATTCTTCTTCTTAGATTTTACTCTATTAAGAAGTCCAATCATAAATGCTTCCTGCTACCTACCATGTCCAGATTTTGACTGATTCCTCCCATTCCCCATATTCCATTATGAAGGCCAGCTAGGCTTTCCCAGGCATTCCTAGATAGTCAGTTAATACCAGCTCTCTTGGAGAAAAGAAAGGAAGTTTATGTAAATTTTGTATGTCTGAAAAAATTCTATATGAGTAGCCAGTTAGGGTTTAGTGTTCAGATAGCTTCAGATCTGACTAAATATCTAATATGACAGAATACTAAACTTCAGAAGATGTAATTCAGTTGCTGTCACTGCCCTAGAATTGCTAAAATCTTTAATCCTTCAAACACAAAATTATTCTTGCAGAGCTCACAGCAGGGGATTGCAGGGAAAGTCTGTACAGTATTTACTTTTTTAAATGCATATTTTTCCATGCAGTAAAAAGAAAAAAAGGTGGTGGATGGCACAGCAAAAAACCAGCACAGAGTTGATTTCATTTCTTTAGCTAGAGTATCGGAGGTGATACAATCTGATATCCCACTCAAATAGAAATCTTCCGTCACATATCTACAGCTGCAACCTCCTAGAGAAGATTAAGTGGAAGGAAATTTAAGCCACAGTGGGCCTAGTAAGTCACCTGCTAAAGACTTTGGATGAGAGTCAAGGGGTTAGCTGAATTCCCAGTTAAGTCATTCTGGGTTCTTTCTCTGAAAACATCTGTGCTGAGGAATGGGATGGCAATGCATACATATGGACTTTTTAAATTTCTTATGCTTAGCTAAACACATCTGCAGAATGATGATGCTTTGCAGATTGTACAGATTTTCTTACCTCTTTCTGAGAAGTATGGTTATAATTTTTTTCCTTGATATGCTATCTCATTTAAACCACTTACCTGTTCTTTACACATGACAACAACAAGTAAATGAATAAAGATAAAAAGACAAAATTCAACTGTATTACTACACAATCTTATTTCCATTGTTTCCTTGATCAGGCAGCAAGTTTTAGAGCCTTTCAGTCTGTAATGAAATAATTAAGAAAAAAACAAAAGTGTGTGAAGGTATATTTTTCTTTCTTGTATTTCATGTATTTATTTTTTTCCCTCAGGTAACCATTAAATGTGACAAGAAAATTAAAATCACTCTGAAAATGAAATAATTTATTTTACTAGGTGATCTTGCAGTCAATGGAAGGAGTGGGACTAGAAAGTGTATTAATTTTTTGTCCAAATATAGTTCTAGACTAGAAAATAAATCACCATTCAAGCCCATGTCTGCTAACAATGGAATACAAAATTTACCTTTGGCTGTCGCTGGTCTTTCTCTGCCTGTATTCTTGGTGCCATGTAGATGCTTGAATGAAGCATTCCCTGGATGTCTTTAGGGAAGCAGAAATCCCACTTAATTATTATATTGGTTTTAAGGCTTCTTTGTTATAGCAAAAGAGCTTTGAGAAGGCTTTAGAAGTTCAATAAACCTTACTGATTTAAAGATTAGATTGCAGCATCCTCTTTTACTTCCCCTTCCTTATATTCCTGTTAGTGATTTACCAAATTCAGGCTTTTTTTTTTCTGAAATTTTACTTGTTTCACAGTGAATTCAGGAGTCTTTTGCAGTAGGAATGTGGAACTGGACGAGACCATAAGGAACTTCCATATAAGTGCCCTTGAAATCAAAGGAAATACTGTGATTGATCTAATTTCAGGGGATCCAAATAGTTTCTGCAGTACATATTCCCTTACAGTATCTTTTCCACCATTCATTTAAAAAATACGAAATCTGTAATGAAAGATCAAAAAGAAATACAATTTCCCATGGAAACAGAGCAGGAAGGAACAAGAAGGTAGCTCCCAAAGTTAACAAAGTTTTTTATGGAAAAATGGTAATGGGTCCAGGGAAAACTATTACGATCACTTATGTTCCTATTGAGGACCCAACCAAAGAAATAAAGAAATACCCTCAGTTCCTTCCAATGTGACCTAATCCTGTGCTCAGTTAAATTTTGAATATGCAAGGAAAATATGCTACCTAAGTTTTGAGAAATTGAAATTCTCCTGGTTAACTCTTCACACCTCATGTCCCTTTGTGTCATGGTGCATCTCTGCCCTACAGGAAGGCACAAAAGCCACAAAATTTGGAGTTGTCAGGAGGCTTCCCCCTTCCTCAGCCATTAGAGCCCACTGGAAGCCCCAGCGTGTGGGATCAATTTAATGTAAGTGCAGAGCAAACAAACAGTGATCCTGTTACCTCCAGCCACATCCTCTTTCCGTAGGGCAGGGGGATCATGTTGAAGCTAAAAATGTATCCTTTTTGTGTGAATAGACAATGAGAAAAAGACCTAGAGAGTCATTCATTCCTTGGGAATGGGGCAGTTATAACATCTGTGCTTACATCTGTGCCTCCTGTGGGATGATAGCACAAAGGTGAACACACAGAGTTCCTCCTCTCTAAAGTCAAACCTGAACACATAGTAACATATTGGTTTTAAGAAGGAAAGTAAAAATAATTTTCAAGTACCTTCTGCACAACATTCAAGTCACCAAAATCAGTTTTCATCACAAAAAACCACATTTTCCGTTCTTAACATGCTACTCAATGTTCCTGAAGCTGCAATTTCTGCCAGAATAGAATGTAAACTACAGTTATAGTTTCAGTGATGGGGAAGATCCTTACAAATTTTCACAAAAGGTAAGAGGAAATAGTGCTACAATGTACCATGCACAATGAGATGTAAAGCAAGGTAATCAGCTTTGACTGATGCTCTTTTCACCTTTATATCCATTATTTGTCTTGGATCTACTTTTGTCCAAGGACCAAAATTAGCACTAGAGGTAAAAATGTACTTCTCTTGGACTCAATGGAGCTGTATCAAATAAAATTGATAAGCATGTCTCTTTCATTTAAATACAATCAGATCAGATGTTAATAAGTAATGTTTTAGCACTAAAAGACTTAAACTTTGAATACCATGTTTAGTAATTAATTTATTGATATTATTATTGGGAAAGAAATACTCAGATGTCCTTCAAGGTGTGATTTAGCCAACACCAGGATGTCTAAAACATAAGGTCTATGCCAAAATTTCTTTTGTCAGAGTAAAAGGTGTTTATTTAGACCCCTGCCAATAGATTTAGATCCTCAAACAAGGAAAAAATGGCTCTACTGTGAATAGCTGGTTTGCATATTTCTTATGAACTGTGATGAAAATAGCTGCTTTGCAAGCCATACCATAACATCATTATGAAGATGTTAAGTGCTCTGCTGAAAGCATAACAAATAAAACCATGAATTTCTGTTCAACTAAAAGGTGAGATTGATTCAAATGCTGGCATAGATCACTGTAGAGGAAAAGGTTGAGAAGCAGTTGAGAAGGGATAAACATTCAATATCCACATCAAACTGATTGAATTGCCTCAACACAGATGGGTAGATTTCTGGTTGCAGGCTCTGTTGGGATGGTAGTGCTGCCAATAACCCAGTCATGGGGCAGATACCTGGTCTGATTCTGGCCAGGACAGGGCTGACTCTTGCAGCACCCAGCAGGGCACAGCCAGGATCATGGGGGTATTAATATCACCTCACACCATGCCCAGAGGGGTTTAGGGGAACGGTTCTTTCCAGTTTACTGGTGGGTGTGGTCAGGCAATGCCATGTTCTGCTGGGTGAGCAATCACCTGTGGATCATTCACCTGCCTTGGACACTCTCTTACTAGCACTGGTATCATCACTGTTTTCTTATCTCATTGCTGTTTCAGGTAAATTGTTCTTATTTCAGCCCCTGTCCTTTACATTTTTTGTTCCTCCAATTCTCCTCTTCACCCTGCAGCAAGGCAGGGAAGTGAGTGAGCAGTGAGTATTCTGAGGTATTTCAGCAGGAATTAATTGGGATACTATATCTAGACTATGACAAGATTTTAACTGTTTCATGACTATTAAACATGGAGAGACAATTCTTGGGGGATGGATGCAGCACTGGACTTGCATGTACAAGTACAATAAAATAAAAGGGGAAAAAAGTGAAGGCTTCATTTATTTGGGATCAGGTTATGGGAATGAGACATCAATTAAGGGAAAATCTTGTGTATTAGGCAAAAACATCTCTTCAGAACCTGTTCTAAGAAATTAGGCCAATTTTAGGATGATACTGACAGTTGTACAAGCAGAAATCCAACAGACTACGGATATTGGTAGATACTACCACCTTAGTAGAAGACCTAAGCAAGAATCAGAAAATGCTGCCCCAGAGTAATTGTAAATTAACCTTCTGTTCTAAGTAAAAAAGGCAATATAAATACTCCTTGGTGAGCAAATTCTTTAGTACAATACCAGCAGTAGAAGGAAAATTAAAACCTTTAGCTGCTGAAGTCTCAAAGTATGCCAGTGGTTTAAAACTATGTCTCCTAGTGGTATTTTTCTTCTTGTCGTTGAACAACACAAGCAGCTCCAGCAAGAAAGTATCCTGGAAAACAAAAATATCTGGTCAGAACCTAGATGTCTTAAAAGTTCCTAATTTTCTCTTAAGTAGGACTAGTTTGGACAGTAAATCTATTATTTGTAAAATAATACATTTTGATACAATGGGACAGAGAATCAGATTTAAAAAAATATTGCATCTTGTTTTTTCTTGTAAATAAAATATGTTCCTTTCTGAAACAGTCAGTTTATTTTGTGGAGGTTTTTATTTTGGCTTTTTCCTTTCATTCTGCGACAGAAATAATTTCTTCTTTCTCAGGAGAATGAAAGTTGCTAGCAAGTGTGGTCTTCTGTGGTATTGCCATAGAAGTCTACAGTTCTAAGGAATATCAAAGATCCAATTTATTTTCAAATTTAAATGCGAAAAATAGTCAGAAAGTATTAGCATGAAACAGTGGTCTTCGATTGTATGTAGCTGTGTAATGGAACTAATCAAATAGACTGAAGCATTTATTTTATTAATTGTTATTTATTAGATTATTACAGTTTCTATTCATGTAACAACATTAATTTTCATAAAGCTGTAAAAGCTTGAAGTCCTACTGGGTAAAATCCTGTAATATAATGCATTTCTTAGAAGAACAATGTATTAACTTTGTTTTCTGATAGTGTTAACTGTGTAACAGATTTCCAGTGTTCTTCTAACCCCTTAGGGCGTCTAAAGAGCTCCAGGAAACAAAGGTATCTTTCTGTACCTTCTGTTGTTTCTACAAGCATTTAATATTTGATGTAATATACGTGCCCTAATAGCACATGAAACACTATAGCCTGGTGTGATCACGGCATATACCAGATACACAGTGCAGCCTCCTGTTTTTTCCTATTTTGTTTTTCTATTTGGTATGCAAATCCACTCCGTGGTAACCTTATCCATGTGCTGCTTGTTCTGCTCATGCAAATCTTTGTAGATATCCTGGATTCTGATGCCATCTGCATCTGCTTACATTCCTTGCCTTTAACAAAGAATCAGGAGCTAGCTAGACAGATGGCAAAGCAAAATTATTATCAGAGATTATCAGGAAAATATGCTATTTTAAAGACTTTAAAAATTGTAATCACCCTTATTCAGGGTACCATTAATACAGTAACATATTGTGCAATTACTGTCAGAGTTCCATTGCTTCAGTACAGACAGCATTACAGCAAGGTGGGAAGGAAAGATATTTAATTTTATACAGCATTCTCAATGGCTCTGTTTTACAGCAGTTCTACCATTGAGGGACTGCAGTTATATTCAGCTGATTTTGTTCAGTAATAACTACACCACCTACTTAAAATCTCCTTTTGAGAGACTACTAAATGATACTTAGTTGACACTAACCGAGCATTATTTAATGAATTCTACTTCTGTTAAGAATCCCATTTCCCCACCAGTTGCTGAAAGGAAAGGATCATCCATGCAAATGCATGGATTAGTTGACCTGTGGTCAAATGCCCTGTGGAGGTGAGCAGGTGCAGCTTAAATTTACAGCCATGAAGAAGCCTTCCAAGACAAATCTTGTGCCATAGACTCCATCTTTAATATTTGATTTCTAAATGGTATATTTCAAAATCTGCATTAGTCATCCTTGGACCTCTGAATGGTCATTGAAAAGAAATAGGCATTTGAGATTGGCACATCAGATCTATCTCAGAGAGCTGTATCAGATAACAGTTATTTTGTATAAATGAGTCAATGTGGACAAGTACCCCATTGCTCTCCACTGATCATAAAAAGTGACTTTGAAGACTTATTCATCTAATATTGCAAACTTTGGTAAAAAATACATGAATGGTCCACCTGAAATATCTGAAATTTCAGTACCAAGATGTGTGTTCTTTCCACATTTCAAAGAACTAGATGTTTTAAAATCCAAGATATACAGGCAAAGTGTTTGCCAGGGATATTGGAAAGGCTGGCATGAAGTTCCTCACACCTCACAGACCACTGCATAACTTAAATGCTCATCTCACTTTCCTTTCATATAAATCAGTGTTGACTCAGTTGATGACTTGGTGTGTACCCCAGGACAAAGGTATGCAGCTCTTGCAATTTGTCTTGTCTTGTAATTATAATTCTGAATATGATGGACAACATATCATTTACAAAGTTTTCATTTTTATGTAGAAGGTTACTGCATGCTTTATAGTAAGTATTTGTTTAAATTAATAAAAGGGAAAGAAAAAAGCACAACTCATAGTGCATTCTCCTGAAGTTTTTGGCCCACCAAAGATGTCACAAAAAAATTAAATATCTTGTTCTCTGTTGGAGTTTCACTTTTAATGTATCCCCATCCCTTTTGTTATCCTAGTTGTATAAAATGCTTGGATGGACAGGATAAATTCAGTTCAAATCAGTGAAAGAATTACCCAAACAAGGTACAGAAGTGAGAAAACAAATCAGAACTTCCATAAGAACAGATGTAGTTGTCTGTTTTTCCAGAATGACAGAACAAGTCGGATGTCGTAACTTGACAAGGCAATCACAGAGAGGGGTATCAAGCAATGAGAAGTGTTTTATTAAGGTTAAGATATTTGGAAAACTGTATACAAGTCACCAAGCTGTCAGCTGACAGATATTTGTGCAATTTCATTGCAGTCAAGGACCTCACACTAATTTACCCTAACTAAGAACATCCTAGAGTAAATCTAAATTCATTAATTAAAAATATAATTTAATAGTTTATTAAATTCTCCTCATTTTGTTTCTAAATTATTCTCCTGGTATAGACAAGTTAACAGAAAAAAGTCATTATCACAAGCCTTGTGGAGTTGTAATTAATTTCTTTCCCTCCAGTGTATTACTAAACCCATTCCCTCTAATACTTCTTTAGCTTTCTTACTTTTCAAAGGCCTTTCTTATTGTCCTTGTGCTGGCAAAAATGCCCCTCTTGGCTCTTATCACTGTTTACCTTCAGTCATTTTCTTAGATTTTTCACTCCTTTTTCTTTTTTTATGTTACTCTACTCTTGGCAGAATAATTAATTCTGTTTTGCAAATCAGAAGTGCATTTCAAATCACTTCAACCTATTTTTCTTCCAGGCTAGTTAAAGCTTGTTGACTATATTCAGTGTTTGTGACCTCAGAAAACAGTACCTCTTCTTAAATGGAGATGATGGCTCTTACAGGTTGTATTTCAAACCCTGTCAATCCTAAAGAAGTGAAACTAATTGTACATGTGAACCAGTTACACCTTTGCCTAGAAAACTTCCACATAACTTGGTGATTTTAATTTGGAAAAGGATTCAACAGCTGCAAGTGCTGAGTTTGTATCGATTTGACTATACATATATCAGATTTTTTTAAATTAGTAAATTTTTTTAATAGAGATGAAGATAAAGAAAAAAACTGGAGCTTTTTAGGATAATTATTGTTCTGCAGTACCGATTGTCTCCCTGCTTTTAACTTTATGAGATGTGACAAGACTCTCTTAGGAGAATTGCAAAGTCCTAAAACTTATTCATAATTTCATTATTTCTTATTAGGTCTTGCAATTTCTTATCCATAAATAAATAAATGGCAGTTCTATCTCTTCCGAGGGGCAATGTTTCATGTGTATTATCCCTACACTTGCAGATAGACTTTTTTTTTATCGAAACCAAATGTTTTTAAATGTCCCTTGTTTTGCTAAATCTGCTATCAGCAAGGTAGATTAGATTGTTATTTCCTATGGATTTGTAGCCATGACACTAGGTGATGGAATAAAACTCAATTGTATCAGGAGTTTTTCAAATACAGAACAAAATTTTCATCTCCCCAAGAAGGGCCAACACACAGAGAAGTCAGAAATATATGTTTAGTTTGATTTAATTTTGTTATTTCTATTAATTAAGCTTAGCAGATCATGTTTAGCATTCTTCAGAATTAATACGGCTTTGGCAGAATGGCATCAATGTATTTTAAATTAAAAACACACTTTTTTGTGATTGTCTTTAAAAGGTATTTAATTACTCTTCCATTTTGTTCTATCATCATTCAAGTGTTAACTCAAGAGCACTAACTCAAAGCTCTTGAGTTAGTTACCATCATCTAAAATCATACAGTTTTAGAGAACAGAATAATTCTGTTTATCAAAAAGAAGCCTTTTCAAAAATTTGCAGGCAGAAAAAATAATCAAGAAAACACAGAAGTGAGAGATGGAAAAAGACCTATTAAACATATTCTCGATCTCTATCGCTGCAATGTTTTCCCCTACAGTCTTTTATTTTATCTTGTTTAGCTTTAAGTCTCTTAAGGCTTCTTATTCAATTTTCGCTGGGAAACTATTTCAGTGTCAATCTGCACCTCAGGAAATTTTCTCCGCTTATGTTTATATTACATGAAATGACAGATATAAAACGCATTTTGGTAAGCAACTTACATATGTTATTTTCTTAATCTTATTCAGAAATTGCTAGAAGAGGTGGTTGAATGGGGAAAAAATATATTCATGAGCATGATTCCTAACACTGATTAAATTATTCCACATTTATGTCTCTTTTTATAAGGCTTTCTATGAAGATAGGGTCTATATTTTGTGTTTTGATCTTTGTGGTTGGAAGCTGGAATATTAGTTGACAGAAAGAAGGCACAGGGTATGAGACTGAGGATACCAAGGATCTGCAGTGTGATACACTGAGTGTCATTTTCTGCAGAAATAGTTTTGTGAAGGAGTAGGCCAGACAGAAGAGGCTGATGCAGTAGGAGGCAAGCCCATATGTGTAGCCTACTACAGCGATGCTTCATGTGCATAAGGAAAAGGGTTATAAGGATAAGGAAGAAAATGAACAAAGCTGGGGGGAAGAAGGAACATTTTACTGAAGAAATATTCCCTTTTTACGCTCAAAAACCTAGAAAATTCAGAATGCTTTAAAAAATAACATTTTAATCTTTCAATTTCTATGATTCGTTTGCCACTTAATTTCTTAACTGAAAGCTGCAGTTTTATGTAAAACTTTGACAATCAAAGCAGTTAACAAATCCTGAAGAATGCCTAATTTAGATAACAGGCCATGATGAATTAGCTGTAGCTTTCACTTGACAGGTCAGTACATGAAATACATCTGCATGGCATATGTATATATGGTCAATTATTAAAAAAATTAACCCAGAAAAATTGTACTGGTTGTAGTAAAACAGGCTATAGTTCAGCTGTCCATCATTTCTTGTGAGCAAACTGCCCATGTCTCAGATTGATAATATGGCTATGCATTTCTAAAGTTATGCACAATTTTCCATAAATACAAAAATTCTGGATAGATGTAATACATAACTACAAATCCTTATGTGTAAGATGCTGATGTGGGTTAATATTAATGCTGTGTGCTGTTTTATTAGCATCATAGACCCTGGCTGTTAGAAGCAGGGATGTAACATAGTGCAAAGGAACCTGATCACAACTTTCTGCAGAAAAGATTTAAAGAGGAAAATGCCAAGTTTTTGTTCTGCTTGCATTCTATTTTTAGTGTTTGTTTAGTTACAGGGCAAAATGGACACCTGCTTTGGAAGAAGTCTTTGTGTAATTCTAGAGTGAAGGAATGGAACAGCTGTGTTGATTGTACCTAAAAAAGTAGGACATCCAAGAAAATTTCACATATATTCATACTTTGCATTTGATTTCTTTTTTGAAACTCAGGTTTAGAAACTTTAAGTTCTAATGACTTTAATGATAAATAAAGCTGCCATGCAGTGCAATACTAGCAGTTATTAATGTCCAGGAATGTTACAGCCCTTTGCAGGCATTGAAAGTTGAGGAATTCATGCAAAAGATGCCAGATTTCCTATAAACTACATTAAAGGAAGTTTACTTTCAAAGCAGGAAGAGAGTACAAGTGGGAGTTGTGAGAAAATGATTCAGTGAGTCTTACAGCTCCATGTGTAATTGCCCATGCTGATCTGTGACCAATGGGTGAAGCACAGCTGGTGAAAAGCAGAAAACAGATTTGTTACCAGTGGTCAGTCATTCAGACATCTAAGGCTGCAGCAACCCTCCAGGTGACTCCCTGAAACCTGACATTAGTTGTAGACTACAGAGCACAAAGCTCATGTCAGTGTTGATCTCAAACAATATTAGCAAAAGGAAACCTGAATCTGGAGTAGTCTTGCGTGCACCAAACTTTAATGTGCTGTGTCTGGGCTGTTATGTATTTCTCACTACCCTTTCTGCTGTGCTAAATTTGATCTTTTGACATGACATATTGGCAGACACTCACTGTTCAACCAAGAACCTAATGTACCATTCAAACTTTTGTTCAAATGAGGCTGAATTAGAAGATGAAGATGCATTTCATGGAAAAAAAAATTCTCTCTTAGTCCAACAGCTGGCCAGAAACTACAGCTGTAGTTGCTCAATGACAGAACTTTACACAGAAAAGTTTTAGATATTCTCACTTTACTGACTGGAAAGACAGAGATGAAGCAAAAGACATTAGTTACTTTAAATTTTCAGCTATTTCCCTATAGATGAACACATCCAGTATAAGACTCACAAGTACAATGAATGTTCTACACTCACATATTTTCCTATGGCTTTGTTGGTGTCAAGCATTTTATAAACAGGTCACGTAGGGAATTCCACATATGCACCAGACATCTGGTTCATCTGAAACTGGAGTGTTCTGAAAGTTGAACTCACCAGAAATTTTACATCAGTCAACCAACTTGCAACTGCTGTCTTAGTAAATATTCTTAATAAAAGAATGTGTGTATATTTTTCATCATGGGTATTTTGTTTCCCTTTTTTTTTTTTTTTTAGGTTGAATACAGTTTATATAATAAAATGTTCTGTTTCCATGAAAGTGCACCTGACTGTAAGACTTTCAAAATACTTTAACAAAAACAAAACAAAACAAAGAAACCCACACCCACTCAATACTTACCACCCCCAAAAAAATACAAAAAAACCCAGAAAAATTGAAAAAAAAAAAACAAACTTACAAGCAGAACAGACATATTTTGTATCACTTCAAGCATTAATTGTTGTTTTATTTTGGAGAGACCTTTGATCATATTCTCTCCTTTATCAAAAGAAAGTTTTAACCCTGAATTCTTAAGCTTTGAAGTTGGAGTTCTCACACCACATTTTATTTCTCTAATAATTTAATTACAGAAAAAGTCATCCTTGGGTCTGATAAATCTTGGGTATAAATTGAAATAAATCAGAACTTGGATATTTAAAGATCAAATAAAATGGAATATTCCGTCACATATTTGTAAGTATTTGTGTGATTGTATGAGAGAAGCACTTTCTTCCATTTCCTGCTCACATGCTTTTGTGTGTGTTCTCGTGCATGAGAAGAGCCAGGACTGAATGCTCATCCCACATCTTCCTTGACCTCACAGATCTTTGGCTTCAGCTTTTTAATCTTTCTGCTGCAAAAGCAAAAAGTTCCCTGAGGAGCTGGAATTGAATAGCAGAAAATCTTCTTTGACCTTCAGAGTCTTAGGTCTCAGTAGATACTGTGCCTGTTTGTATGTTCTCCCTATATGGAGTAGGATCTGATGATTCAAACCAACTCTAATTATTTTACCATTATCATCACATAAATTGACAGAATACATTAGCAGAGGTCTGTGTTGCTAATTATTGCTTGTCCTGAATCTCACTAGAGGAATAGTACCCACCTGAGCATTATTCCTACTTTAACATCAATGCAAATGTATTTTTAGTTTTGTACCTCTACCTCTCTGAAAAGTGATGTGAACAGATTTTTTAAATCTCGGTTGTGTGTATAAGTTAGAAAAGAAATATTACCGTTGAATTTCCTCTGTAAGGATGTGTTGGCCTGCCTGTTCAGAAGAGACTGTCCTTCCAGCCCCTCAAAGTGATTTGTCTGTGTGTTCCCTATCAGCTCTTGCAGAAAAGGAAATATCTCACTGTATAGAGCTGGGACGCCAAGTTAGAGAATACCACAAGTAGGTAGATCAATTCTAGCAGATGCATATATCTTCTCAGATTAGCATTGCTCTCAGTTTCAAACTGAACGCTGCACCTAAAAATGACTAACAAAGCAGCAAATGAAAATCACTGTAGTGTAGAAAATACTCTGTAGTGTGCTCTCTATTTCTTCTGAACTACACCAGGCAGCAGTCTCTCTTCTCTTACTGCACTCTGTCTTTCATAATCCCCCTTAGATCAAGTTTTTAAAGGATATTGTGTGTTTAGAAGGAAGGCTTCTAAAATTTAATAAATGTTGCTGGGCTTTTTGTAAATCTAATATCATCTGTTATCTCTACCTCAAAAGGTAGAAAGAAAAGCTGCTGTTACCAGCTGGAATCTCTGACTTTTAAAACGAAAAAGCAACAGAGCTCACATTCCTTATACAGGTCAGAGAAACGGGATACTATTGTAACTCTGGTTAAAAAGCATCAGAGAGGGAACTGAGGAGGCACCAAGTGAATTTTTCCTCCATTTTTTCATTAACTGTCAAAGTGATTTGTAACAATTCAGACAATGGCATTCTTCCTCATTAAACTAAGCAGTGGACTCAGTCAAAAATACTCTGCCTTTACTATTATTCTCCACGCCATGGTCAGTGTTTTCCAAGTCAAAAGGTATAACTAAAACAAGGTTTGCAGAAAGAAGTAATGCCTTTTAGGAAGCTGACTGAAATGTTACAATACTTGCTCTTTCAAATCATTGTAGTGACTGCAGCATTTCTATCACTACTGTGATAGTGAAAGCTACCACACAAAAGATTTCTCCCAAATGAATGTTATAATGACAGACCGATGACTGCTTTAGAAAGAGACATTTGAGGTATTCTGTGCATGTAATCTGACTTTCTGGACTGTATTAAAATATGAAAAACATGATTAAATTTTGCTATTCTAAATTTCCTTCCAGGTTCCTATTGTAATAGATACATTAGCACAGCCTTACTCATGCTCTTGTCCTGACAAAGCGATGTGCTGTACTGAACTGACAAAACCACCTCAGTAAATACATTTCCATGGGTCTTAGCAGAGTTTGGATTATAAACCACCTACAGCTTCCCTATTGAACTCAGAGATACTGTGAGATGATCCTGTGATAATTCATATTTTCAGAGAGTGAAAGGAGGGCAGAGACAATGAAGATGGGCTACATTTCCACATTAATCATCAAAACACCTCAAGCTTCTTCAAAGCTCTATGGAGAAACAGGCATATCTGGAAGGTAGGTCCACAGACAGTGTCTAAAAATTCTAGATTCTCCCTTTAGAAGTGTTTCTTTCTAGTCCCATTGGTAACTGGAGAGCATAGAAAACAAGTTCAAAGATTGTGAAGGTTCATTTAAATGATAGAAATTCTGACCAAACAGAAGCCACCATAGTTCCATTCTGTCTAATTATTTCTTTCAAATTCTAAAGTTTATTTATAATTCTAAGCTTTTTTTTTAATGTAACCCAATCTCACGTTGAAAAGCTTGTCCCACCTTTTGAGGCCCTGCAGTTGATTTTTTAAATATTCAGTCACCATTGAGAATTTTTCATTTTCAGCTTTTGACTGTCATTCTTTCTTTACACTTTTTCTTACTACAAGAAGTAATTATTTTCCTGCAGTGCACATGAATTTCCACTGGAAAACTTGACTTAGGCTTTCAACTCTCTGGTCTGCATTAAAGCTACCTAAAGAAAAGATAATGGAATCTGTCCAAAAAGAGGATGTCAGCCCTTTGATGCTTCTGAATGATGTGTTTGGCCTTTAGTCTAAGAAACTTGGACTTTGTTGATCTGGTTGTTCCTAAGAGGGGTTTGCATCCAAATGTTGACCCCATACAACCTTTGAATTCACAAGATCGTAGTACATGATTGTATGGTTCCTCTTAATTAATTTGCCCTTATATTTCCACAGTTTTGAGATAGAAAGAGATTTTTAGTGCTTTATTCCTTTTCTAATATCGGTCCCTTGGCTGCAGTCCTGAAGTTAATGCTCACTAATAATGTGTTCTTTGTCTGCCCAGTTACCAGGGTCACCCTTTTTCAAGAGGTCTCCAGAATGTAGAAATGATTCTTCAGTCACTGCTTTTCTTTTTAACAGAGACCTTTTCAATGTTCCTTTTTCCTTTATAGCCTACAGCTCAGATGTTTTACTCTGCCAATTTTTTATTTACTGTGCAATCCAACTCTTCAGTCATTAGAGTGTGAACTTTGCATTTAATTGTTTTAATAGACAAAATCACAGTAAAAACTGGCATAAATAATCCTAACCAGAGAGTATTTTATCTGATTTTAGTTTATACATAAAACCCAAAATATTTCTTTTAAGTTACATCGCTGACAGTTGCGAAGAGATTAATAGGAGTATGGGCTTATAAAAAATAAAAGAAACTACAACTAAAACCATTATCCAGAATGAGGTGTTCTGGTTCTCTAGGTGAAGAAGAAATATAAATATATATTTGTTTTCAGTAGAATATTGATTTTTTTCTGATTTTTTTTCAGTTTAAGAAAACCCACAAAAATTAGAAAATATCTTTTCAATATTCAAGAACTGAAATATTCTAAAGTTTGTACATAGTTGGAAAATTAAAGGAGTGAGACCATAAAAAGGAAACAGTTCTTTAGATTTCATCACTGAACTTTGGGCTGTGTGATGGCAATTTGTGTGATTTCACTCAACATTGTACTATTATGGAAGAAAAAGAGCTTGAAGTGGGCTCTGAAAAAACCCTAGTTATGGCAAAAAATATTAGTTTCAATAAGTTGTAATCCATTTGCAAAGGAAATGTTTTGCTTTTCAAGTACAGTGGGCATATTTAGCTTTTTAAAACAGCTTGCTTTCAACCACCAAACTATTCTATTCCCCTTTAAAAACAGAATATCCACAATGATTTTTCTTAAATTCACAATGTAGCATATAAAAACTTACAAAATAATTATAAATTTTCTTGGGCACAAATTATGCCTGTCATTTGGTGATGAAGAGCCCAACAAAACTTCATACCTTCAGACAATAATGAAAGCAAAAAATATAAGGGTTCTGGAGCTCAGCATTACAACTTGATAAGAAAAAAGTATTTCCACATGGCAAGGACCTGAAGTCCTACTCACAGATTTCCTACTGGAATGTATTCAAAAGCCTTCAGAGTATTTCATGAACTTTAAATTTCAGCTGACCTAAATCTCTGCATTAAATGCCCTTGATTTTTTAAAAGCATCCCATTCCCTTTTATCATAAAACTCCACCAATCTATCTATTGGGCACATCTATTCTTTCCATAAAGTGGCATAATTTAAAATATGCAGAAGTAACCTGCTAAATTCACAGAATCACAGATTCAAAGATTTGTTTGGCTTAGAAGAGACCTTAAAGATCATCTTGTTGCATGCCATGACCAGGGAGGAACACCTTCCACTAGACCAGATTGTTCAAAACCCCATCCAGCCTGGCCTTGAAGACTTACAGGAATGAGACAGCCACAAGTGATCCATAAATTCAAGTAAAATCAAACACACTTTAGAATGAACTTAAGTCATTTTCTATAAATAAATGGGTGAAGCTTGTGTTAGGTAAGCATGAAACTGAGTCATGTGTTGACAATTGCTTCAGATACTTGCCTAGGTGTTAGGCAAGCACTCTGAAGTAATTTTAAATATTAATCCAGTTACATTATTGACATATTTGACATTCCGTTCTTAGATAAAAAAATACACAAGTATTCAGCCACTCAAAAGTTGGTCATCTGTTATTTCAAGTTTGATATGATTTATCTACCTTTCTAAAAGTACTAAGAAAGCCTACTTCTTCCATTCTATATTTCCAAGAGAGTTTACGGTTTATGCAGGCTGGTCACAGTTGAGTATAATATATCTATGTGTCAGAAATTGGAACAGGCAGTAGACATTATAGATGAATTGCCAGGAAATTACCCCAGTGTGCGGACTTCCCAAATTCCTTCAAATGACTTAACAGGCTTGACATGGCAGCTCAGTGTTCAGTTTGCTTAGGGGACTTTAGGAGAATCAGTGGCTCCAATCCATTGCTAAGGTTTGAGTTTTTCACATTTACATTGCAATAAGGAGCTTAGGGAAACTATAACTGGCAAAGAAAAAAGCATTTAAGGCAATATTATTGCCAATAACAGGGTTTAAGCTCATAGTACAATTAAAATTAAAAGCCTTTATTTTTTCTAAAAAAATTCAATGGGCAGATGATATTGTTATTGCTGAATTGTTGATGAGCAGCAGCACCTTTGATCTGAACAGCTTTTGGATCATGGCAGCACCAGCATAGCAGGCACACTCATTTCTGATGAGACAATGAAGTGTGTAGGGGTGACGGGCTTTATGGCTAAAGGCATCACATATCTTCCACAAATCACTCATTTGTCTAGTTTGGGATGGTATAATTCTGTGACCTATGAAATTAAAAGCAGAAACCCCGATTTTCTCTTTATATAGCTCCTTGCATGATCCAGGATAAAGAATGACTGTCAGGCTTTTGTTGTTACATGAAATTAAAGGCATTTTGCAAGCGTAGCATAATTCTGCTGAGATTAGGGAATTCCCCTCAAATGTAACACACTGTGGTCTAGCATCTTGGAACTTACACAGAAAGCTATGAGGTGGATACAACAAAAGAAATGTTCTTGTTTATAATAAATTTGCCCTTGCTACATTTTCTGTTATTATTTCAAAGAACTTTTAAATTAGCAAAAAAAACTGAAGCAAATAAGGGTTGCATAGATCTAATGAGTGATGGGAAAATGGCCTCCAGTGAGATTCTTCTAATAATAATTGAACTTAAGGTGTTGTTAATGCTACAGCTAAAATATACATGTTATTAGAGCTTGGCAGATTTCCAAAACAACCACAGTCTAAGCATAAAAGAAAATTGAACTAAAAATTACTGAAAAATTGTACCACATTAGATAGACCGATAAAGATACAGGGAGGTAATTGTTTTGACTATACCAATGTCCCTTTTTACTATGATATA
This sequence comes from Cinnycerthia olivascens, assembly GCA_035048155.1. Lineage (NCBI taxonomy): Eukaryota > Metazoa > Chordata > Aves > Passeriformes > Certhiidae > Cinnycerthia > Cinnycerthia olivascens. The sequence continues at coordinate 12,351,846 of JAWWMU010000106.1, forward strand.
ACTGTACAGCAATTAGGTTATTCTTGTAAATGGCATGGTGACTACAGCTGCAAAAAGACATCACTGCCATCTTCTGGTAAAAGCTCATTCAGCTTGCCAACATGTGGGTTTTCATTTATTTATTTCTCTTTTTATAGAATACTACACAGACAATCAAGGTCTTTTGTTTACAAGGCCAGGGAAATATAAGTATTGTGCTTTAGCATTCAGATATTTTTACCAATATTTTTATCCTGTTCCAGAATTCCTGCACTGTAATATGATTCCTGCAAGTGAAACATTCTTGAGATTGATTTTTATTTGAGGATGAAGATACCACAAGTCCAGAAATTTGCATTTCATAGCAAAATCTTGTATTATACTGTGATCCCACAGTGTGAGTTACCTGATGACTGAATGTATGAAAATAGAAATTCTATGTGTCATGAAGATCAAGTTCTACTGAAAGTCAGTGATGCTGGTGTGATCATCCTCATTTATATTTGTTGAGGGCCTAAATCTCTTAAGCAGGTTAGAGTTAAGTATTTGTCAGTGTGAAAAAACTCTGTTTTCTGCCTTTTCCAGAACCTTTAGTGCCTCAACTTTACCTCTGACAATTCGAAGAGTTCTTTGTATCTCTGATCATCGAAAAGAAAAAAATAGCAACAGTCTGTCTTGCTCCAGGACATGTAGCTCAATTTGTGACATGATCTTTACTCACCTTAGCGTCAAACATAATTACTACTAAGTAATAATACTGCTATTAATAACTAATTCCAATCTTACTTGAGATGCATTCACAATGTCCCTTCCTGGACATGAACTATGGCATGTAATGCAATTGCTTTATAAAATGTAATACTCATTCCCCTAAGTATTTCTTTGGAAACCATTTGCCATAACTTCGGAATTTCCTCAAATAGTAATTTAAAATGTAAATTTTTTTATTTATTCTTTTTCTTCACACTCTGAAACCTTACATTGCTCAGTTTATGACAAATTAATTAATACATACACATTTTAGTGTCTAAATGTAGAAATAGGACAGAAGAATATGGACTGCTTTTGAACAATGATTCACTTTGTGAATTGCTATGTCCTTACACAGCAGCAGCAGAGGATTTCAGGTCAATTCTTCCATTCAAAGCTTTATTTACAGTTCTGACTGATGTAGTCAGAGACTATGGACATTCAATGGCAGATCCAGCTGACATTAAGCAACTCAGTCCCTTAGCCTCTCCAAAGCAGGCAGTGGAGATGAAAACTTGCTGGCCTTGCTGGGTGTGCAGCAAAAGCAGCCAAAGGGGTTTCATTGATTTCTGAAGTTATCCTAAAGGCAAGAATGATAAGTTACTTTCACCGTTCATAATGGCTCTTCAGCAGCCTTATTTTTGCCTTATCGTTTGCCACCCTATTAGAAACTGAACAAAATTTTGCTCAAAAGTGTCTACATATCCAAAAAGTAACTTTTATGCAGATGTTGCCATGATTAGCATGCCTTGAAGCTTGTTTCTGTAATAAAAAACATTTGGTCCAGCAGTCTGCTGACCACACAGTAGTCTTTGTTTCTGGCCCCAACCCAATATGCACAGGACAGGGTGAGCAAATGTGGCAGATCCTGCCAAGCATCCTCTATCTTCACTGGCTTCCTCTTCATTGGGCCACAGCCCCACTCCCAGCATCTCTGCTTGACTGGTTTTTCAAAAGGGAAAATATATTTCCCTTGTACATTCTTTATATTGCAAGCCTAGCCTCGATTTGCAGTCTATATATTTAAGCATAAATCTTGCATTCAAGTCCTCACAGCCACTGTGAGAGTCATATCACTCTTGGAGATATTTCCCTTTCAAAGCAGCCAGCCTATCCTCAGAAGAAGAGATCTGAGATAGTAAATTTTTCTAAATCATATTTTTATTGGAAGCAGAGCTGTTCCCCATAAACACAGGAGCCAACCATCTCTAAAATCAGAGCAGGATAGTGGGTTTTCACTGTCCATTCATGCCAGTAACAGATGCCTGGCAATCAGGAGGTGCTTGTCAGCTCCCAGACAGGAGGCATAGAACATACACTTCTGTTAAAAGAGCAGAGAGGCTGTTGGTTAACATAAGCTTTGACGATGAGGCTGGCACACATTTTCATCCAACGTCACTCAAAACCTTTTTCACTGCAGCGCATCCCCCAGCTGTGAGCCGGCTGGTGATTGTGAGGGAAGAAGAACAGGGGTATGGAAAAATACTTCTCTTGGTAAGAAACTTTGCAAAAATGTAGTTACAGCTTTAAAGAACTCTCCTAAAGCACACATCTCTTTGCCTTACCTGCTGGCTTTTTTCATTTTATCAGTCCACTGCTTATTTGGCAAGTTGTTATTAAGCAGTGTCTTTCTGCACACTGATTTAAAAGCAAACTGAATAAGGAGATGCAAAGAAAGGATTACAGAACAGGCTTCATTTTGCAGTTCATCAGTCCAAGCTAGCTTTGTGGTTACTAACCACTACTTTCCAGGGCTTCCAGAAAACCATTGTAAAAATCATGGGAAGCCATTCTTGTCACTCACCCATAAGCATAGGATTTAAATCAAATCCAGTCCCATAAATCAACACTTCAGAAGTACCTTGCTGCTAATAGGTTTCTGCGCTCAACTGAGTATTTTTGAAAATACTTCAAAAACTTAAGTCAACTCTTTTTCTTTTTTTTGATTTTTTTTATCCTAAATTTCACAATACAACACTGTTTACTGTGTAATAATTTCACAATTACTACAGTGTAATCAATAGTGGCCACATAGGGGAAAGAAACTGTAGCATGGAAAAATTGGTGACAAAGTAACAGAAAAAGTACTGGAAGGTCCCTTATTCCTAGACTTTTTCCTGGCTTAGTGATCTTCATAAGTGGATGAAACGAAATAAAATTGTGGATCAGTAGCACATAGGAAACTATGCCATAGCCATTGCACCATAATGTCATTTATGTAAGTCCTTTCTCCACACTTCTTTTTGTAAGCTGTTTTATATCTTCATTCTGCCTAGAAGTTGACCTGGATTGTGGCACATTTCCCAGGAGTTCCTTAAGAAATGCAATATCTATTTTTATCATATTAACCTTAATAACTCATTTAAAAAGTCATCCTCCTCCAATGGTCTTCTCTTTACAACTAGTCCTAGTAGATTTGCAGCTGAAGTACTGCAGAGGAGTATTAAAATTTCTGATTTTCTGAGTTATTAATCAATGAAAACAGCACTTTTAGCATTGTAGTCTTCGTCTGCAGTTTTTCAGAAACTGACTGGCGGTGGTGAAATTAATGTGGATTTGTACTGGTAAAAGTCAGCTTTTATTTGTGTGCAATTTGTATACTGTGTTAGCTTTATTTCAAAGTTAACAATCAAATGCTGCTTTGTTTATTGCATTGAAGGTTCTCTTGGTTATTGTCACAATTTTCAGTGGGGAAATTCATAAAAATTGGCATATAAATTAACTATGGTAATATTTACATATGACATTTGTTTATAAAAGAATCATGAAGCAAGCAATATAAATCAATGTAGAAGTCTTAATGATTCTCTGGTTCTATATTATCACAAGCATTTTAAGATTGTTACTGGCTCTGAAATACCCTAAACTTCCTTTGTAACCCAGATCATCAGGTTATGTGAGTGACTGTAACTCCAGTCTAGAATTTCTCTGCTTCTTTTCAGTCTTTTCCCTTTCTTGTTTAATTCATACTTAGGTCAGCGCTACACAGGACATGAAATAAAGCCCAGAGTGGCTGTCCTTCTGTATCACAGTCCAAAAAAGCATTTATCAGATTACCCATATAACACCAATTGTCATAGTTTTTTGATTAATCCTAAAATATGCTCTAAATTCCTTCTGAGCTGAGTACCAAACCCCCTAGATCCTGAAAAGAAGAACATAGAGATATTAGGAAGCCTTTACAAAGACAAGCATTTTAGAAACCTGCAGAGCTCCTTCTTCAGGTGGTAGTTTTTTGGCTTTATATATCTTAAAACCTAACAAAATTTGAGATAGATCTTCTACAGTATCTGCACGCAGGTAGGATGGGGATTCTTAAGAACTGGCTGTAGTTTCCTGCTACTGGGAACCATTGTTTTCTGGTGCTGGCAAGAGCTGGAGTCTGATTAAACCATAGCACTGGGTCTTTTTTTCTTCCCGTGAAATATTATTCCATGATTAATAAGATATTTTTCCTTTCAAGTGTGGAACTCCAGCCCCTTTCCAAAGACTGTTCAAATCTGGCATGTGTGACACAGTGCTGCTCTACACGTCTGGCTGGAAGAGACATGATGTCAGCTTTAGTAATACCTTCCAGCCATGTTATCTTGCTGCTTTTTTCATTCTGCACCCAGACATTTGGAATTCCACATCAACTACTAAAACACCAGTGCTCAGATTGGAGACCCATTGATCATTTTAACTGCTTGAGTGGCCAGAAGTCACCCTTACTAATTGTTACCACCTTTAATCACTATCATGGCACTAATTACAGGCTGATATTCTCCAGCTTCTGGAAAAATGCTGAATGGTTGAAAGTGAAAATAATACAATGCAAGCAAATTTGATTCTGAATTTTTTTCCTTATTCAGTAAGAACCACAAGAAGCTCTAAGAATGACAATAAATTTACACCACCCTAGAAATGTTTGCTGTGACATATAGAAACCACAAATAAAAAAACTAGAACCCTCACTTCTCTTCCACCATTTTTTTCCATAATTAAAAGCCTTCAAATGTTTTTCAAAATAGAGTATCTGGTAATTCTCCCTGTTACAGATATTTTCTTTTAGCATGCATTTTAGCAACTCTGACATTTATATAAAAGACAGAAAGATTCCAAGCCCCTCAGTGCATATACTTGCATTTTTTCAACTTTTACAAATGTTAAGCAGATTTAAGAAGTGGAAAGTGACTACTGTTTATTATGAACTGTATTCATAAATCTGCCTTGGATGGACCTAAAGTAGATATGAGTAAATGACTAATGGACCTGAATTATTGAACTGTTACTTGCAGCTCATAAATAACATAATTTTCCTTAAAGCTGCCTATATTTTGTATTGTAAGCTTGGGATCTAAAAGCTGCTGCATCAGAGTGAGTTTGGACTAAGAAGCTTTTTCAGAAACTGCCAGAGCAGGAGATGTCATATATTAAAAAGCAAGCAGCATTTCTATGCCACAAGGAATAGGCACATTCCTTTTGACATGTTTATCACTAAAATATAGTTATATGGAATTTACTATGTCTCTTCCAGACTTGTTTCACAAGTCCACTGGACTGGAGGACAAACAATTTCAAAGAGTATAGCTTGATAAGAATAGAAAATAATATTTCAATATATGTCCCTCTTTTTCCAGTACTCATCTTCAAGAACTGATCAAATAATACATAAACCTCACAAAACTTATTAAAGCTGGGTATTACATACAGGGAACATTTTGCCTACAATTGAAATGCAGTAGCCTCTCCAGTAAGCACTTTTTAATTTTTATATCTTTAAGAAAACCATGGTATGAAATATATTTGTAACTTGTTTCTTCTTAGTAACTGATTTCCTTCTCTAATAACTTAAACTTGTGCTAAAAACAGTTATGTAAAAGTTGTAAAGCAGCATAGCTGTTTGTATATAACCATTCCTATAATCTTTTATCCTGTATAAGACTACATAGAGCTTTAGATAATTATTTGATTTAGCAAAACTTTTTTCTTCCAACTCTGTTTCTAAAACTGTTGTCCATGTTGCAGCAAGGCATATTTCTTGATGTTTATTGTTTGAACTTTGATCAGTGGGAGAAATATTTTCAATTAGATCTTACTGTAAAAGAAACTAACAGTTCTTGTAATGGTGCCACTGCTGGTTTTGCCCTTTCTTTTTTAACTACTGTCCAATGATTTCTGCAAACTCTGAGCATTCCTAGCTTCCCTATGAATAAACAGTGCCTATGAATGCTCTGTTAACAACCAAATGTAAGAGTAGTTTTGCAAGGGACAATTGCATGAGCTTCATTCAAGAAGTAAGCTGCCACTCGACCATAAAAACAGTATTTTTGAAAGATATACAGAATTGAATCTACATCTGGTCTGTACAACCATTTTTTCTCTTGATTTTCCATACACATTTATCTATTCCAGATTTATTATCAATGAACTTCCCAAAGGTCATTAGCTACATGTAGAGGTGATGAAACTTGAAAAGTGTTCTTGCACATATATACTGTTCTCTCCATCCACTATATTTTCTGATTGTGTCAGATAAAGAAATTTGTTATTACAGGCATGGCTTGATGCATTCATTTTAAGGTTCATGATTCTGTTACCTTCTTCTACTAACATGCATTTTTATGAGGAAATAACAAAATGTTTTCCATTTGCTTCATCTTTTTCCCCAGATGTTAAGAAATAGACATTTACAAACTTGCCTGAAGATGTTTCTAAAAATATATTTTGCTTCCATCTTTTAGTGGAAGTTTCACTGGTGGTTCTGACAGTAAATACCAAGAGAGTCAAATATTCATCATGGACGTTTGTAAACATTTTAAGCACTTTTGGGGTAGAATCCTCTCTGATTTAAGAGTCAAAGGAATATTGGTATAATGCTTATGAATTATTTTATGACTGAGCTGATGCAAAAACCTCTGCATACTGATTAAAATTTACTTTGGATGCTCCTCACAGGATAAGGAAAGAATATTCTGAATACTTTAGGAGGTGCTCAGCATGTCTGCTTTAGGTTTTGAAAATTTTTACAGAATAGTATTCTGTTAGAATATTCATTGAAAATTTTCTTTAGATCGTTTCCTAATGTGAGTCAATATTACTGTTCCTTTGTGTCTGAGGAACAGAGAAAATTTGTACAATGTAACACTCTATTTCAAAATAATTTTTAAAAGGAATATTTTCTTTCTCACTTCTGAACTTATGTTTATTATATTTTTATAATTATAATAATTTTATAATTATAATAATTTTATTTAAAATAGAATTTTTTTCTAATCTTTGTTAGACAAATTTTAACTTGTTCATTTTTCTCCATCAGAATTCTCACAGTCGACACTATTTCCTCAGCTCATGATGAAATTTGCCTGTGTCATCTAAGCCTGGGAGAGCACCAAGCATGTAGGTTTGGACACCAGCCCTGTCTAAATATAAGCATATCTAAGTGGTGCAGTTGTACCCAGAACACACTAGAGCCTAGAGGACTCCTGTTTGCTTATTCCAGTGTCTCTGCCCTGTCACCCATAAGAGCAGGATCAGATCAGAAGACCTTTTGCATATAAACACCCACAAAATGTTAATCTGGATTTAGCACAGGAATTCAGGGAAAAAAGTGATTAATGATTAGAGATATTCAGGATATAGTGCAGTGAAAAGATATGTTCAAAATTGATATTAAGCATGTGATGCTGGTAAAGGTACTATTTGCTTAAATCTTGGCTGTGATAAATTGCAGCAAAATTTTCCATCTGAATCAGGCTATAGTGAGTCAGAATTACAAAGAAAACTATTATGGAGTCATAGCTGATCAGAAGCAAAGTATGGCAATTACTTTTTTGCACTGAAATTTTAAAATTGTAATATCGGATAGCTCAGCATACACTTAACAGATAGGAGCCATTAGCAAATAAAACATCAGAGTAGCTCAAGTTGTGGGATTTAGAATTGAAGAACTAATCAAAGCCAGGAGCTTCGGCACTGCACCAAACCCCAGTGAGTCAGCTAACAGCTCTGCAAAGCAAGCATTGGAGAAAAGAAAACCTACCCTCCCACCCTGCAGAAAATAAAAAACAAAACGGGATTTTTCTGTGATAATTACTCCAGCTTAGTGCTCAGATTTCAACTCCATTTGACAATGACAAAAAAACTATTTATCTGGCTCTATGCTTCTGATTTCCCCTCAGTGGCCTGCATTCATGACAATAAAATTGTCTGACAGTGTAGACATGATATAATTCAAGTTTTCTCCCCAGTATTTTTCCTGGGTGCCTTTCCTTTGCTGTCATTTATACTCTGCCAGATCTGCAACAAAGACAAAAGCCAAAGCCTGCTACTCCTGCTTCTGGTTTTAAGTCAAAGACAATTGAGAAATACATTATTTTTTTTTCCTCTAGGAGCAAACTATTACAAAAGGCATTTTTATTTAAAAACTTAAAAAAAAAAAAGAAATTGATCAAGAAATCTATTTCCTTTGTAATCTTTCTCACACACTCAGAGGTTCCCCAGGGGTTGGAGGTCTCTGTCTCTCAGGGAAGCACAGCAATGCTGCTGGGGAGGGAGGGTATTTGTGGAGAACAAATAGCTGGAGAAACACTTGAAGATGCTCAATTATTACTCATAGAAGAAAAATCTGTGTATAGAGGATCCTTTGTGATCAAGTAAGTCAAATGAAGGCATTTTGGCCAAATGAATTTTTTGTTAATCTGTCCATGGTGCAGACTTTAGCTTTTTATTTTTCCAGAAGAGCAGTGGTGTTTGCAAGCACGGGGTTTTCATGACTCATTGCCTAAGCTATGAAGTACTTTGTCTTCTCCTTTTACTTAAGCATATCCCAAACAATTCTCTTTGGTTTTGGTCAAAATTCAAAACATCACAGCTTTGTCTATATAATCTTAATATTTGATATTCTTGAATTTTCTTCTTCTATCTATACTCCTCCCAGATTCCCTTTCACTGTTTAAATTGCTGGCCTATTTTTCTGGAGTGAATAATGCAAGAAACTGAGTGAGAAGAAAAACAATTTTTTTAACGCCGATGTACATGTTTCTTTTTTAAAGTTTCCTGTTGGCTTAGGCACATTGTGTTCCTCTGTATCACATCCTTTTAGAGCCATATGTGGAAGCAATAAAGTGTATCCTTGCCTTCAAAGATATGGAGCATTTGTTTAGTCAACTGACTAAGGAAAATGCTATGAACCCTTTAACAAATATGGTTTTATGTGGTCAATTAATCATAGAGAGCAGGCTGCAGAGCACAGCTCAGGAAATATTAGTCAGCACAGGCAATGGGTAACTGTCAGTTACTGATCCCAGGATTTCTTGCCAGGAGAAGGCAGACGGCATGTTAGCAACAAAACACAGCAAGTCTGCCAGCACTTTCCATTGAGATCAGATTTCCAACCCTAGAAATGCTTGCAGATATAGGTGATGATAGTAGATGAAATTCAAAAGGAAAGTTTTCTTCCTTAAACCAAAAATGTGCCCATAAAAGTCACAGCCCGTTTCCCCTCCATATTGCCTCATTGTGCCTCAGTCAAAAATGAAGTGTTTTCATCACTGTGCAAATGTACAATGTGCACTGAAGAAACTTATTTTGCAAGACTGTGAAGGGCACATGCCTTGGACACTTCACATCGAAAACACTGAAGATATTGCCTTTTTTTTCTTCTTTTTAATAAAGAAAGGATTTATGTTTTCCTGACAGATGCTGTCCTGCATAAGTTATGCCTGAAGATGATTGTATTATCAGGCTAACAGATTTGCCTGTCCTGTGGAGAGAGAGAGAGAAAGCTTAAGAGGAAAACAAGACAAGTAATAGCCCAATTATGCTTTTGAAGAAAGGCTTAGAAGGAAGCAGCCTTTTTCAGACTTGGATGAAATTCACAGAAACAGAACCTGATTTTGAAATTCTATTAATTTCACAGGTAAAATTAGAAAGAGTTCTATTAAACATTGAATATTATTGTATTTTTTAGCATCTGTTTTTTTGGGTACTCAGTTTTATGAATTTTGAAAGATTTGCAAATATTTGTGATTTTTTTGTCTTCTCAACCTCTAAGATTTGGCAAGACTGATTTTTCTTTCTTAGCTTGTGTTAGACTTGCAATCTTCAGTCTCTGATCTAAACCAACAGGTACATCAAAGTAGGAATTGCCCATGTGTTGGAACTGCAGTTCCTTACACAACTGCTTTGATATCCACCTCCTGGCATGGGCATTCCTCTGCCACATCCCCTCGAAGGGCTGACAAGCTGTACAAAGCCACTGCCCGTAAAACTTCGGCTTTATTTGCTTCAGAAGCTGGAATCTGTTGATGAGTGAATTCAGGAAGAGAAAACTGGGTCCCACAGTCAAGTAATAAAAGTATAAACCCCAGGGATTAGCTACTGTGCTCATAAATCTCTACGTGAAGACGTGCACATTACCAAGTCTACAATTCAAATTGATATATAAATGTGATTAATCAGACTAAATAGAAAAGTCTATAAAGAAGCTTTCCTCCACTGTCAACAGAGATATAGTCAATATAATCAGTGGAGTATAAGACACAGTTCATCTCATTTTAAAGATGCTGCCTAAAATTTGCCGAATTAATTAGCCTTTAACTGCACATTATATTTTCTTCTGTTGACATAAAGGCAGACAGCTCCAAAATGGAAAACAAAAGTTCAAACAGAATAACCATAAAATCTAAAAAAGGATACAATCTGGCACCTTGAAAATATTCTCAGTATTGATAGATATTAACAATTAATAGTTCTATTAAAATCACTTATTTATTGTAGTTAATACTTTATTTTTAATTCCCATCTTTCTCTTCCTCGATGACTATAGGCAGTTTTATTGAAGCACATCAGAGTGTTGGCATTTCATTCACTGTCCTTCACACAGGACTCAAAGCTATAATTAAATCCAAAGAATGCTATGAAGAAGTAGATCATTCTGTGTCTGGGATTGTATTCAAAAGATTTGTGGTGAATATAAAAAAGGTTACAGAGGTACAGCTGCCCCAGAGCAAGAGATCATCTTTCTTGAAGTGAACTAGGAAGGCCTTATGGAAACAAAACTCCACATATATACATCTTCATGATGTTTTGTATCTTCTATGACTTACAGTTTCTCCAAACTCAGCTGAGGAGAACAACAAATTGTCATTGTTGTTTTAACAAAACCTTGTTATTTTTCATTACAGATTTCTTTTAGAGTGGCAACTGCTGAGTCTGAGCAGCAACATCTATTCCATGATATATTGGGGTTTTTGGATGACCTTGTCTGTTCAGCTGCTGTACTTGCTCAACTGCTGCTCTGTCACTAAAGAGGACTGTCACTGGCTCCATTATAAAGTGCAGACAGTGTGATAGAAACACACACCAGTAACTCTTCTACGAAGATTTTAATAGATCTCATCTCTAGTATTATTTTACACTACAAATGAAATTTTACAGTTCATTAGTCCAGAATATGAGCTAGTTGTTTGACAAAATGAATTAAAAAGTCTAGGATTATTTCATGTAGAAAAGTATAGTCTGCATCTGTAATTATTTTCTGTAGAAATTCATAAGCACTACTGTATCTGCAGACTTGCACTGCATAATTAAAGATTCTATATGCAGTACTGTGTGGACATTAGTACTACGCAGACTGAATTAGCTCTTGAAATATAATGAATACATGACAGATGAAAGAGTTCTGCAAAAACAGAAAGCTGCTCAAACACCTGCTGTTACCGAAATACAGCAAGCTTCTTACCAAGGAATTTCATCTTGTGTTAAACTGTACAATGTCCTTGTACTGAATAAGGGAAATAGAGAAGTTATCTTTACACCTATGAAAATCAAGTCTGAATTTCCAAATATTTACTGGTAGAATTAAGTATAATTTTATTTCTTTAGAAGGCCTGTTATGCATATTACATAAGTTTCTATTGTGAGAGAGCAAGAGGTCATGTATGGATTCTAAATTTACATGTTATTATCCACCACACTGAACTCAGTCCTTAATACACATAAGTTAATCCAAGTACTCTGTCTGACATCATATACACTCCTGACTGTTTATGTATTCATCTTTCCAAAGAAAAGGAAAGATGTAATTTTCTTTTCCCATTCCTCCCTTCTCCCCAGTAGAACACGAGCTGACTAGGTTTGAGTAGTGAGAACTGCTCCTCCCATTTATCAATAGCAAAGCATTTTCTTTGTCTTCAAAGGTGTACAAAAGCCAATTTTTAGTTCAAGAGGAGGATGCGAACTTCTCTTTATTAACAAAAAGCCACAAAAAATTAAGAGTGCATTTGAGAAAAAAAAAAAATCATTTAAACACAATCTAAAATTATTGTATTTCATCTTTTGTTTTCACTTTCAGTGTATTATTGAGGTTGTCCCTACTAAAATGCTGAGTCAGTAGCAGAAATATTTTCCTTTAAGGTGTAAAATTCCTGTTGTACCATAGCAGGACATTTAAGAAATAACGTATAATTATAGGCAGCTTTCATTAAACAAAAAAACACAATGAATCTGCACTCTGGCTGTGATTTCTAGGAATGAAGAGTGTGTGTATGTATGTGTTTTCTGAATAGGACACTTATTAAGATTTTAATTGGCTGTCAAGGACAACTTACCATATCAAGATGAAACTTTTATGATTCATTTACCAAGTGTGACTGAGGCAACTGACATTAATCTAATCTGTGATTGTGAGCATTAGTATTCATAAAGAATCAGGAGCATAAATAGAACAATTTAATCTTTCTTTTCTTCCAAAGCGATGGGCTTATGTCATGTAGCAAAGATCACATTGAGTTGTAGACATTTAAGTAAATGTTGAAACAGAAATACTGAACTGAAATAATAATACTTGGAAAGATTTAATGCTGCTCCTTAGAGATAGACTTGAGTGAAATACTGTAAAAATATATACAAGTTTAATATTTACTCCAATAAAACAGTGTTTAACCTCAACAGTCCTTGTCATTTCTCATTTGGCCCAGGACTTAATATTTCGGGGAGTCCCAACCTTGATTTAGAATGAATTGAAAAAAGGATGGGAAATAGTTAACATAAAATAAACTTTCATTTTTATGTGTCTTATGTTCTCCAGAACATAAAAGCAAGACCAGGCACATTTTGCCAAATAAATATTGAATAAAAAACCCACTATGTTTCATAAGAGCAGGACAGCCTCATTGCATAATACACATGAAACTACGAGTTGTTCAGTGTTAAATTGGTCACAGGAGCATAGCTAACCCGGATCTGAAAATAAAATTTATTAGTTAGCCTTCCCTAACAATTTTTCCCTAAATGGGAATGCAAAGGAAGGACATTATCAACCAAAATACCACCTCTGTTCCCTGTCTGCAGGGCTTTGAACTTGAACCACCTCTGTATATCCTGAGATTTAGGGGAGAGAATAAAAAGCTCTGCCTGTGCATCTGCTCAGCATAAAACCTGACAGCACTCTGGCTGCACCACCCTGAAACATAACATTGTCCCAAAAGTGCTGAGGCTGATCTGCCAAAGACAACATGAAGGGACAGATGTTCCTGTTGATTATGTGATTTGCACATTAATGCAACACCTGTGAACTTAAGATTTCTCCAGACTCCTACAAATGTGACTGGAGAAACACTGTCAGCAATGGAACTGGTCAAGGGAACAGTATTCAAAGAAGAAAACTGTACCGAAAAAGAAAGTTCCTACTGAGGGCTTTCCCCAAAGATCCTAGTCTATTATAGGTCTTCAAGTAACAGACAAATACCTGTTAAATATGCCTTCAGATGCCTTAAAATAAGAGAAGTAACAGTTTAAGGTGCAGAAGAGGTAGAAATCCAAGGAATTACTAGAACCTAGAGAATGTCTAGATTTCAACACGAAAAACATTCAATGGTATAATGATTTAAATACTTCATATTTGATCTAAGGTTAATCTTTTATTCCAGTACCAATTCTGTATTTCAATCTAGACAACCTTCATCAACTGCATGCATTTTTTTAAGTTCTGGCTCACAAAACAGTAGAATGATTTTGAAATTAATCTGCCTTGGAATACAAATATTGAGAGTTACTGGCTATGTAAAGCTAGCTAATTAAGTTAAATACTGATTCTTTAATTTCCATAGACATTGCCAGATGACATTAACAATAGCTTAGAGACAGGAGATGGTAGAGGAGACAGTGAAGAAATTTCTAAGCTGAAAAGTGAAATACATATGCTTATTTAAGTGAAACTCCTTCAATTGTCTGGGTGTACTGAAACAACCGAGAATATAAATGCTGTATTTGTACTCCTTCAAAGGGAATAATAGCATGAATCTGTACAGTAATTCATAATCAAATTAATTCCATTAAAAACATTTCACAGATAAATTAAGTGTGCTTAATTTTATCCACATTACATATATTAATCCTAAACTACAAAAAAAAGAGTCTACCTTTTAGAGTTCACAGTATATAATGGGATCTCTTTTCCCCCTATATTCATTCTCATACTCTGTCTATATATTTCAACTTCAGCTAAAACCAAATTTGAATTCACAAAGTAGGAAATCTGTATTTAAAGAAAATGAGCCTAGTTGATTCTTTGTTATTTCCTTAAGTCGGTACATAAAATTGTATATTATAACAATACTGGGAATTTTTAGGAACTTATGGCTCAAGCTTTTGCAGAAAATAGAATATAGGGTGAATTATTGAATTAATTATTGATTATAGCAGACAACAAGAAAAGGAAGTAATCCCTCTCAGGAAGAATGTTTTCACCTAAAGGGTTGTCAAGGGTCTGAGTGGAGTCACCACCCCTACCAGTGCTCAAAAAACAACTTGACGTGCACTTAGTGCTGTGGTTTAGTTGATATGGGAGTGTTTGGTCAAAGATTGGGCTTGATGATCTTGGGCATCTTTTCCAACCTAAACGATTCTATGATCCTGTGATTCTATGATCTTGATTTTACATTTCATTTTAAGCAATGGCTTTTCCCAAATACATCACCACCAAAAGGAGGATTTGCATTATGGTTTTGAAGTTAACATTTAACAGCTGCAGCAGAATGAACCGCCCAGCCTTCTCTTTGCCTTCCTTTCATCTGTTTCAGTCAGCAAACTTCTGCAGGACTTGCATGTATAGACAGGAAGCCAGCAGTGCCCTGCTGTCACACATTGGCAGGATTCATTGGTGAGAGTAGAAAAAGTTTAAAGTTTAGAGTTAAAAGCCACAGACGCCTTCATATATTTCAAGGCATGCATCCTCTTTTGAAGGATCAACATTCAGACTGCACTGAAATTAAAGACTGAAATGTCCTCTTGAACTGGGACCAAAGCAGCCTGAATAGTAAGATAACAAAAAATGAGTGTGGTTTTCTGCTGCATAACAACACTAAAGCATTTCAAACCACCACATGATAATGGTAGATTCCTTAAAAAGAATGAAGTAATGCTGTTTGTCAGACTAAGGCTGATCTAAATTTTACATTGGGTTTTGGGGTGCAGACTGGTGTTTTTATTTGATTTGGAGACATTTTAGCTAAAATAAATTACCCAGTCACAAGTACTGTCAACAGATTGGAAATTCTGGCCTGAGGTGAATCTGTCAGAAATGAAAACTATACCTCTGCTGTGTGAGGAGGTCTCACAAATATCTTCAAAAATCTTTCCATTAATGCCTCTACTATTTATGATGGAATAGTCATTGAATTTTGAACCTCAGAGACATCTGCCAAGAGTTCTGGTTTAGAGTGTTGCACATAAATGGGAAAGTGACCCTGGAAATCCCAAAACCATTGGATGCTTTAATCTGAAGCCTTTTTTCCATCATCCTAATTGCAATGTTCTCTATAAATGTTATTCGTGGAAAACTGCTTAGTGTAGTGTTCTTCCACTGGCCTCAATTTGTCAATATGTGTGCTTCCTTTTCATCTGGGACCAAAGCATTCTCTGCCATTCCCAATGTAATATTCCACACCTAACACAAATCTTCACCAAGCTCCTAAAAGCTGACAGTGTAAATTCCTAAAAAAACACCAAAAAATAATAATAATAATAATAAAAAAAAAAAACTTAAAGACCAACGGCACAAATATTAACATAGATAGATATGATCTTACAACTTCACAGAGTCTGTGCCACAGTACATAAAATTTCACAAGAGTACTGGAACCAGTAATGGGATATTTTTAATTCTTTTTTTACTTTGTGTTACACACCTGACAGTGACTGGAAATATAGGAAAAAGGACACAGTACTGACATGCTGAATTGACTGCATAGTTATCAAAAAATAAAGCTTTTCCTCAAGCACACCACGTACCTCCAATTTTCCATTGTTGACAGCGACGTTGCCGTGCAGTTAGAGGGGAGGGGGGAGCTACAATATAGTGACTTCAGTGGTTCCTTTCTGACATTTCTGTGTTCCAAATTTCTCAAACATATGGACCAAACAACTTTCTCTATAATTTTTGCTTTTCCCCAGGCATGTTCCATACCCCTTTACCCAAAGCATAAATAAGTTTTCTCTTGAAAAAAGAAAATAAAATAAATAAATGTAATATTCTCCTTGGCCATTTTGGCTTTACATAGTTTTTAGTCTAGACATATTCTATTAATGTCTGTTTACTTTGGGCCAAGTTATGATGCTCCAGTTCAATAATACTTTACATCAAGTGCAAAATTTTGACACCTTTTTAAAGTTTTTGTGGCTTACTTCATTTTTTCAAGAGAATCAAGGAGGCAATACAAATATACTGTTGTATGAGGGCAGAGGATCTGGATAAGCCTTCCTGATACAGTTTAGAGGTCCAGACCCTTGTAATCTTGACCCACCAAAATAATTCACACTCATACTAGTTTTGTGATATTTACAGAAAAGAGTGCAAACCTAAGGAAACAAAGTCCATGGTAGATTATTTAAATAAATCCAGTGTAATTCTAGGCAGTTAGTAATTTGGTAATTATTAAGTCCTTTAGGGACCACTGCAACTTTCAAAGAATGAAAGTGAAATTATCATCTCATGATAGTAAAATCTCACTCCACACGTTTCAGTATCTCATATTTTCATATTTGCTCCAGATAATAAAGGTTCTTAACACTATTAACTGCTAAATCCTCTCATTGAAGCATCCTCTTATTACAGTGGAGAACTGTTGCCACCCACTGCATCAGTCTGCAGCATTTCCAGATGAATTTTGCACCGAGGCAGTTCAAATATGTCTGGGCCCACAAGTTACCTTGCACACAATAAAAGCCACAAACCATAACAGAATTGTTGCCAAAAGTCTAAGTTCCAAATTTCACTCATCTCTGGGTGACAGAATTATACATCTGCATGTGTACTGATTGTAAACTTTCTGCATCTACCAGTTTTTGTAAGCTATGTTTGGATTATTTTAGAATGTTGTTCATTTCCCTCTCTATTACCTTCAAGACAACATGCAGCTTTTATGATTTTGTCTGACAGTTTTGATCTTGATATTTCAGATCCTTAGGGTTCACAAAAGTCTTAAGCCTATAATTTGCATGTGTAAATTCTTATAAATTTTTACGTCTTACTTTACTAATTTTTACATTACTGATTTTTACATCTTTCTAAAGGTGAGATTTGTCCTGAATATTGCATGTATTTAACTGTCCAAAAGACAATTGATTTGGATAGGTATATTGTGTAGAATGTAGATTTCTAACTAAATTTGGAATTCAATTCCATAGACCATGTAATTTTGTTCTTGCTGCCAAAGAATCCTTTTAGTAAGTTAGTTACATGTCAAGAGTGACGCTTCAGGTTTTACCTCCAGGTTTCTGTAAGCATCCACACTGACAAGAGTAATACTACCTGGAATCAAATAGGTTTATTTCTCCTTTTGCAAATTCGTATTCTGAAACTCAGCATGAGGGCTGTAAATGTGTTCTGCGTCAGGGTGGGAAAGTGGCCAAAAAATATTTCAGTCATTAAAATTCAACAAAATTTTCCCTTTTGCACAAAGAGCAGTGCAATGCTTGGTGTGTATTCAAGCACCAGGTACACTGTCAACTCTGCAGAGGAGCACCAAGGCTCAGAAGGCTCTGGCTGCAGCAGGACTGTCACCAAAGTTATTTTGGGCAGGCACTGGCAAAAGCAGTACTGCACAGCCAGACCCATGCTGAGCAGGACGTGGGGAAGCATGCCAGATCTGTTCATAAAGCAAATGGAAATGGTGTGTTAGTGGAATGACGGAGGTAGAAAAAGATAAATACTCCTCAGAAATTAAAAATTAGGAGGAACTGTTGTAAAAGCTTAAAATACTCAAAATTAAGTTCAAAGATGGAAAGGTGAAACTGGAAGTGGACATAAACTGAAGAGAGCTATCAGTTTTTCCACACAAATTGCAGGGATTGTATGACACATCACTGAAGACATATGGGTGTAATAAGGAAACGTGATGTAACTGGGGATAACTGAAAGTTTGCCATATTAGGAAACTAACTGGATTATATAAATACTCCAGAGCCATTAAGTTTATAGAAAGGATAGTTTATATAATGGGAAATATTTATAGACTTAGACCTCCTGGTTATGTAGAAAGAACCAGACGGAAAGTATTGCAAATGCCAGCTACACCTAGCCCTTACACAAAGCAGTGTAAAATTTTGTATCACTCCAAAACAACTCCAGGCTCAAAGTACAAAAACATACTTCAAAAAATGCTAAGAAAAGGTACCCTGATAGTACAATGTATTTTTAGCACAATATTTTAATTCTGTTTGTCAGTTTGTGCTTTTATCTGGTATCCCATTTTATTTTCTCTGAAAAGTGTAAGATTTTTATGACAATATGTTTTCTTCCTACTGGAAAGTGCCTGGACTAACTGTTTTAATTTTATAAATACATACAGTCACAGAATCGTAGAATGGTTTGGGTTGTAAGAAATCCTTATGGTCTGTAGAATTATCCCTTGAACTTCTGTTCATTGAGAATTAAATTCTTATTCCTTAGGGTCTCAATGTAAGGATTCAGGGGTGAGCTAGGGTGAAGTAGGTTAATTACTGCAGCTTTACATGTAATTCTGGATTTACTAGACTGTGGCTTTGTTATTCAAAGCAGATATGCTTTATCAAGATAATATTCTCAATAAATGCATGGAAATGTTAAAAAAATACATAAATGTGATGCTTAGGGACATGGTTTAGTGATGGACTTTGCAGTGTTAAATTAATGTTTGGATTCAATGATCTTAGACTTCTTTTCCAACTTAAATGATTCTTTAACTTTATGACCCAGTGTGGCTCAGATGTCTATCCGAAGTCTTAATGAAACCTAAACCCTCAAATGCATTGAACATATAACTTGACCACGATCCAGCAATCGTTCAGATGTCTACAGAACTCCCATGAGTAACTCACCTGTCACAAAAGCCTTAACCCAGGGCAGGTTTCCTATGCAGCAAGCATGAACTTACATGTGTCAGTCTCACTGAAGTCAGCAGATATTGACTTTCCTGTTGTGATTGCCAAGAACTTATTAGACATCGACTAATGTGCTTTGTTAATTATGGTATTAGTGTTAACATTTCAACATGTTTCAAAGTAAATGAGTTTAATAGCACAGAGATGAGTTAAAAAACCCCACACATCTATCATCTCTAGACTGATATTGTATTATCAACCTGCTATCATGGCTGCTATTCAGTAATATATATATAAAAATAGTCCATTTCAACTCCATTCGCAGAGGATTCACAGCAAAAAAATTCTAGAAGTTCTTACAATTTTAAAAAGAAGCAGTGTTACAGTGATGTTCTCCAGTTCATGACCGAATGAATTTACTGCCAAACCTGTAAATTAACTCCATAGATTTGAAAATGTGTTTTCAAAGAAACGTTGAAAACAGTATTTTCAGAGAAAACTGGGAAAAAGTATTAATTAGCCAGCTTTTGGTAATATTGGTGATCTGATTTATATTGACAAAAAAGCTTATGGTCTACTGAGATGTACAGCTTCTTCTTGCTTATTCTGCAACATCTGCAGCAATTCAGATGCCGGGGGTTTTTTTGTCAGCAAGTATAACTGGTGGTGTGTCGAGTCCTGACGATTAAAAACAGCTAGATGGGTTTTTCAAATTAAAGCAGCACCATTGTTATTGAAAACTTTCTGAGTTCTATATACTTCAGAAAAATATAAGATGGAAGGGACAAGTTCTTCAAGATTCCAGGTCACTGGTAAATATGAAAAATAATGCCATATATTGACATCAGTCATAAGTTTTCTGAAGTATCCTAGCATAGAGAAACTGCCTAGGATAAGGGGTGGAAACAGCATCTTAAGATTTTTTCTGAATAATATTTGAATCCACTCACTGTATATGACTAAAAAGGAACTGTTTCTTATCAACAGAGCTAGTAGCTTTTTTTATATTTTTCAGAATTCTCATGCTAGAATTTAAAATATAAGGCATTTAATGAGAAGAAATTTAGAGAAAACCCTTCAAAAGGCATCTCTGTGAAAGGAACTGCATGGTTTTTTTATTCTTGCTTATAAAGACTATTACAATTAGTTCAGATTGGGATGGAATTGAAGAAATGAAGTTGAGAGGGAGGTTTTACAATGAATTTCCTGATGATATAACTCTTGAAGCATTACATCTAGAGATATAACCAATCTCAATCATATTTGGGATTGTGTTACCACAGGACTTTTAAGTAGGCCAGCATATGATTAACATTTGTCTGCATTAATAAAATATCCACAAAACCTCGAAAATTTCATGGACCGTCAGTCACATCAAACTTAGCTGAAGCTTTCAAGACAAATTTATAATGTGAGACAAATGAGTTGTAAACTGTACATGTTTTGAATAGTCTTGTAAAAATGAGAAACAGAAATGAAAGTTTCAGTGATTGCATGTCAAATTCTGAACAGATTCCTGAGAACTAAATGGGCAAATTCCATTCAAGAAAACCTTTGGTGGCGTCAGCTGAAAGAGTGACATTATATTAGAGATAGCTGTGAGTGTTGAAGGTTATAACCAAAGAAAAGATAAGGTGAAGAAATCCTACTTTCCTAGTAGGAAATTGCTGAATCCAAGTATATGGGGAAACATGCAATTCAAACCTCTCAGATAATGACAGTCTTGCTTTGAGCATCTGGCTTTAAAACCAAGAGAATGTGGCCTACCTGTCAAAATCTTATTTACACCCACAGCCATCCTGTCATTAGGGGTTTTTGAGACATTTTAAAAGTAATGGAATTAGCATGATCCAAAGAAAATAATCTCCACCCTTTCTTTGTACCAAGTACAGATAATTTTTCTGTGCATATGTGCTGTATTTGTTAACATCTCTGCTCTCAGCAAAAACAACTTCTACCCATGGCATGTTTAACATGAAAAATATCCAAGAGGCACATTCAAGGGGTTTCCTGCTTTTGGGTACTCTGTTACTTTGCATAGAGAGATCAACACAATAGCACCTGGAAAATAGATGTCACACAAAGCAAATGTAACCACCAGGCACCACAGGGCAAGTGGAGCCCTCAGCTGTCCAAGTAGCTCTTACTCATAAATTACCATTGCCAAATGTCTGCACGCTCCTCGGGTTTCTGGCCGTTGTTAGTGGAAGCGTGGATAATTCAGGGATAAATTCTGTATTGTTTGGCTCCAGACTTTGAAGCATTTGGTTCCAAAATACTAAAATGCATCTCCCAAGGCTGAAGTAGGGACATCAATTCAAACAAGACTTACAGCGTAAGTCGGTTGGAGATGGAACGGGTCAAACTCATACGCCAAGATTAGTTCATTTTGAGAATAAAAAAGCTGTTATATTCCTTCAACCAAGCCTTTCCAGAAAAAAGTGTCAGCCCTCACTCACAAAATGAAAAAAGGAGGAATCAAAGGAAAATCCACACATAAAAATGAAATGCACTGTAGGAACAGGCAACAAGGAGAAGGCATAATTAAAAATATGCTACTAAGGGCTCATCTGAGGATTTGTAAAGAAGAAAATTTATTTCACTTGAAGACTTTTCTTACTGTTTGAATAATAAAATTTTGGATTCAAATACATCAATGACACCAGGATCTAAGAAGAAAATTGAAGAAACTTTTTATAATCAAGCAACTGATGTATCTCATCTCACATCAAAACTGGACTTTTCTCTTTTATTTTTTTCTTTTAGGTTTTCTCAGAGCAATTGATTTGGATATATTGTATACACAGAATACAAGCACAAGATGGAGAAGAAGCAACTTAATTCTATTCTTCTGTATTCTCTATTTCATTCCATATTATTAATAGTATAAATAGTAGTCTAAAAGTATACCTGTGAGGCTAGCAGAAACCAGTTCAGATTTCACTGGACCCAGTTGTTAAACATCCAGCCTTCAGGACTTTGTTTTAAACAACAGTGAATATGAAAGTGTTGTGAGGAGATGAAAGAAAGGAAGAATTAAAGTGAAAGTGCAATCACTATATATTGTTGGAGGGGTTTAAATGGGTTTTAGAAAAACAATCTTTATTTAAACAAATGTCAATAGAGGCAGAATGCCATTGTGGCATTGAGGAAAACAAGATTAAAACCAATAAACTTCTCACAGGATTTGGTTCAGCATATGTTTTCATTCTTGTCAACCAAACTTAAATAAGAGTATTTGATAAGGAGGCATTTGTGGCATACATATATTTATATTGCACGAGAGACAATGTTTTGAAATAATACCTATGAAGTGCATTAGGTATGTTAGTGTGAGTTTTTCTGCTACACATAGCTGCAGTGGAAGGAAAACAAAGAAACAAACACGTGTCTACAAGTTTTCAGAGACAGTGCTAGCAGCTAGGAAGGAGGGTTTCAGCCATAGATATTGGTGTAAGCAAGTGCATACCATTCTTTTATTTATATTTGTTACAATCATAACAATACGTCAAGAGGTGCAGGGGGAGACAAAATTTGCACATTATTATGCTATGTCCTAGTAAATATTTTGTGTTCATGAGTGCATGGGGGAGGAGATTTCTAACGCAGCAGCAAAATGAAAAAATATCTTCTCAAACTAGAGTACCCATCCTAGCCTGAAATTAAATTTGCTGTGTGTTCAGATGACTGAAGAGAAAATAAGTGGTGTTCTTAGTTGAAGACTACAAAGCTGAAGACAGAAATCAATCCTCACCAGTCTATATTTGCTGGTAGTGCTACTTTATTTTTTCATGGTATTTTGTAGGCTTTTATAATTCAGCTTCTCAGGTTTTCTGCAGCTTTTATTTGCTTGATGCATAAGGAAATAAATCAGTTTCTTATTGTCTAGTATTTGTCCCTCTTCCCCTGTTTTCAGTCCAATTTTCCTTCTCATTTTTTTCCTATTTATTAAATATTCAATTCCCTAGCAGTCCAAACTCAATAAGAATTGAGTGTAGCATTTACTGTAGCATTTGGTATCTTTTTTGCAGCGTTTGGCTGCAACAGGTAGCATTATAAAAATAGAGTGTGAATGTGACACACATTTGGTAAGTATAGCAGCAATAAAAAAATGACAATGACAGGCACCCAAAATATCTCCATTTATATTTTAATAGGGACATGAAGAGGGACACAAAAGGTCCAGCCCATTTATCTGTCTCTCACCACATCCTGTAAAAGGACACCTAGAGGTTACTGGGGCAAAAGAGGCAGGACTGGTGACATTTCCCTTAGACTATTTAGTTTCTATTTAAATATCCACACATGATAAAGAACATAAGGTCTAAGATACTCCTCCTTTTCACTTTAGCTCCGTGCATCAAGTCTGACTTATGCAAACCTTTAAGCTAAGAAAGGATACTCCCATCTCATCCTTTTTGCATTAATCCAGTTAAATTCCTGTCCCTTGTCTCCAGTGATTACTAAGTCTGTCTTTCTGCATTCAGAATAATTGTAAACTTTCTTACACTAAGTGCTAATTTTCTTGAGCTGAAGCAATTCAGATCAGTCATTGTTTCCCAATGGAATTACTGCTTCTAAAGAATATGTCAAATTAAAGATAAACTTTGACTGCAGTTTTCTGTTTGTGCTGTCTAATAAATAACTCAGTGGCTATGCACCTGCCCTGTCAAAAATTGTGTGTTGGAACTCTCCAAGGAAAAATCTTCCTGAATATTTCAGCATCTTGATGTACAACTACCCTTGTCTGTCCCACACTATTCCTCTACTGAATAACCCAAGGGATGCTACAGTCTGCCACTCTGGTGGTGTGACTACTCTGAAATGTGCGCTGCTGGGCTGAGAAATCTGTCAGCAGAAGCACCCTGGAAGGATAGCCCTGTGCTAAATGATTCATTACAATAGAGTCAGTTAGTTGGTGTGAGCTTCTAAAATAAAATTGCTACAAAATCCTGCTCCCAGCAGACTGGAAAGTGAATGCCAAGTCATACTTTGAAAAAACAAAGAAACATTCTCTGGATGCCCACACAAATGTAATCTAGTCCATTCTAGGTGAATTTCCTCTTCAAAGTCTGAAACATTTTAAGACAAATTAAATTTGTTTGGGGTTTTCCCCTTCTTTCAGGCACTAAGCAAATTCATTCTATGACTTTATCTCATTCCCTGCTTCCCGTCCTGTGCAGCAAGTCATCACCCAGATATGGACAAGCAAATGGACCTTTGATTCTTGTTCCTTAGTGCATTGTCCACAGCTGAAAATCAGAACTGAGCTGGTTTTATCTCTAAATGAACACTGTCGGGTTCTGGAAGCTTCACAGACTGGGTATTTCAGTGGAAGTCAGACTTTATAGACTGAACTGCTGATTCACTAAGACCTTTTAATCTACTCTAGTTTTCAGCATTGGATTCAAAAAATTATCTCTGCAGTGAATGCCAAGAGAAGGAGATACAGAATTCCAAACTAACTGTACAGATTATGTATATCAGAGATCTTTCAGAGCTTTTATATTTGACCAAAAAGAAAAATCAATTGACTCCAAATAATAAAACAAACAAACAAACAAACAAACAAACATCTTTTCACTTAAACCAATCCATCTAAATCAAATGCCTTCTAATCACTGCTCCTCATTTTTTATTTCTGTTTTTAAAGACATCATAGCCAAGAATCTGAAGCACAAAATAACTATCTTGTCTGTTGCCATCAAATGCATGCCCATGCCCAGTATATATTTGATTGCAAAACTGAAGAAAAGAAATTAAAGAAATTAAAGAAATCTAGAGAAGGAAAATGCTACGGTTCAGCCAAGCTAGCTGAACACATTTGACAGCAGTGGGTGAATACTGGTAACAACCTCATCTGTGGAGACTGCTGGCTCAATGACCTAAAACTAAGACTCACAGTCAGGTAACAGAGGACTCAAAAGTTATCCACACGTGTACATTCTTAGCTGGTGGCAATTGTGAAGATGTGCAATTTAAGGTTGACCTTCAGGAAAAGAGGGTTGAGTTACTTTTTCATATTTGCTGCTGCTGTTTGCTTTCAAACGTGGAATTACAGGCACTCAAATGTTACCCACATGCTCTGCACAGCTCCTGGTCTTTGATTCTTCAGCTACACCCTGATCTCTTGAGAAGTGTTTCAAATAACAAATAGAAAAATATTAGCATAGCTTAGTGTAATGAGTATGGGGAAAAGACAGTTTTGATGCCATTGAAGTTGGAGGGTTTTTTGCCCACTGGGAATGAGTTAGGTAAACAGAAAAGGAGAAATAAAGTTGAAAAGTGTCTCCCATCAGTATTCTGCATCTGTGGGAGATGTGTGCAGTGTGACAGCCAACAGTAATGGAATGTGATCATTGATGTGCCACAGGAATAATGAATTCTGTCACTTCTCTTGTTATGCAAGTGCCACAGCTCATTTCTATTCCTCTGCATTCAGGGGGTATATACCCAGAATCAGTACACAATAAGAAAAAAAATTAATTTATGCCTTATGTGGCCAGACCAGAAATTGTGCTTGCATTCTGAAAACTTGATTATACTTACAAATTCTATCTTTGTGCTTATACACTGATAAAAAGTGTTATTTGGAGGTTAGTTAATATACCCCTGAAATTTTGGGGTTTTTTCATAAAACACAGTCAATTTTTATTTATGCTTGATGGAATATTTAAGTCAAAATATTTCTCAAGTTACTTTATATAGTCACTGAAATATGAAATATATGTGTATATAGATTAAAACAGAAATGGGTCTCTAAACTTCTATTTTGGAAGGAATATATTTAATGGATAGAACTTACAACCTAACATTTTGACCTATTTTTTTAACATCAAATATATGCTATGAAAAATATAATTCAACTGGATTTCAAGTACAAGTAACATACTTTTCTAAAGAGCCACAAGAGGGAGTAAAGAGTTACCTTAAGAAAATTAAAGTTTGTATAAATGTAAATCCCTGTATGAGCATATATCCAGAATGCAGGGAGCAGGAGAGGTACCACAGACAGAAGCGGAAGATGATTCCAGAACTGTCGGTGCTACCTGGTTTAAGAACAGCTCTCACTGGTCTAAGGAGACTTGCAACACCAAGACATTAATTTTTCAGTTGATTTTCCTGTGTATTCTATTTTTATATAGTGAGACAACCAGCTTCACTCCACACAGATGTTTTTCATTCAAGTTTAGCAGCAGTTTTTAAAGACATTGTTTTTATCTGTCTGTGTAAAGTCACATTTTGTAGACTTTTACAGGGAAAAGCTTTTGGTTTGTCTGCACTGAAACATCATCACAAGGCGACCTATATAACAACTTTTCCTACTGAAAACCTGCATTTTTCTATAGGTGTTGGAATGGTCTGTGACTTCTGATGTGTGGTCATGAAAAGCTGTGGTCTGGTACTGCTGCTCTGAACTCCCACCATGACTTCACCCAACGTCCTGATCTCAGCAAAGGACGAGGAATATATATTTACTTTCCAATGCAGATACACTTTGGTCAAAATTTATTTTTAATATAAGGTATGAATGAAAAGGTTAACCTGATAAGGTTAAATGTATATGAAGTGTCTGTTAGGTAATTATTTTCCACTTCAAATTTATTTCCTTCCATTTATTATATGATACATAGTACAATTAGGATTAAAGGATTATTTCAGTCTTGGTGCAGTCCTGAATGCAATTTGGCTTTTCTGTGCATTTGCTTTAGCATTAAAAGAGTTGTTCTGCCTTTGTTCACAATCACATCTGAAATAAGTTTTTCCATGATAGGAAAATAAGCTGAACTGTTTCCCTGGTGGAACTGCTAAATCTCTATGGATGAAACAGCTGTTCTTAGAGCAATTGTTACTCCTAGATCAGCACCTCTCGGGTCCTGATGACATTTCTGCAGGCTATGTAATATTTTTTTCTGCTGACTCTGTCTGGGAGCCCAGCTGTGAACCTGTGAGAGAAAGCAATGCTATTGTGTTTCCACTTCCTCCTCATCAACAAGCAAGAGCTGTGTCAGACCCCACTGGTACGCTGCAGTCTGGGAAGGAAATCAAATTTTCAGCACCAAGGTTTCCTAAGGTGATTATGCAAAGCTTGGCTAAGACTACTCAGGAAAAGAGGAAAAAAAAATGCATCGCTGTGTAGAAGCAGCAGATGATTATCATTAATTGAATGCATGTATTTGGCAACAAGGAAAGATAGTACATACTGTGCTCTGACATACCAGATGGCTTCCCAGAGAGACTCCTCTGAACATACTAATATGCTGGGAACACCAGGCTAAGCAAACACAGAAACACTTTCGTGAGATTTAGTGAAAGCTAAATATCCTCATATTAAGTTTCTCAAAACATGTCTTAAACTCTCTTAAGTCCTAAAATGCCTTTTTAGCACGTGTGTTTGCTAAAGGTGTCCTATCCCTGCAGCCTGGAGCACTAAGGTACCTGCAGGAGTGCTAGTGAGAAGGGCTTGGAAATCAGCCCAGGAAAGAAGCAGGTAGATTGCAGCAGTGATGTGTTTAAACTGTGGCCAAGTCAGTACTAAGAATGTCACCTAAGCAACAGGTATATCAGGCACACTGGGATATATTCTAAGATGAGTAACACGGACCTATCTTGACAAAAAAGTGACCATGATTAGTTTTCTCCAATACAAAATGTCTTTCCTTGGGAAGTATTAACAGGTCACAAGGTGACAAAGTAGTTTACAGAGAGACTTGAGTGTTGGAGGATGTGACAAAGACCACTAATTTCTCCTCAGCATGCAAGGTAGTATGCTCAAATAAGAAAATTGGTGACTGATGGGAAGGGTGCCTGTTTTTGTCTCTGTTCTGCAAAGATGGGCTTGAGTTACAGTTTATTGCACTGCAGCTAATTCATCACGTCCATTATCTGAGATTAAAAAGGAATCAGATCCATGAATCACAGGCTGGAACCTCAAACCTGAAGATGCTGTTGTGATAGTTAATGGACCCTCTTGGAGAAGTTCTTGAAACACTTAGAGGAACAGCTCTCAAGAGAGACATAAATTTGTACAAGCCTATCTTGATAAAACCTGAGGGTAGACTGTCTCTTTTACATTTTTTAATCACTTATAAAATGTGCAATATTTTTCTTTATCCTAATTACTTTAATTGGTAGAGAGGAAATTATCCGAAGTGACAAAACTGCATGTTTAATACCTCAAAACTTGGCCAGTCCTGCTGTTCCTCAGACATCTACACCCACATGTCAGTGCTAAAGTTTTGGGCCCTACCCTTCTATGGATAGCTGTGCATTTACAGAGAACAGGTTGGCTTTTAAAACCCATTCTCTATTCTTTGTGCCTAAATTCTAAAATAGTTAAAATTGTTTATGGAAGAGAGGACTACTCAGGGAAGACTTTAGAAGTTTTACTTCAACTATCTAAAATTCACTTTGAATATGTACTATATTTAACAGAAATGTCACCAGATGCAACTTTGTATCATTCTCTCTATTTGACAGTAGGAGAATTTATAGGCTTTAGAGCCTCAGCTCTATTATTACATAAGAAATTTTTTGGAAATATGGGATTACCCACTTTAAATTTAAGGTCAATGGACTAGAAAAATCATAGAATCATAAAATTGTTTCATTGGAAGGGATCTTTTAAAGGCCCTCTAGTCCAACCTCTCTGCCATGGACAGGGACATCTTCAACTAGGTCAGGTTGCTCAGAGCCCTGTGTAGTTTGACCATGAATGTTTCCAGGGATGGGGCATCCACAGTTTCTCTGGGCAATTTGTTCCAGTGTTTTATCACCTACATTGTAAAAAACTTCTTTTATGTGATCTAACCCTTCCCTTTTTCAATTTAAAGCCTTTCCCCTTTGTCCAATCACCACATGACTTTGTAAAAAGTCCCTCTCCAGCTTTCCTGCAGGAAATGGAAGGTTCTATAAGGTCTTCCTGGAGTCCTCATGTCCAGGCTGAACAATCCCCAATTCTCTCAGACTTTCCTCACAGGAGAATGGATCCATCCCTCTGATCATCTTTGTGACCCTCCTCTGAACTGTTTCCAACAGGTCCTTTCTGTACTGGGGACCCTGGAGCTGGACACAGCACTCCAGGTGAGATCTCCTGAGAGAAGAGTAGAGGGGCAGAGGTCATCTTCTTATAGATTAAGGAAGAAAGGATAATATTTTTTTTTGTATGATGAATTAGAAAATAATGACTTTAAATAACTCATGAAGATCATCGTTCTAGGGCTTGCCAATGCAGGCAATCAGGTCAGACTAAGCAGAAATGTTGCATATTGCATCATTTTGGACAATATAATTCCATTATTTCTTTTTGTGCAATCACAAATAAACTAGATGCATATATTTAATAAAAAATAAATTTAGTTATAAATCTTAAAACCTCATAAGCTAGGAAAAAATGTAGTTGCTAAATTTTGCTAAGCCTCTGTCTTCAGCTGCTATAGGATGTGTAGGATCTTTATCACTTATGCTTCATAAGTACACTAACTTCTGACTTTAATTCTAAGCTAGCATTATGAAGAAAAGTAGCCCCAAATTTTTACTTTGGTGGCTTACTTCTGTGTGGTGTGATGCAGAACTACTATATCAAAGTGCTTAAAACTCTGCCAAGGTAGTTACAATCCAACTGTTACAGGGAATTAACTCTATTGATTAGGGAATTCTTTTTCTCAGAAAATAGCACAGGAAACAGCTCTATAAACTGCCAGCAGTGCTCAATGCTTATTGAAATGTTACCAGTGTAATCCCTCTGAATCAGCAGCTGTGACCATGCCCAAATGCTGAGGGGAAAAGCAGTGATAATCTACAACCATGAAGGACTGCTTATCTCTTAACCTTTGGATTTCAAAGAGGCTTGATCATAATAGGCCATAAATATGCATTTTACTCCCTGCCACTGGCTCCTCACCACAAGGTTTAATCCTGTGCACCTCACATTGCAGGGAGAAGCAGGCAAGAGAGCAAAATCTGCTATATGCATAATACATTTATTTACTTGTAGCAGAAGCTTTGCCAAATCTTAAAGGGTGCTGGAGAAATGCTTCTGCTATGCAAGTGCAAAAGGAGACCAACAGATATTTGTCCACAAAACCTCTTCAGGAGGTACCCAGTGTGGACAGGGGCTGTTCTGCTTCTACCACATGAACTGGTTGCCTTTGCATAGAAAGTTTTAACTCAGCTGATCTCTACTGCAGAGGTTCCTCTTGCTCTTAAAGTCACTTAATAGCTCTCATATAAATAAAGAATATTTTCTGAGAAAAGCAATCCCAGTAATAGTGGGGGAAAATATTGTTTAGTAAATATTCCACCTTAATTCAGAATCTGTGAGGTAATGATGACAGAGATTTTTGTGGTGTGAGTAAAACAGTGGTGTCCCTCTCTCTCTCTCTCTCTCT
>JAWWMU010000106.1:12382492-12407888 GCA_035048155.1 Cinnycerthia olivascens
AGAAAGAAAGAAAGAAAGAAAGAAAGAAAGAAAGAAAGAAAGAAAGAAAGAAAGAAAGAAAGAAAGAAGAAAGAAAAGAAAGAAAAGAAAGAAAAGAAAGAAAAGGAAGAAAAGAAAGAAATGAAGGCAATAAGGAACTCCAGCCTCGGTACCGCGCGTGGCCACGCGATGGCGCTAAACACCCGCCGATAGCCCCAGGCGCGGGACAAGCAGCGTGACGTCATCTGCCGGAGCGCTGACGTCAGCATGCAACACTTGTCTCTCCCACCAATGGTCTCTTTTACATTTTTATTCTCTTTCCATTGTTTTTCCTGATTCATATTGATGTAGCTCAGCGGTTTTGAACTGGTCAAACTTCAATAAATTCTTTGTCAATATGTTCTGGTATGGATTATTAGATAAATTTATGGTACGCATTAAGCTAAACATCAAACTAAATATAAACTAGAAGGGAAATGCTTATAGCTAATAGTCAATTCTTGGAAATAGTAGTTTCTTCCACCCTGGCTGATAAAGAAGAAATTATTTGTGACTAAAAGTAACTATGAGTTTCTCCACATTTTTATTTGCTGTTCCTTCTGATGCAGTTTGGTATGGCCGAGGGCCACCCTAGTTCTGCCTCTCACAGAAACATTCAGTCATTTCGGAGGATGATTTGAAAGGAATAGTGGGGTAGCTCCTCCCAGACTCAATGATCAGCAATTAAGAATACAAGTACTTTAGGCCAGGTGTGTGAGGACATTCCCACGGTGGATCACAATTTGGAGGCCCCACTTCCTCTCCCATCACCCAGAAGAAAGTGACAACAGCTGAACGAAGTTCAAGATAAATTAAACAAAATGGCTTCACAAGGTGAGACTGATTTGCCACACTGACAATATCCCATATGTCTGTGTGTCCTGGCCTGGTGCTTATGGATAGACTCAGACAAACAGGAAGAGAAGCTGCTCCACTGCAGCTGTGTTTGCCTTTGGCATCAGGCAAAGTAACTATGGGAGATTTAAGAGCAGAGTATTAGACTATTTTTTTGTCTTAGAAGTAGTATGAACTCATTTTAAAGCTAACAAGTTATATGCTGATTTTTTCCTAAAGAAAAATCTGATGCATCTCAGAAAGGGTAGGTCTTTCTATCAGAAGAATCCAATGAGAATACTGAGTCTCACACTGGGAATTAAGATGTATTTTATTGAACATATAAAATGACAACATAATGACAATTCCAGCTTTCTAATTCCCCAGTAGAAAAGAGGCAGATTAACTGTCTCCAGAACTGACTGATTTTTTATATATATTTCCCTCCACCTCTCTCCCAGGAGATATGGTGGATTGTTCAGCTCGTCCTGTTGACTGAAAGAAAATCCCCTCTGATTTTTATTCCTGGAGAAAGCTCAGAGGAACAACTACCTGGCTGCTAAAGCACTTTGCCAAGTGGCTGGTGTTTAACTTCCAAACCAGTTACAATCAGCAGCTTCAAATCTCATAAGCATCTCGTGGGCTAGCAGCAGAAAGCAGCACAGTACAAATTGCAAGAATTCTGTGCAAAAAAGACTTTTCAAAACATCTTTTCCAGCTGATTGAAAACAGTAGATGTAAATAGGAGATGGTTTATCCCAATCTTTTCGAAAATGCTTTTGGCAGGTCTATGGTTTCCTTCATGCCTTTTTAACAGGCTGATACTAAACTATGTCCAAGAAATTGCATTTAGTGCTGCAACCAGTTCAGAGTTCAGGGGGACCCCAGGCTCGACAATAGAGAGATAGAAAGCTCAGAATTTTGCTCCTCTCTCCCCATCCACAGATCTGTGCCCCAAACTCTTACTTGATTTGTTACATTGCTGCTTATCTTAGACCTCTGTCTTCTCTGTAATAACTGCTTCCTCCACTAATACATAAACACTGAAATGTGGAGAGAGAGCCAGGACAGTGTTATGGTGATATGTGAAAGCAAATTACAACAAAAGTGCAGGCAGAGGATTGCCACCTACATCCTGACTGCAATACACAAGGACAAAACCTTTAGCTGAGGCACATGGATTTGAAATGGGAACATTTGTATTTCCTGATACAAAGGATTAGCAGCATCTAGACCCCTTGTGGGACTGCAGCAGGAGCAGCTGTAGGTTCTTTGCCTTGGCTATTTAATTAATATCTCCCTGCCCCTGGTTTATTAGCTTTAAAAGAAGTGTGTTGCAGCTTTAGCATTTAGTGAAGGCTGAAATCCATTTTCTGTTCACCCTGACCTTTGGGTACCACATATATTTAGTTACAAAAAAATTTTATCCTCCTTCCAATACAGCTTCGTAAAAGGATTCATACTGCTAATTTGAGATTCCTGGGTGGAGGGGATGCATAGGATATGTCTGTATTTTTCCCTGTCCCTTAATCTGTTAATAAAACACTTGGGCACACTCTGTCAATATTGTATTGAGACATTTGGGGACTCACAGCCAGCTGCTTGTTGGCTAGATCAATATCGAAGGCAAATCTGGAGCAAGGCAGACTTTGGAGGGCCAGAGGAGACTGTAACATAGAAAGAACCAAACACAGAGAAATGAGACCACAGAACTGTAGAGCTTTCTTTCAATTAGTCATGTTGAACCACTTAAACATATTTTTTCCTAACTCTACATACTTTAGTTTTTTCCCTTTCAACAGGACAGTGTAGCCAAATTAAATAGAAATTACCATACTTATTAAATGGCAATTAGGGTTTGTTTGCTGCATTGCATTTCTTCCAAATTAATTTACTATTGCTATATTGGTGAACAGTTAAACCATTTGATATGGTTGAATGTGCACATTAATATAATTTAAAGAGCATAATGATTACCCATTTTATTACTTCTGTATTGTAATGCTGAATTAATTTATGCCAGTTATAGTTGATTATTATGGTTATTAACATCAGTAAGTGCTCTTTAACAATCAGTCGAGATCTAACACTAACTGCCTTGTTAGAGCTAAATTAAATGCTGGAGACACTCTGCTCACTCTGTAACCCTATCCAGTTCCACTGCAGTTTTGTTCCCTTTACCTAGTAACCTCAGAAGCTGGATTAACTGCAGCAATTATATGCCTCATTAGCAATAAACAATACTAGCTGGCTGCTGGTGGCTCTTGTGCCACAGGTGCACAGAGCCATTACAGCTGTCTCAGCAGACAGAGGGGGATACAGCAAAACCTCTTCTCTCTGGAGTGTCCAATCTCCAGGAAATAGAATGTGTTTTAGCCTGCTAATGACATGGAATGTTGGGACAATGTTGATACGCCCCATAAAGATGTAGGACAAGGCAAAATTAAAATAAAAAAAATGGCTGCTGCATCTCAAAGATCAACTAAAGAACTATGATTTATACTTTTTAAAATTTATATATGAAAAAAACTGCAATGCCACAGTTAATATAAAATATATTGAAACTATATTTTCAATGTTCTTGACTTTTACCTATATTAAATCGCTTCATGTGAATAAATAAATACTTCCAGCTACATAAGATCAATCCCACTGTTGTTTAAATGAAATTTAATTTTTAACTAAAAATCAAAAGTGGTGTCAGAATTTTAAAATCCTCTTGAACCTTGCAAAAGTTTCCTTCATTTCAGGAAGGGGTAGATATGTTCTGGTCCCTTATCCAAGTATTTGTTTCCTTCATTTTCCTTAGTGAATTCCTAATGTGAAATAAATATAAAGCCTGAGAAAATACAGATCAAGGATTTTGCTGTAAGATCTTTTGAATAAGGTGCTGCAGTGAGAGGTGTTGCAGAGACAATTGGAGGGCAAAGACAGTTCAGGTTCCTGACACCTTGATCAGGTTCCTGATCCCACAGGTTCCTGACACCTGGGTAAGGCAAACCCATAATCTGCTGTCTGTTAAGACCCCTGAAGCAAATAATTCCTTTGCAACTAGAGAAGAAGTCCAGTGCGTGCAAAAAGAGACTGGATTCTTTACTACAGCAAACTCTAAAGAACCTTTCATATCTGGAGATGCTGCATAAGGATATAGCATTTGGGGGAATCCTTGCCATTTTTTTATAAAAGAGACCATTGGAGAAAATATTATATATACTGTGTTTCACTAATCAGAGCTTCATTTGTGGTAATATGTGGTTGAAACTTCACACAGTGTTTGCACATCTGATGGGTGCACTGTAAAGATTTTAAGCAGTCTCTCCACATCCATATCCCTGATCTCACTGCTCACTTTATCTGTGTCTTTCTCTGTGTGTGTGTCTGACCACCTTTAGAGAGGCCCACAGACATGCCCCTGCCAGGAGATCCTGATAAGATATAAGATGTCACTGGAGGGAGGTGGACAAAAGGGCACAGAGCAGTGGCAGAGAAAGCAAATTGTAACCACACTATCATTTCAGCCAGATCTGACATTGAAATTATAGGTGCAGGCACTTTCTGAGTCTGGCTCAGCTAAATAAGCCTGTAAATTCATTTTTTTATTTTTCTTTTAAAAAGGAAAAGCTGCAGATATCTAGGGCAAGGAGTGAACACTGGTGCGATGTACTAAGGACAAGAATGGTTTCTTTGGTGATATTCTCTTTTCCCAGCCTCCCTGTCTACGATCACACACATGGAGCACACCCCTGGGATGGCTGGACAATGAGTCCAGATACTCCTTTCCACTTCAGCCTGAAATCCAATAACTCCATACACCAATGTGTTGCCAGAAAACGAAGGAAAAAAATGCACAGAAAGCAGCTGCAGGAAAGCAATCACCATCTCCAAACTAGAGCAAGAGAGACTAATCACAACCCAAATAAAAATTGCTTTATGAACTGCTGTCAAACCCCTCAGTAACAGGGGCTACAGTATAATTGGATTTGACAAGGGGAGCAGCATATGCCAAAATTAATCAGGATGCTAGACTGTGTAAAAGAGAATGGCCTAGAAGGTCCAAAGAAATCTTACACTAATTAGAAGCAAGAATATCAATTGATCCTTGTATATAATGTGGAGGCAATTCCTGTGTGGAATAAGAGACCCCCAGAAACCATGTCTAACCTTGCAAGAAGGAAGATGTGAAAGGATTCACCAGCGTTCTTAATAGCAAGGGTGTGCAGGGTGCCTGAGCCGTTGGGCAGAAATGCTTCAAAAGCTGGAAATATGGTTTGGTGAGAGACAGTAAAACACAAGTTAAATTCTTACAAGGGAAAGTGTAGAGCAAAACACTGAGGCCAACAAAACCAAAATAGTAAACATACCAATTAAACACAGAAACTCAGTTTGATGAATTCTTTGAGCCAGAAGTAGGAAATTGGATAATGAGAGAAGAAACCAAGGAGGAGGGGAGAAAAATTATGTGGAAAACACACTGACACCATGTTTTCATGACAGGATGTGGAGTGATTTTTATCCAAGGCGATAAAGATGATTGAGGGGAAAATATTTGTCTTTTATGAATTGTGTTAGGGAGAAGTCATGGAAGGTTTGAGACTCGAAGTTTGGATGTACCACCTCCTGCCACTGCAAGCACAGAGGAGCCTTTCACTCTGCATGCAGCTTCCAGACTCAGACCTGTCAAAACTGGCAGGTCCACAGGCAGTAGTTTTTATGAGTCTCATTTTTGGACATATCCTTGGACGCTCAGTAGATGTGCATGTACATGACAAACCTCCTGTGTTGCAGGCAAGCCTGGGCTGTGCAAGGCAGAACAGCTTTGTCCTTGCTTTGCAGGAGAGCTCTTCTTTGTTGACACTGTGTCTTTTGTCTGGGATTTTTGAACATCTGGTAACCTGGGCTGCTAGCCATCCTGAAATCTAGCAGTCTACCATCAGAAAGCTGGCAAGTGTGAAACATTTATTCCTATATTTCTATGAGAGTTTTCTCACAACTCCGTTAAAATACAGCACTTCTTACTGGCCTCTGAACATCTGCTCTCAGCTGGAGCAGAGGGGACACCAGACTGCTACTGCAGGGCATTTAATTGAGGTATATAATTCCCTTTTGGAGAAAGTGTGCTGGCAGCTGTTGCTTGGCACCCTCCTGACTTGTGTGTTTACATTCATCATATTCACAGACTTCTTTATCCTCCAGTATTTGTTCAGGATTCAAAATATTACTTGGACTCCTTCTGGACCTGATAAGATTACTCTGCAGTGCCCTTCCACTGAGAAGCTGCCCAGATTACATTTTTAACTGTCTAAACACTACTGAGTATCATGTATCTTCCAGTCATTATGTGAACTCTGAATGTTTCAATGAAGAGGAAAATCTTGAGAGCTACCATTGCATCTTGTCTTCCTGGTTACTTTTTTTAAATGTAATCTATTCCTTTAGTATGTGATGAAAAGATACAACATGGTGGGTCAGATTCATAAATGATATCAGTCCACTGAAGCCAGGCCATTTTATCCCTCTTGTGTGTTAGTCTTCTCCTCTCATTTCTTTCTTTTTGTTCCTTATTTTACAGCAGCAATGCAGGCTTCAGCTGAGATGATGCTCTCAATATATTCAGCATAATAGTAATGCATAAAAAAGACTGCCAGTCTTCCAGAAAGTTTGGAACCATGTTAAGACAGCCAAACTTGCATCCAAATCTTTATGTCCAGTGATTTCAACTGTTTGTTTCTGTTTTGTTTTTGTTTAGACTTAGAAAGTGAAAGGCATAGTATCCTCTAATTGTTCTCTGGCAGAGCACATTATAGAAATAAGCTTCCTACTTTGAGATTTAAGTCCTATGCAGCTTTATTTGTTTTCCCACTTTAATCCAAGGATATTAAAATTTCCATATGAAATTTGGATTATTTTCTTTACTCCTGTACAGGTCAGTGTTTAATGATGTTTCCCTTCCAGCTTGCACTTCCCTTCCAGACTTTCTACACTTCTAATTTCAACACAAAAGAAAAAAAAAAAAAAAAAAAAAAGGAGGAGGAGGACTTTGAGCAGCCTGCTTGGGTGATGCTGCACACTCCCTGTGTCTCACAAGCATTTGGGCCTTCCTGCAAACTGCTGCCTGATGGTTTCCTGCAGCCTTTGGAGAAGCCAGGGAAAGGGAATGAGAGAGACAGAACTACAAGTAGTTATATTTAGTGTGTCAGAAATAAAAGCAGTCCTTGAAACCTCTTTGGGGATGGAGGGGGCTGGGAAGCAAACTCTGGTTTGCAAACAGCAGAAACTTCATCCCTTCCTTTCTCTCTCTCTCTTCGTGTAACACCCTTATATTTCAATGCTAAGTGCTTTTTAAATTCCTCCTGGGGTGACAATTTACATATTATAATGTGAAGTAATGAAGAGAAAGAGATGTTATGCAAAGCAATTGCCTCTTGTCCTCTTCTCCTGAGTGCAAGGGCCAAGCACATTTCCTGCCATCTGTTTAACTCCATCTCCTGATGCTCATAATGAACCTGGCAGTGCTGGACAGATGGAAATCACTGGCAGGCATAGCTGTTTACTTGTAAAGGCAGCCCTAATTTGTTAGACTTGCCAGGCAAGTCCCCAGTGGTCAGATATTTCATAGTGATGGAGGGTTATTAAAAGAGTTCAGGTGAAGAAAGCTCTTCCCAGCATATGTGCCTGAGCTGAAAGCTGAGTTTTGCCACTGTGCCAGAACAGCAGCAGAGCTCGATGCTGCTATTAGCAGAATTGGGGCCAGGCTCCTGACCTTGTCTGGTGGCAGCTTTCTCTCAGTCTCACACTGACCTGGCCTTCGTTAGCTCTGCAGCCATCTGCCACAGATCATATTTATCTCAACTTAAGACCTCACTGAAGAACAACAGGAGAAATGTGATTAGGCTTTTGTGTGTTGCCTACAAGGCCATTTGCCTGCTGAAAGGCACACAGGCATCTATTCCAGTGAAAAAGCTTTTCTTAGAAAATAAAAAGATAACTGAATAAAGTGTGGATGTCATGAGAACACTCTAGGGGCTGCTAGTTGGTTTATCTTTCTACATCATTCATATCATAATTTTTCCTCCCTCATCCCCATCTCTCTGATAGGATGTTAGAAATGAGAAACTGAGAGAAATAAATATTTTGTGTAACTGAAGTTGTTTCATCAATCACAAAAATCAAATGCAGAGAAAGAGAGGATTAGAGAAATGTGAACCTTAGAGTCAAATAATACATGGGACTTAAAGAAGAAATTCTGTTTCTATAACAGGATTACTTTCCTCTTTTTAAATTTTGCCAATTATTTTACATAAGGCCAATATTTGACAATCTTATCAAATCTGGGGTAAAGTATAAATAAAAAATAAGACAGGAAGCTTTCATAGAAATTGTTTCGTAGAAATGTATGACTAATCTCTTATATTCCAGCCAATTGAGCATTTTAAAATAATATTTTAAAATATTTTGTACAAGTTGCACATTTTGTTTAGAAATGAAGACCAAATGAATATAGAGATTCCTTCCGATTTTTCTGTTTTGAAGTCTGAATTTCACCGTACAAACTATGTGGATACATATTTATTCATTCTGCCAACACGTTTGATATTCCCTACGTTGAACTGTGGCTTCTTTGCACACAACTCCTGCTCTTCTGGAATTACCATTTTTTGAGGCTGGCTGGAAGTGGGGAATGTGAAGAGGAAAAAGTTCAATCATCCACTTCAAAAACATAAGTATTTGCAAGGAATATCTGTCAGCCATGTGGTCCCCCCCTAACTCAGGACCCAGCAAACGCAATGGGCTGTATCAGCACTGGTTGTTTGGATAAACTAATCAGGAAGGAACTCTGAATCCACGTGAAAAATATGACCTTGACAGAATTGTTTCACATGGTGAAGAGGCAGAATTCATCATAGTTCCACTATGAATCACTAAGTATAGCAAATTCTTTTTCTTCTTTTTCTCTTAGGATGTTATATGGCTTCCTGCAGTATCACAATGCATGTGTAATGTCAATATATGTAATACAAACACAACTCAACTATTTTTTTTTTTCAGGAAAACTGAGTTAGGCTTGAACAGAACAGGGCAGGATAAGTTTAGCTGTGATTGACTCTGAAACAAGCGCCCACACAGGTAAAAATATGATTTATTTCTCTTTTTATACAAAGCAAGTCTCCATATTTTATGGCTGTTCTAAGACATTAAAGAAAGCATTAGACCTGAAGGTTACTATTAATCTAATTTGAAACGGTCAAGCATGATACAGTTGTAATCTAGATGTCATTGGCTGTGATTCTGCTGACAGCTTTTTTTTATTAAGTATTTGAGACATATAATGGTTTATGTAACAGCAGAAATGGACTCTGGTTTCTTACCTTTTCACCAAATGAGTTCCCCTATATATCACTTTTAAAACACATACCAAAATCCTTACTAAAATGACTAATGTCCGTAATTCCTAGTAAATGAAAGCATCACTTCCCTTTAGCTTCCATTCCCTGTCCACTCCAATTTCTGCATGAACTTTCACCTGTCAGCTTATATTTATATCATAATTTCAGAAAGCAATGAAGATTAAAGAAGAAATATCAAATAGATAATATTTCCCCTTCTTTCTTTTTCTTAGTATCTTGGCAAATTAGTTATTCCTTTGGGGAAATACAACAGAACAGTAAATTTGTGCCCATTTCCATAGTCAGTGAAAGAGGATTCTCTATTTAGCAGAATGATAAGTCAAATGAATCCCACTCTTTACTCTGGTAGACACCATTTTGAAAAAAGGAGAGCAATTTCTTACACAGAAATAAATTCTTATATTGTAAGGCATTGATACAATCTTGTTAGGACTTTTTTGGAGAAGAAAAAAACCCACAAAAACACTCACAACAAAATAAAATAAAAACCACTAGCCAATAAACACAACCAATCAACCATAAATGTAAGTCATAGATGTTAGAATTTTGGCATGCCAGAAACAATACATTTACTTAACATGTGCTCTTTGCCACACTGCCTTTTGTTAGTTCAGGATATGGTATAAGGGAGAAACTCTTCTATGACACTCCAGGCTGCTCTGTCTGTGACTGCTGAGCAATTAACTCTTCTGTAGATTTTTTTCCCTTTCAGTATAAGGCTCTTTATGGTGCACGATGACTAGAAGACAAACTTTTCTTTAGGAGTTTATCACAGAAATCAGCCCCAGTGCACCCTTTTAACAGAAATGCCAAGATAGCAGGGTTTCATCCACTACGTTTCAATGGAGTCAAGAGGATTTCAAGATACTCTGTACTCTGAAACACAACATATTTTGGCCAGCACCTCAGATCTTCTTCTGCAAATGTCTGTGTTTCTCATAAAGGTGTAAAGAACTTCTTATTTTTCCATGCAATATACTAGAAAGTGAATATCTGTTAGAAAGTGAAATAGCTTATAGCATTCATGTTTCTTTAATTAAAAAGCCATTGTTTTTAAACTGGAAAGCACACGAATTTAAGGTTTGCACTAAAATACAAATATCATGTATTTTTAAGTAACTGTAGTTTTCAATGGTATATAAAGAAAAGATTTCATAGCAGACAATACTCATGTTTCCAAAAGATTAAAACCAAAAAGTTTAGCATTAAGACCACTGCAGAGTCAAATGACTGAGTGCCTTCAGGACATTGCTGTATTAGACCTTCAGCTGTTATCCCAAGGTCAAGAATCTTTTCATGGCAAATATATGACTGAGTGTTACAGCAAAAAGTACAGCAAAAATAATACAGACAGTTTTGACAAATATGGAAAATCTCTCACATTCCTGAAGAAAAAAAAAAAACAGTAGAAAAACATGACCACAGCTGAGTGTTTTCCCGGAGGTAAAACATTTCTGAATGTGGAATAATTGTCTTGCATTTTTTCACATACAATATGTAGTGAGAGATACTTAAACAGAAACAGATTTTGCCATTAATAATGGCTACAAATAGAGAATTTTCCTCTTTTTTGCTTTTTATTAGTTACTTCACCACTTAAAACAGTGTCATTGGGGAAAGGACTTGTTTTCAAGCTTCAAGTTGTTGTCTGTGTCACTAATGATTACTTTGAAAACAATACTTAAGATTGAGTTGTCCAAAAGAAATGGCCTGTCATTCAAAGTAAAGCACATTATGAATTGCTTCATTAATTTTCTTGCAGTCTGGTCAGATTTATGTTCACATCTCTGTGTGTCAGTTTCTCTGTAAAAATAAACATTTTTCTTCATTTCCAATTCAGATTTTGAAACAGTTCTACTGAATTTCAAGTATCATCATTATAAACAAGTATATATATATATGTATGTATATATGTTGGCAATTTTTTTTTTTTTAGAAATTCAGGACATTGAGTTAATAACAGGAAGGTGGCTCTTTTTGTGAGATGATGATATTGGTTTGCACAGAATACATAAATCATTTCCCACGTGACACAGCAGAACTTTGCTAGAGTAACAAAACCTGTTATTAGGGCTGGGGTGGAGTTAATTTTCTTCCCAGTAGCTGGTGTGGGGCTGTGTTTTGGGTTTGTGCAGGAAGCAGTGTTGATGATTCTGGGATGTTGTGGTTACTGCTGAGCTGTAGAGTGAGCTCCAGCCCTCCGGAGTGCCTGAGCTCTGCCTCTCACCGTGCCCCACTGGAGAGGAGGCCGGGGGTGCAAGAGGGGCTGGGAGGGGACACGGCTGGGACAGCTGACCCCGACTGACCACAGGGGTATCCCACACCCTATGGCTTGGTGATCAGTGTGTAAAGCTGAGGGAAGCAGGAGGAAGCCATGAGGGGGTGTGAGTGTGTGTGTACAGGATGTTGGCGTTTGGCATCCCAAGTCACCATTACGTGTGATGGAGCCCTGCTGCCCTGGGGACAGCTGAACAGCTGCCTGCCCATGGGAAATGGTGAATGAGTTCCTTGTTTTGCTTTGCTTGTGTGCACAGTTTTTGCTTTACTTGGTAAGCTGTCTTTACCTCAATCCAGGAGTTTTCTCACTTTTACCCTTCCAATCCCCCCCCCATCCCATTGGGAGGAAGGAGGGAGGGAGCAGCTGTCTGAGGCTGGGATTAAACCACAGCAGTCAGTGAAACTGGTCATTATTAAACAGTAAATGCAAACAAATTTTCAAGATTTTTGATGGAAATCAATAAATAATGAAAGGTGTCTACAAAATAAAATATCTTAATAACCCATTCATTTTAAAAATTGTGGCAATATTCAATTGTTTTTGGTATTCTCATAAAATATATTGGTCCAGAGAAAAGAAAGAGAGTACATTAGATGTGGAGAAGCTATATTCATAACTGAAAAGCTCCTAGTCTGTTTCATGCTTTTGCTGATTAACCTGAGAGGTGCACAGTACTGTGTAAATGTGCTTCAGTGAAATGTAGTTCTATTCAAACTCCTATTGCCTGAGCATTCACTTAATATAGATAACAAAGATTTGTACTGTTTAAAAATATATTGTTTGACAGTATTTCCATAAATTCTCTTTTTCTAAAACACAAAAGAAGTGCCTAACAATTATTATTAAATTTAAAACTTATAATTATTTGTGAACTCACTCACTCAAGACAGTATTTTTTCTTTCTAGAAATAGCAAGAACATTTTAAATAATTTCTACATGTGTATTCTTATTTTTCTATGACTTGTTATTCCTGTTAACATCTCCACACCATTTGTCACATAACATGAAAAGTGATAGGACAATTTCCAGACTTTAATACTAAATGACCAAGGAGGAAGCCAATATTTAAATATCTTTTATTTTCTTTTCCATGTTTTTCTTCTCTGTAAGGATTTGAACAATAGAATAGAGCTGGATGTCTAACCTATAACAGCTTCCTCATTTCACTGAATGTTGTTTTCCGAAGGATTACAAAGGTCAATCAACTGTTCTGTAGGAACTTCTTCACTCTCAGGTATGCTGAAGAGGAAGGCAATAACTCTAAATTTAACCTACAAACTAGGGGGGAAAATTATATGTGTGTATATATATATATATATATATAGAATGCAAGACTTCATGAAAACATGGAACCAGATGGCAGAGAAAGAGAGAAAAGTGTTTCTTGAATAAATCCAAGAATCCAAGTGGCCAGTCATATCTCAGAGCATATTGACACCTCCTGCCTGAAGAGACATACTCACCTTGCAGATGTCCTTTCCCTTAAAAACAATTTAAAGAAAGCAGTGTCTTAGTTCTCATACAGCACAGTTGGCCTTAAGTATGGCACAGAATCAATTCATGAGATAGGCTCAGAATTTAACTCCTGTATCAGAGGAAAAAAGGCTGTTCCATACTTGTGGATATTTTTGATGTGTTCTTGTTGTCACCTTTTCCTGGTTAAGCAAGTCCAAACGTCTCTCAGTGTGTACATGACGTGATCCAAGATCAAGTTTCCAGCTCTTATTTTGTTATTTATTCTTTATTTTTCAGTCACATCTCCTAGTGACATACCTTGGTAAGGCTGTTTTCCAAAACAATGCCATCGCTACTTTAATGAATTATGATAAATTGATGTAACAGTAGCAAAGCAGGCTTAAGCAAGTGATTCTTTAAAGAAGTAGGCTCTTCTTAGCCTGTTTTCTTAAAATGCTGCCTCATTACTCAACCCTGGGGCTGTAGGGTAATCCTAAGAGCTCCTAAGGTGAATAATGGAAGGATTCTTTGTAAGTAGGATTGATCAAGATCTGCTAAATTTAGGCAACTCTTATAAATTTAGTACTGCTGTAGGGTTGAATTAGTCTCAAACAATTTTATTTATCAAAAACACAGGACTCCAGTGTTAGTTGTTCCATAGTCAATGGAAAAAGTTTCCTCCCATAAGATATTTCATCCTATTTATTTTAGACTTGTATCTAAGGAGATATAATTCAGCTTTTGGAGATGCTTGTACCTCTATGGTGTCTGTAGCACAGTCTGCACATTTTAACCACTATAGTTAAGGTATGCCAAAATTCCTTAATCAGAGCACCCTAAACACCTACAAAAAACCATCATCTGCCAGTTTCAAGGCAACTAATTCACTTTCCTGTATTTTAAGATAGGTACTTTGGGGTTATTTTTTTTGCTTTTAATAATTCACCAGAGAATTATTCAAAGGCCAAAACCAAGGGCAGGCAGTTGCCATAACTTGATCAAATTGAAGCAGAGTTTGGAGAGAAGATTCAATTAGCCCAAGCAAAAGCAGCTTAAAAGACAGAGGAATTTAAATATGGTTGAACATAGTAATACCCAAGACCAAGTATCCTGAGAAATGCAACTATGAAATGAGTCTTTTGAGACCTTGCGCGTCAGTCAGGGGAACTGGTTCAGATCTACAGTTTCAATACAGTCACAACAGCTCAGTTTCTCTCAAGAATAAAAAAAATTCCAATATTCAGGGATAGCATGAATATTATAAGGTTGATTATCTGCATCATAAAATGGAAAGTGTATTGTAATTTCCTTTGGCAGCGTGCTTACCATAGGAGGAGTAATCTCAAAGGAACAGTGTTCTGTCTGACCATATGCATGAATAGATGGCTGTCAAGTTTATACTGCATTGTCTTCAGGCTGGCATCATGCCAGCCCTCAGGCAGGCAGAAGGAAGATATATGTGGAAAGAGGTAGTCAAATTGCTTCCCTATGGCTGCTTTATAAACATACATATGTTA
Source organism: Cinnycerthia olivascens (assembly GCA_035048155.1). Taxonomy (NCBI): domain Eukaryota; kingdom Metazoa; phylum Chordata; class Aves; order Passeriformes; family Certhiidae; genus Cinnycerthia; species Cinnycerthia olivascens. The sequence goes on from JAWWMU010000106.1 coordinate 12,397,001, forward strand.
AACACATTTATTAGGGCAATCAGCAGCAGCAAGTGCAAGGGCCCTTCTTCTCCCTCATGAGGGATAGCTGTTGCTTACATAGGAGTGAGAAGTTGGAAGCTGGCCCAGAAATCTGGAAAGCATATTATGCTGGATTCCCCGTGGAGGATCACTTTGCTGCCAACATCTCTTGCTCTGGGGTTTCGACACGCCATCAATCTGGAACCTGGCAGCCGCCATTCCCCAGCTCACCTCGGCTCATGCAGCGAGCAGACACAGTGCAACTATTTGTCTCAGATTGCAGCCCAGCGACTCATGGAAAGGAAGGAGGAGGATGGGAAACAAAACCCCTCAGGTGGAGCTGCAGTCAGGGCTGCACAGCTGCAGCAAGTTGCCTGTTGCAGCCCCTCGGCCGCTTGAATGACACACTCGCTGCTCTTTGTGCTACCATGAGCCATGGCAAGTGTGGCTGTTTGCACTGAGATATGGCCCTGAGCGAGGAGGAAGAGGAGGACGAAAAGCCTGACTGGAGCTTTCAGACAAAAGGCTGTCAATTACTTTTCAGGAAAAGCTGTGCTAATGGATTTAAGACTCCAGAGAATTTTACAAATCTCAATTAAATCTCAAATAACTTCCACTTATGAATGCAGCTGTTGTTCAGAGAGCATTGTATTCCTTGTGGGAAGGAAGTTACTGATCTCTTATCCTGGAGACCTTGACAGATGTGAAGGGAGTATCAGAGATCCGCTTTACATTGGCCAGGGACAGTAGATGGAGTCAGCACATTCCCAGCATGGCCAGCCCTGCCCACAGTCACATAGTGGGGGGCCTCTTACAGCCCTCCATGGAGGTCAGGTTGCCTGTTTTGCCCTTGCTCCATTCCCATGACATATTCCCAGAGGCATAAAAAAGAACCTGAGGTAACAAAGAAAGCTAAAATTACAAGTCTAAGAACCAGCAGAATCAAATTCTTGATTTTCCTTCTCTTCCACAGCAGCAGCTGATTATGCTCCTCATTTTAGTTGTGTTTACGACTTCTGTTTGACCCTCCTGAGACTAAAGCCCCTGGCAGTATAATTAGTTCAGCGAAGAACTGCTATCCAGCCATTAGTACAGTTGCAAATACTTGTTTTAGCTTTAGTTCCAGCCACTCAAATTAATGCATTAACATGCACTGAATTTTTTCTCTAGCTCAAGGCAAGTCATTACAGTTGTCGTCTGCTTGCAAAAAACCTGTTCTGTCTCTCACTTCATAGCAAGTGTAGACTTTGAAAATTATGCACAGAAATAGGCACTGGCTGTGCAATGCAGTTATGAGAGTGACCAAAGTTTGTACTTTCAATGAATCTAAAACAAAGAGTGGGAAGTGGTGGATTGGATGGCAAGTGCTGTTCCACCTAAGCAACACCAAGTTACTTTTATATCTTTGTAACCTACCTAGATTTTCACAATTTTGGTTTCACACTGTGAATTAGAGTGTGAAGCTGGAGGCAAACCTGTGCTGAAGGCTTCAGGCAAAGCAACACACAGGCAGAGCTCAGTCCTCTGCCCGTTCTTCGAGACAGATGGGTGTGAGGTAGCTTCAGTTTGAAGCCCATCCAGTTGCATTAACTTGTGCTGTGATTGAGCTAATTAGTTCTACTAAAATCTTGAATCTGACAGTGCTCAGCTGGGGAGGCATGGCCTGAGAAAAGTGGATACAGCTCAACCCCCAAAGCTCTCTAGTAATTCAAATTAATTTTTTTTTTCTATAAAATGCAAGCCTGGGAATCAGATCTGTAGTGGGGAACATTGATTTAAATCTAGTATGTGCTGCAATAAACAGACTGCTCCCAGAGAATAATCTCGCCTTATCTTTTCTTCTTTCCAATATAGAAAAAGTTAAATGAAATTAAATTCCCAACATGTGACTGAGTAAAGGTATAAAAAGCAAGGGGGAGGTTTTCCTCATTTTGTTACTACATATCAGCAGTGAATTACTTAATTCCGATATGTGTATCTGTAGCCATAGGCTGTATCTGACATTTTAAAATGGTCTCATCTTAAAATATATGCTCTGGACAAGAATCATCTCGTGTGGTTTACTGGGACATAGGAAAATAGTGAGTTTGCATGGGAATTCTCTGTTAAAATCAGGAACTGCCTTTACTTCTGACACTGCCTTGCATATTTTATAGGTAACTCATTTGTTCTGTTCAAGAGTTCAGGCTAAAAACAGTATGCAACACATAAAAAAAAAAGTTGCCTTCACTTAATCAGCATATCTAGATACTTCTTGTGCTTATTGTCACTTACAAATATGTGAAGGAAAATTAATTTTGGAAACACAGAATCATGCAGATAGTTCAAGTCCCTTGTTTCTATCTTTTTCTCTGCCTTAGCATATGCATGCACATCTAGGCAGTTTATGAATAACCGAAGTGAAAAAAGAGAACTTTAAGATTTGAGTTTGCTTCTTACATTTGCATCTGAGATTCATGTCTGAATTACAAAGAAGCTTTTTTATCCCAACTGAAAACTTTAATGTTTTGGTTCCAGGAGCTGTGTAGTTTGGATTATCAATCTTTTAATTTTTTAGGAAACAAGCATTATTTATTAAAAAAGGCTAAAGAATGAAAAGATGCAAGGAAAGGCCTTAGAAAGCAGGCCTGGCTGTATTTTGAACCTTTAAAAAGGCCATTCTTTGGATTTGAGAATTTTGAATTAGAAATGAAAGGTTTATAATGGAACTGGGTGACATCAGTGCAAGTCTTACAGTAGTGATTATTCTTAATTTATTTCTTGTTCAGAACAAAATGAGTTTCTTGTAATGAGAGCTGTGGGAATTTCAAAATTCAATTTCAGTTAAGCTTCTGCCAGATGAAAACTATAAAATTTGAAGTTTAAAATTACAGGATAAAAATGCTTCTGTAGAGGCTAAACTTTATCTTGAAATTAGTATGTGAGGTGAGCCAAAAAATTTTACATTTTGTATGTACCTATTAATGTGCAGGAGTAATGAGTCTTTGGTTAAAGATAAATTTTATTTCTCCATGCAATTCCAAAGGTAAAATTCAGTCTTCTAAAAGAAACAGATGCTTGAAAAGAAGCAAATGCCCTTGAAATGACAGAAGGCACATCTTAGAGTAGTGGATCCTTTTCTCTTTCAAACAAAGATAGAAATGAAGAAATAGTAAATATAAAATCCCAGGCCCTTCATTGATGTAATTTCTTGTAATTTCCTGAACTTAGGTCATCTGTGTCAATTTACAGTAAGAAATGTTGTTTTATATGATATTTTAAATAATCCTCATGACACTAAACTTTAGAAAAGTCTCACAGGTTCTTTTGGTCCTTAAAATATTTTGCCCTTAAACCTCAAAATCATTTTATGTCAGAAAGACTTATAAAAAACCTATTATTCATCTTTGGTTTAGGAATTGTATGTCTATTTTTTTAAGGAATCTTGAAATGGAAGCTTAATTATAGCTGACAATGTCAACATGTTCTATTTTACAGCTTATAAAAACTCCTGAAGATAGTGTTAATAAGAAACAGCTGTAGAATTTATTTCTTTTTCATATGTTTTTCATGCCATCAGAAACCTACTTTTCAAATTTTTTATATATAGCATTCACAGATTTGACCAAGCTGCTTTTGAAAGTTGTTCCCCAAGCATTTTTTTAGAAATTTCAGGCTCTAGATGGGAGGCATTTCAAGACACTCAATAAGCATCCAGGTTGTCCATGACTTCATGTAAGCATGCAGTGGTGTACCACTTTAGAAATGTGTATAATATACCAACCTCTATCTGCCATTTTCAAATTTCTCCCAAATCTGTGTATCTTGTTTTGGAGAGTCTTTTTGAGACGTTTTGTTTTCTGTGTATATTTTTAGTTTTCTTCTCACAGAACTATCACAGAAAAAGAATATTTTTTTAGTATCTTTCCTGTACAGACATCAAAAATCTCCCTGTGTCTCAACATCTGCCTCATTGCTAGTGACCGGCTCACTTTCTTCTTCCTTCCTTAGATGAGAGAAGAGTGGGTCCCTCCAAACTCCAGTGAGGCTTCCTTGCCTCTGTGACTTCAGCTTTATATTACAAATAAGCTCAACAACCTTCCACTGCCAAAAATCTTTCTGTCCCTCTTTCCTTCCTTGCTGTTCCTTTCTTCATCTCTTCCTGCCAGAGGAAATTAACAGTAACCCAATTCCTGTTCTTTATATATTCCACTGCATCATTTTTCCCCAAACTGACCAAGTTTTTGTATCCAAACCACACAACTGATGCTGAATTCAGACTTTCATTTAGATTTTGGTGACTTTGACACAAGTTCTTCTTCCAGAAGCATTGTTGGATCGTAATATCCTTAATGTCATTCTCCCCAGTGCCTCCAACTATGCTTCAAATGGTTCTCACTATGTGAACCTTGAATGCTTTAATTCCTGCCTTCACCTTTCACTACAAACAGGGCTCTGGTTGTGGACTCCTTTTCCTTCTTCACACCTCCTTGGATGATTTCATACACAAATTCAATTTCCATCTCTGCTGACCATCTGTAGAGACACGTCTCTTGTCTGGACTGCTCCTGTTCAGTGCATTCTCAGACTGTCTCTGATGCCTCCTCACAGCCACTTATCTGTAAACTCAGGCACAGAAGGGTTAAAAATGTGTTACTCCAAGCCCTCACTTGGACTCATTTCTGCTTGATTATGCTAAACAGTAATGAACCTGCAAGTCACTGCAGTCTGGGAAAATTCTCTGGAAGGTTTTCCACTAGATCCTTTTACCAGGGTATGCTTAATTCTCAATGACTTGTTTCTACATAACTTCTCAAAGATGCAGCATTTAATATTCTCTCATTTTCACCCAGACTCTCACTCTTTCCCTTCTGAGTTACCTTAGACTTACCTTCCCCCAGACAGTCACACTCAGGCTATGCCTCTGCATACCAATCCAGGATGACTTTGTAAATATGATTTTCCTGGTGTGCTGCTTTGTTTCCATCCCCCCACTTTGATTTTTACATCCACCAGACTCCCAACCTGTTTTGTATCAGACATGAGCCATTTGTCCTCAAGTCCTTATAAAATAACAGTATCCTAAAATATTTTTCAAGTTTTAACCATTAAAGACATTGTTCTGGCTTTTGCAGCTTTGTTCATTTTTTTTAAAACTTCTTCCGAATCATCTGTCTCACCTTACTGTATTTGCTATTTGAGTGTAATGGTCTCATGACTTATATAGAAGTTGTGCAAGCATCACTGAGGTCATTAGTTGGCAGATTTTTAATGTTGTGGATGCATTTTTCCTAAGCACTCCTTCTGAATCACCTATATCTCATAGAAGGGGAGAGAAATAAAGCACCCATGTTGACTGGAGCAGTTTACATGTGTTTATTTCCAAGGCAGGAATACCAAATTTCCTTTAAGGATAAGTTTATACAACCAGATAAAAATATGTCAGCATACAGTCAAACAGCATAAACATTACAGGCATATGCAATTGCAGTTGATTATTTAACATATGAAAATACTTCCTTTCAAATTATCTAGAAAGGGAAGTGCCTGTACACTGATATTCAGGTTCTTTGATTTTACTACCGACAAAAATTCTGGCAGGTCTCTCACCTGAATTTCCAGACTTAAAGCTAAATGACTACAATTAGGTCCAAACATCTTGGAACTTACAGATTTCTGTGGAACTGGTATCCAACATTATTTTTCATTGCTTTTTGTGAGACAAATAAAATACTTTCTGAAAAACTGAATTTTCAGAATTGCTTCCTTTTTTCCATGGGCAGAAGTCAGTGCATACAAGACTCTCAGTAGTGTGTTGTCTGAGTTTTAATCAGACATGGTTCAGTGTCTACCTGGTGCAGCTTTTCCATAATAATTACGTTCATATTGGATTTGTGTATATCTGCATCTGTACAGCATTTCCTTTCTCTTTCTCTCCTTGTATAAAACCACAATACTTTTTTGCCTAAAAATTTTGGCTTCAGCTAAAGTGAAATTTGATAGTCTAAACCTTTCAACATTCAATGAACTTTATTATTTATTATTGTGAGTTTGGATGAAAAACTTTGGAAAATATATTTTCTTTCTTAATGGATAAAAGTCTCCTGGTATGTATTTATATACAGGTGTGTATTTAGGAGTCTCCTGGTCATGATAATTGATGTAACTTCAGGTATCAAACATTCAAATATTAGGAGAATACTTGAAAAAGACACCAAACCTAATTATTTTCTTCCCTTTTCATCCCAAAGCCTGTTTTTTATTTCTGCTTTTCATATTGCACATGCTTGTACTTGTATATATGTATTTTAAATGTTGTTTTGGAAAATGCAAGTTGTAGGCTGCTTCTTTGAATTTTCCACAGTATTTATGCTGCTAGACTAGAGATAAGGGAATTAAAAAAGATACATAACCAATCTTTTTCAGAAGAAAAGAATTATTTTCTGTGTGTATATGTCCTTTTTGATTTAATTGCATGTCTGCATTTTCAGTCACGGCTAGAAGTGCTGAATTACCCCAAGAGAAGAGAGCTTGCTTTGCAGTCATGACTAAAAGCGCTGAATTATCCCTAGAGAAGAAAGCTCACTTTTGTCAGGATTTCAGTCCAATTTTGCAAACACGAAAGGAGATAATCACTCAAATGTGCATGTGTGCTTACTGGAGCAGAGTCCAAACTCAGAACCTTTTGAGGTTTGCCCATCTGTATTACTGGCCTTATTAGTTGAAATTGCACATAGCAGCTTGAGAAAGCATTTTTATGTCCTCTGGCTAGGGGTACCTCAGTTAGCACACACTCATATGACTAAGTATTGAAGTTGCAGGATTACTAACCTTAGTGATTTTTTTGTTAGGCATTCAGCTCTTCCAGTAAACACTCATTTTTTCTTTTTTTTCTTTTTTTTTTTTTTTTTTTTATGGTTCTATGCCTCATATGGCCATGAATGCAAAACCAAGACTGTTGTTATCATAGGAAATGTGTGTTCCAAATATTATAAATCTCTTAAATTCTGTTTCTGCACTCTATTTTCCTAATAATTATTCGTGTTTACAGTTCAGTACAGGCCACTTCAGTCAGTCAGTCAATAAGACTACAACACTAAGTTTCCTGGCAATGGGTGACTAAAGGGTAAGTCACCATTAGAGTGAAATTTAGAGCTACACATAAGACCCATCATAAGACTAAAATACCTATAGTTTAAAAACCATAAGAATGGAATAAAGAGTGTTTGTTAGGATATTATTTTGGGGTCTTTACTCTGATAACAATCTTCATTTGAAAGTAGTTTTCATTATTCAAGGTAGGGATGAATACAGTTTTATTATTTGGATTGCTACTCAGCATGTGATAATTCACCTATTAACACAAAAGCAGAAGAAAGTTAATTGTGACCTGGGCAGGGGAACATAAACATCTTCAAAGTCTGTGACTCACAGAACTGGGAGAGCAGTTTGAAATTATTAATACTTTTTTGGTTTACATTAATCCCTAAGGGTGGACAGATACCTAATAAGGTTGGGTTTCTGCCCTGATGGCAGGCATTGTGTTACTCTCATGCATTTCTAGGTACAGGAATCAAGATCTAAGAAGGCCTTGCTTTGCAAAATATTTCCTTTGAGAAATGTTTTTTTCAGTGGAAAATAATTCTGGCCTCATCTTCTGGAAGTAGAATATCCCATCTATTAATTATTCTTTTCTAGGCATTTGGGCCTGCAAAACCATTGCCAACCCCAAAAATGTGTCTTAGAACTCTAACACATTGACCCAGAACTGCAGCTTTTATTTTTCAGTCTCATATCTGGTTCAGATGGAGAGGTTTCTTTGGTTTTGTTTCTGACTAGGAAGTCACAGTTTGAAATTCAACCTAAATAATTTTGACCTGAAGGATTAATTGGACCTCTTATATTTTCCAGAGCATGGGGTTATATGAAGTGTTATAAAAGTTATGCCAGACACTCATTAGTCATTTAATGTAGCAGCATCTAAAAGTTTCTATAGTGTCACTGTGACATAGTGCTGTGACATACAGGGGTTTTGCCAAAATATGTAAGAATATTTTGGTTTTGTATGTTTGGGACTATCTGCTAGCATAAGACCATTCACAGGTTACTCTTTGGGTGACCACACAAATATAACAGCAGCACTTCAAATTCACTAAAGGTTTACTCTCTGTTTAGCTTTAGCTTCCAAAGGTCATTCTGAGTTTCAGAGCTTTCCTGGCCAGTAGGGAAAAAGTGCCTAAAATTATTTACCAAAAAAATTCTGATTTTTCTATGGGAATGCAAAGACTTGGTATTTCTAGCACAGAGAAAATGATAATAACAACCACTGACTGTGGAGCTGACCACTGGCTTCACCAACACCAAGGAGCTGTAGCCATTCTCAGTCACAGGAAGAGTGAAAATCTAAGTTTTCCAGTCTGACCAAAACCACTCTAACAAATGTCTAAGTAAAGCTTTAGCAATTATACTTGTCTTCAATTAAAAAAATTCCACAGTAATTCTGTACTATACATTTCCAGTGAATTATTTTTCTTCTCTTGCACGGATACTTTATCAATGAAAAGTTGATACATATTTACTGATTTACATTGATGAGCTATGTAAGATAAGTAATAAATTCTATCTTTTTTAAGGCTGCCATATATTAAAAAAATTATAATTTTGAATTACATTTTTAATTTTCAACTTTGTCTCTAGAGCCAGCGATTTACATAGTTCTGTCTCTTGTTGAATTGGGATTTTTTAAGGCTGGGACAGAGGTGCAGAAGGGAGTGATAGTCCATATTTCAAGAAGGGCTAGTGTTTATATTGGGGCTTTTTTTTCTTAAACTAAAGTTAAATTATATGCACTTGTTGTATTTTATTAAAATTATTTAAAGTTAATTTAGAAACTTGAAAGTGGGTAGTTTTTATTATTTTTTTCTAAATAAAAATTACAACACTGAAACAGCTGAAAACTAAGAATAAGATCCAGTAAAATCCTAAGATAGGTTTGAATACAGACTGGTTAAAATAAATATGAATTATATTTCATTACTCTCTTTGGTTAGGTTTTTTCAGCCTTAGAAATAAATTTACTTTATATTCACAAACAATTTATACTTGCCTGATGTCTAAAACATAATAGATTTTTGTTTAAAAAAGTGAGGAGTATCATGAAATTACACAGTTCCAAGAAATGATTGCTTAAGAGAAACACTATAAACTCATGACAAAACCAGAAGAGTTAGCAGCAATACATACAAGTTCGCTTAATAAATCACCTAAGCACCTCATTGCTTAAACCAACAGAAAACTTCTGTCTTTCCCTTGCACATAACTCAGAAGGCTTAGAATAAATTAGAACTGATTTTATACACAAAGTATCATTTAACACTGAAAGGCAGTAACCACGATTTCTGTATGGAGCCAGAAAATGTTCAGATGAGGAGGTTTTTGACCTTTTTCCAAAGAAATTAAAAAAAGAAAACTAGTCTTTTATAGTTCTAAAATTTTCGGTGGAAGACTGAAAAGTCACCATCTTGCTTTCAGTATTTAAATAACAAGTCTCTCAAACAGTAGATGTTTATGCAAAAAACCTTTTTCAGTTCAAGAACATTAACTTCTAGGGGAACTGTTAAAGAAGATAAGAATGCACCAAATCCTTGCTCTCAAGCCTGTTTTGAGCTGTATGTGGGCACAGTTTCTATTCCATGGTGAAGGAGTTTGGTCTATATATTTTAATGTATGCAAATGATAGTGGGAGAGTCAGTATAGTATTTGGCAAGTTTCCCATGGACACAGAAATAACTGAGGCAGAGGCTTTCAAGATAATTTTCTGTATAAAACACTAAAATCAAGGCAGTCTGCTGATTTACGCTTATTTTTACTGTAGCAATAAACTTATACAACTTGTTCCTGTTGAGGAATTGAGCAGTGTGTGGCTTATTGTGCTGACTTGTAAAAATGTGATGAAGACAATAAAGCTTTCTGCTGAGAGACACAACTGATGGCAATGATGCACACGCAGAAAATGCAGCACTGGTAATGCTGCAAAGACACTAAGATATAACCTGGTCAGCTGGTGCTGACCATTTCTTCCATATCAGCATTCCATTTTTTAACATATCAGCAGTCACAGTCTCCAGAAGAATAAGCCAAGGAGCATGTGAACATTACTTTTTAGTGATTTTTCTATCTCTTCTAGTAAATACTTTGCTACAATCCTTTAAAGTACTACAGAAAAGTTTAAACCCTATTTCAGCTCAAATTCTGTGACTGCTTTAACACATCCCTCAAAGGAAAAACTCGAGGCCCATAAAGTCAGAAATGCTTGGTTGCTCAGTGTGCAAATAGAAAGTTAGAGGTCTGGAGGAAACAGGACGGAGTGGAGAGGATGGGTACCCCCGATGCTCCCAGCCGTGGGGCTCCTGCGGCCACTCCGGGACACAGCTGGGCTGGCCCAGGGCCGGCACAGCCACCTCTGCTAACAGGAGTGCGGGGCTTCGTCCCGAAAACCCGACCCGCTGCCCACAATTCTTTACTCCGGCACTTTCAGGGGTGGAGGAAATAATAAAATACAAACGGAGAGCGGGTCAGGCGTCCTTTTTAGGCGCAAGCCGCTGCTGGGACGGGGGGCGGGGGCGGTGTGTGAGTGAAATGAACACATAAGTGAAAACACACAGGGAGAAAGACCTTTCGGTGTCTCCCTGAATGGCCGATGGAACACCGGGGGCGGCTCCCCCACCTGCCCGCCGGAGTTCGGGACCGGGCGGGATCAGCGCCGGGACCCGCGGGCTCGGCGGGCGGGGCTGTTCCCGGCGCCGCCGCGCGGGGTCGCTGTGGAGCCGCCGTTCCCGCCCGGCCGCGCCGCGATCGGATCGGGATCGGATCGGGATCGGATCGGGATCGGATCGGGATCGGATCGGGA
>JAWWMU010000106.1:12407988-12444649 GCA_035048155.1 Cinnycerthia olivascens
GATCGGATCGGGATCGGATCGGGATCGGATCGGGATCGGATCGGGATCGGATCGGGAGCGGATCGGGATCGGATCGGGAGCGGGAGCGGGAACGGGAGCGGGATGGGGACCGGGATCTGATGGGGATCGGGAGCGGGAGCGGGAGCGGGATCGGGACTGGAATCGGGAGCGGGAGCGGGAGCGGGACTGGCATCGGGATCGGGAGCGGGAGCGGGACTGGGATCGGGATGAGGACCGAGACCGGGATCAGGATAGGGATCGGGAGTGGGAGCGGGATCGGGAGCGGGATGGGGATCGGGATCGGGAGCGGGATGGGGACCGGCATCGGGATCGGGAGCGGGATGGGGACCGGCATCGGGAGCGGGAGCGGCGGAACCAGCCCAGCATCCCCGCGTTGGGCACGGGGCACGGGGAGCGGCACGGCCCTGGAGCTACAAACACAACGGATCAGATCAACATTGATAAAATCCCGCCCGTTTGCCGGCGCCCGGTGGCGTTCATGTGCTCTGCCTGAACCCCGGCCTGGCAGCATGCTGCGGGAAATGCGTGTCTAAACTCTGCGTTTAAAATCAACAACATAGAGGGAGAAAAAAAACCAAAAAAACAAACAAAACAACCCTAAGATTTATTATGGTGGAACAGCTTGGTGGAAAAGAAATCAAATTTGCCACACGCTTGAGCATTTGGCCAACACAACAATCCAATGCACATGACCCTACTTTTTTTTTTAAAGCTGAAATATTTGCCAGATTTTCTATTCATCAGGTGTCTTGACTATATTAACCCTGTGGATATAATCAGATATAAGACCTACACCTCTTACTTAGCAGTTTATGTAAAAAGAGCCAGCCAGTTGAAGTTGATAAATTGTCCAAGTCTCCAGGAAATATCTCCGAACACTGAAGCAGCTCCACTTTGTTTAGAGAGATATTTAGCCTGGATATGCTAACCTGCTCCTCATCTACACATATGGTTCATTGCCAAGGAATCCAAATATTTCCAGCATATCAACAACAAAACTTACAAAATGACTACTCTTTCTTGTATTGATTGTATTATGCTATTGGAGCCTTATGATTTTCTGATTGAATGAAAATCATACATCTTCACACCGTTTCACAGAACTGGCACCTGTCATCCCAACCAGAGCCATTTATGCCATTAATGTTGCTCATGGCAGTCCTTCTAGAGCCAAGGGATATATTTGAGGTCCTGCTGTGTAGATCAGCCAGAGAAGCTGCAGCCTCTGTCCTTGATACAGCTGCTGTGACTTTGTCAGTATTTTCTAAAAGCCTGAGTCAAGCCAAGCTGTAATTCTGGAAAGAGTTTAAAATTAGACAAATTTGGACCTCCTGCCCACAGTAACATCCTGCATTAAAATCCTATATAAGAATTAATCCTTATTCTGAAGACTAGGGTACCTCCTGCTTTGATAAATAAGACTGACATCATTACTGATGTTTAGAAAAAAGGTCTCAAATATATCTAGTATGTTTATAGCAGTCAATCATAAGATTTCACCAAGATAAAGGGCTTATAAGCAGTGGCCTTGTATCTTAAACATGAAAATTTTTCAACAAGAGTACATTCACGCTGGAAAAAGTTTCTTTGTCTGTTACAATAAATAAAGAGTTGATTCTCCTAAGGCATAAGATATGCTCAAGCTTTCATAGTAATTTTTCTGAGAGGGTCTGTAGTACAAAAATAAAATATTCATTATTACTAGCCAGCCACTTTGGCTCAGTTTTGTCTCTGCAGCTGACTCCAGACCTCCTCATGTTTATTAAATTCAATGTATTCAATATTTAAGTTGCATCTGAGTCTTCTTACTTCTCTTTGTGATAGCATCCCTTCATTGCCATTCCATACTTACATTGCTTTATGAGGTCTGCTCATCACTTTGGATAACTTAATTTCAAATCCTTCACAAATATATTTGAAAAATTTTGCATTTTATTATTCTGTTGAAGTTTGGTTTTTTTTTTCTGAAACATCTACTGCTTTACATTCAATAAATTTTCTTTAGGGCCATTTCTGGCAGTACTCTTTTTAATTTAGTGTCTGTGTGCTAAACAAAGCATTAAACTTCAGACTAATCCAAACTGAAAGATTAGAGTTAACAGATCTAGTATTTATATATCATTTAATATAATTTGAAAAGCCACTTCTTTCCCACACTTCAAAATTACCGAATCTCAGTCTATTTTTCTCAACAGATTAGCAAACATTAGCAAATCACAATGAACTTCACTCCATTTTTGAATTTACAAGGAAACCTTAAGCCAGAGGAACCCTGAGCGGTTTCTTGTTGCCCTGTGAATGTTTTGCACAGCTGAAATGGATAAAAAGTTGATGAGTAAGGTCTGCAAATGCTGTGTGGTGACTCAGAGCCATGCCAAGGTTTCTGACTAGGTAACCTACCGCTGCATGATGGCCCCTGAAGTTCTGCTGTCACACATTTCTCACAGCCTCTGTACAGCACAGACATTGTGCAGAGGGTCTTGGGCAGTTCTTCACTCATCTCCTCTCTCCATCTTTTTCTGGCATTTTACAGCAGGCTTCAAGGCATGATCTGAGGACACAGAAACACCCAACCACAAAGCTGTAAGCATTTGAAAGTACCCATGGAAAAGACAAACGAATCAATCTGGAAAAAGTGGTTCAAATTATTGGAAAATGACAGCATCAGTCTTTAAATACAATCCTTCACATGAAATGTTGCTCCCAGTGACATTAGAGGAATATCTTTACACGGAAAATGTGGATGCAACTGTTTTAAAGGAACAATTGTTATAAGGGTAGAGGAAGGTAAAAAAAAATCAAGGGCTCCTTTCTTAAGTGTCAAGTGAATTCATAGCTAAGCATCTGCTCAGAGGAAAACACTGAGGTCAGATCTTGGCCTTGGTTTTAAAATGGGCCCAGGGAGCTATATAACTACTTTACAAGCAACAAATATGTGTCTAGTGACAATATCTTCTGCCTTGTTTCTCTCTTTTTTTTTTTTTTTGTTTTTCCCTTCAGAGTAGAAAGTTTTCATCTGTTTTGCATTAGAACCAGGATGAGGCTTAGGTCAGTCAAGAAAAAAACCCTCTGAGAAAGATAGAAGGTTTGGCAGTGAAAGATCCCCAAATCTACATATATGTGCCCAAACTGAAGTGGAAGAGGGAAGAAAAAAGCATAATTTTTCTATCAATATGTCTTTCTTGTTGCTTAACTAATAAAAAATAAACTAAAAATGAAACTATTTCTGTCATACAAATCATCTTTACAAAAATGTTTCTGTATTTAGAAATAAATATAGAACTCTTTATCTTAATATAAGAGTCACAAGACTTATTTTGTAGAAGAGGAGAAGATACTCCAGGAATGGGAAACACTCAACAAACAATCACACACATGAACGATCTGACAGGGGACTTCTATTCTGTCTGGGAATATCCATTTGGAAAGAGATACTGGAATGAGTGGATGGCTGGAGTTGTTTTGTACTGTCAGTGTCTCAGCTGCTGCAAATCTTTATTGCTCCACAGCACGGATTTACATCAGCTGTGCAGCTGGCCCAGGACCTCTCCCAGGAGTGGTGTTACCTCACCAATGGCTGTGTTGGTTGCACTAATGATACTCCTGGCAGGCTGATCCATGCACTGATAGAGCTGTGACCTGGACAGGGCAGCATGGCTGTCATTCTATCAAGAATAAATAAGCCATAGTGGAAATGAAAAACAGAGACCAAGGCCCGGGGTCAGGCAACAAAATTGTCTGGTGAAACTTACTGAAGCCTGAACTGCTAAAGAATTCGGAGCTAAATTTGGAATACAGCACTTTGCTAGAGGCATGAAAATCTCTGTCTGTTCACTGTTTTATTGATATGTAAATGTGTTTCAGTGACTTTAATGTAAATTTAGCACAAACATAGAGGATTTGTCGATATAATTCCAGACAATTGTTTTCATTTTCGGTGCTGTTTTCAGTAGCTTTGCTACTTACCTGGTTTATTACTTTTGCTGATTTATTTTCCTCTGTCTTTTTTTCACTATGAAAATCAAAATGCTGCTCTGGAGAATCACTAACTGAAATACTGTTTGCTGAAGAGAAACAAATTTCTGAATTTTTCTATTATTTCCTGCTTAGATATTTCCAGCAGAAATTGAAAAGATAAAAAGAGAAGACTTCACGTATGATGAAACTCTAATATTATCAAACCAGTTTTGCAACACATATCATACAGGAATGTGTGGGGGTTTTCCCTAAAAGATCAAGTGCCTCATAATGTTTACTTGCTTTCAGGTTCCACTACAAACTCAGCCAATCTTTCTCTGAAAGCCCCTAAACTCCGGCAATTTAACTAACTGTGGGCAAGACTGAACCAAGTTCTGAGGAGAAAGGGGATGAATCTTTTGTATTTCATTGTGAGTGGAGTTTTGGTGCTGGCAGTGAAAGAGACTGAAATATTTAGTCTTAATTTTACTTTGAAGTTTTGGATTTTCTTTTGTAAAGGAGTTGAAACGGAATAAAACGTTTTCAGTATTCTCCTTTCAAGGGATTGCACAGAGAAGACATCTAAGCAGAGTCCTGGGATTTTGGGTGGATGTCTGTGGATGAGGAAGGGAAGCCATGAAGAAGTGCTATCCCCTGATGGTTTGGATGAGGAATACAAGGAAAAATCTTGAGTCAGCTGTTTCCAGGTCTAGCTATGTCAGCATCAGCCTTCCACTGGAATGTATTTGTTTCAAACTCATCAAAAAGAATCTGTCCAGACTAGGATAAGTGAAGCCTCCAGGCTCAGACTTGGTTATCTCTTATGTGCATATTTATCTCCATCCACTTTCAGAAATACACACATTAAAATCTGGATTACATGCTCTAAAATGATCTCAAAAGGCATACCAAGGCTGTTTTCTGGTATAGAAAATAACATATAATTGCACAAGACTGTACTACCATTTCAGTACTTTTTCAATACAAAATTTGCTCTTACTGTACTAAGCATGGAAATCTATAATTATTCCTCTTACCCTCTGATATTTTGAACACTGCATAATAATAAACCAAAACCAGTACAGACTGCAAATCAGAGATGTAGTATCTCTTTGTGGGAGTGTAAAGTTTCATAAACCATAGCAGGTGTCTATGTTAACACCCCTTAAAAGACAAAGAGTCTTTGGAGACGCAAAGCAAAGTGACAGTTTTGAAGAACTTTCATTCTGTGTTAAACTCAGTAATCCTACAGACCCAAAATATTTTGATACACCATTCATTGATTTCTTTAGAAAGGTGATTAATCAATCTACCTCACTAATGTCAGAGTAGGACTTAAAATTTTATAGAAGCATTTAGACCACTGAAAAGATTTGTTTGATACCCAAACTCATGCAACTTCATCATCCATAATTAAGTGAAATTTATAGTAATATTCTGTCCCTTCATATAAAAAAATGAAGCAATATCTTGAATATTTATGACAAGCAAATTACCAAGAATGATTTCAATGAGATTTTTAAAATGTTACACTGCTGTTAAAGTCTTTCTACAAGAAAAAAGTTTGCATTTGGTAGCTAGGTTTTAAAAACACTACTTGTGGTCAAAATTAGTCATTAAAATGTTAGTCATTAAATTAGTCATTAAAAGTCAGCTTTTTTTTTCAAATTCTTAAAATCAGTGTCATATTAGGTACATCACAGAACAACTCTGTCTGAGGCCTAAGCAAGTAATATTGATCTCATTTAGCAATTTTATTTGTCAATAACAAGTAAAGCAAGTCTGTAAATTTTTTCACTTGAACTTAATAATAGAAAATATTTGCAAGTCAAAACACACTTATCAGCAAAACCTTGAAAGTGTTCACAAGCCTTTTTTGTCCTTTTGTCTATTGGTAATACAGTATCAAATGCTGCTTCTGACAGATAAAAAATGGCACGCATAGTACCTCTGTGTGAGAAATGCATAAAAGCTAGGGTATTTTTAACTGAAGAATAGATAGCTATGTTAAAAACTAATATGGATTGCAATTACATCTAAAGGGTCATTTTGAATACATCAATTGGACAAAAATATGGCTGCAATGAAAAATACGTCTTCTGAGTAGGAAGTATTTTGCATAGATTGTTTAAATAATTTTCAAAATTTAAAATAGATAAGGGGGAAAATCAGTGAAATACAGTTAAACTTTAAAGCTATTTTGCCAATCTACAACATCAGCATTCTCAATATAAACTGCACATGATTCAATGCAGTTGTTAGAAGGTCTGACACATTATCAGTGTTTATGATGTCATGCCACAAGTCACCAAATATGGAAGTTTGTCAAGCATTTTGCCTCATGCTTATCTGAATATGGCAAAAATCAACATGTTCATTGATCCATTTTGAGCAAAAATAATACACTTTACATGTTAAAATAAAAAGAATCACATGAAAAAAGTCCCACTGTCATTAAATCTAATGTGAATAATAATTTCCTTCCGGGCACTAACATTCTCAAAAGGTCCGTTGTTGTTTCTTAAGGTGACCTGAAAGAATTTGTCATGGCTTTTTCTATGAGACTTAAAACAATAACTTCAGAGACAGATCGAATGAGAGGCCTGGTCAAGAAAGCTGTCTTTCTTGGAAAAATACAGGTTTTCTTTTTCATTTGAAGAAAATCAAAATTGCATCTCCATGTAACAAAAATGTTTCTGAAGGGAAAGCCAAAATCTACCTAAATCATTAAAAAAAAAAAAAATCTGCGATGTTTATTTCACTATTGATGTAGAGTATAAATTAAGGCCTCAGAAGGAGAGGGAAAGTGCATCTTTCAATTCGGCAGCCTTGGCATCAGAAGAAAGTGCTATATTGTTCTTCACACAAACCGTCCCCATTAGAGCTCAAGATGTTCTTTTCCTTTTAATCCTCATTTGTACCCCTTAGCCATTTGTTTGGAATTAAATTAGCTGCAATTTGGAAAATGTGGATGAAAGGTAGTGCATTGAGTAGATATTACATGTTTCCTGAATAGTGCCTGTTCTGCCTCTTTCACAGCCATTCATTGTGCCTGAAAGGGTGTAGTGTGTGAATTGTTGGACTGTCACTCTGCAGAGAAGTCTAGTAGCCAGTATTACCATGGAAACAGCAGGAAAAAGACAATTAACAAAATGGTTCTGATTTTCCTTATTTCTTGGGGGAAGGGGTGTTCATTAGTGATTTTTTTGTTTTCTTTTGTTATTTTCCCAAAAGAAACACAGAGGTAAGGGAAGAATATTCTTGTTAAATTAGATAGTGTCATCACTGCAGGCCTACTAATGCAACAGAAATGTGTGTTTATGCAATAAAATGTGAGCTCTTAAGCGTTGTCTAGTCTTATTCCTCCCTTTCCCATCACAGAAAAGAGGTCTCAAAATATTCTTAGGTGAGCAACTGTTAATGAGCAGAGCCTGTGAGTTTAACCCTCACACATTCATTGGACTTTTAATTAGTCCCTCTCGGAATCACTCCTATGACAGAAACACAATATGCGCCTGAGAGGGATTTAAACCAAAAGGGGGCTCTCTTTAGATTTTTAGCAATAGTTTAAAATCAAATAAGTTGGAGGGAAGGGCTGTGGACTGCTGTAAAAGGTAGATTTTTCTGCCTGAAGGACATTCCAGTGCAGGGGTCCAGCTATAATTTCAAGTCAGTCAAGTTCACACTCTGCGTCCAGAAGTGTATCAAACAAAGGGGAGAAACTTAGGCTTTTAAATACACCTCTGCCTATAAAATTGTTATTTCCCCCTCACAGTGTTACTAGCCTTCACAAATTGAAGGAATTAAAGGAAAAAATATCTGATGCAAATTCTATGCTAACTTTTTATGTCAAACATTCCCAAAAGAACTGAAGTTGAGGTTGTGCTCATGTCACACAGATACAGGGGCTTCAGAAACCAAAAGAACTCTCCTCCCTGTTTTTACAGATGCAGTCAAGATCAGTACCAGCCTCATTTTCACTTATTGATCCTTTACATCGTAGGAGCAATAAACACAGCAAAACTGATGGAGAGCATTGCAATTAGACAAACCCTGCTTCCTTAGTGGCAAAAAAATTTCATGCGCTACTGGTAGGTTTCTCTACTAATATACTAAAAAAAAAAAGACAGTTTTCTACAGTGTTTTCTGAACACACCCTCGTAAATATATTTTGAAATATATCATGTCAATTGTTGCAACAGATCTGTCCTGTGTTGTGCATTTGAATAGCACCTATGCCTTTGGGAACAAGGACCACTGGCTCTTTAGACCGCACTGAGCAGTTATTAAGCTATAAGAATAATTGGCTAGGGCGTTTTTGAGGAGAAGGTTGCTGTGAAGTCATATATTTGCTCTCTGTATAGAAATATGGAAAAGAAATTTACCTGCTTTGTTGTTCACCAAAGTGAATTATTTACAGGAGCGTGTTGTATTTAAAGGTGAACAGTGCAAGAATAAAATGACAAAACACATACTAAGGACATAGTGTAGAGTTTTGAGATGAGCTAAAAGTAGAAAGGAGAATAAAAAGTGGAAAGAAATTAGATGGAAAGTCCTGGTCACTGTCTGTTCTTGGTAAATACAACAGACCTCTGAACTAGAATAGTGGAGGGCAAGCCCAGGGAACAGAAGCTGAAGGCATGCCCCGACTTAAAGGATATACTCCAGTAGCATTCAAGCTGATGGCTAATAGGGAAAACGAGGAAAAGAAAGTTGTAAGAGCAAAAGTTGAAGCAGCCATCAGGTTATCTGATTAATTTAAAACTGTATAGCCTCAGACTTAAATTTCTGTAGTAGAAAGATGAAGGCAAGTCATGGATTTTTCTTTAAAGAATAGCAGAGAACTTATGTTTTGCATTACTAGCTTACAGGGGAATCAACACACATGTAAGTGGAATTTAGCACTGAAGAAATACTTGTTTCTGGGTTTGTTTTTTTTAGTGTCTGATAAAGGAATTTTCTGTAGTCCTTGAGCCCTCACTTAGTAGCCTTATAGTTATTAATGGTATTAATACCATTAATGGTATTATAGCAATGTTATTAATACCAGTCATGAAATAGGCTATTGCTGATGAAATCAGTGAGGAATCTTTGGTTTAGTTTATAACACAGATGTCAGCAGAAACCAAAGAAAAGCAAAGAAGCTCAAACTCTTTACTTAAGAGATAAACCATCCTACGATCGACTTTTTTCCCACTTCCCATCACTGTCATTATGATTCCAACAATGCTCCATTCACTCCCACAAACTGTTTTACTTTAATTATTGGTTGAGGTAATTGGTGTTTTCATTGGGCTCAGCATGTTCTGTGCTTTACTTAGTCCTTAGCATTAACACTAATGCACTTGGAATCCAATACTTTGTAGGTTTTCCTGGGATTTAATTTCTTCAGGAGAGAAGCACAGGCTTTGCTATCTTATTTAAAGATCACACAATCCAAATGCTAAGAAAGGAGAGGAACAGCACCAGGTAAATATCTGGAATTGTCATAAGCTTGCTTTAGCTCCAACCAAAGAAACCATGTTTATTTGTTTGCTAAATATGCAGGGTAATTAGGGGAAAAGTAATTAATGAACTTCTCCAAGGCCAGTTACACCAAAATACATCCACATTTTCTGCCTACTTGAATTGTGCACTCAAATGTCCAAAGCATTCACACACAACTTTTATTTAGGCATGTGTGAAAACACATATTATTTAATCTGGTATGCATGTATGTATCTATTCTCATAACTAAATGTGGAAATTTATATGAAATTGCTTAAGGCTGACTTTGATAAAAGAGCCTTTAGGGTTTTTGATAATTCTGCTTTGGCATATATAAACCTTTCTCTACATTGCCGTCTTGATAGCCTTGATTTTTATTTTTTTAAACATTATTTTGGACTCCAATGAACTCTCAAGTCTCATCAGCAACATGCTGTCTGAAAGAAATGTGTAAGTAATTTAGATAACTTAGACTTATTATTGTTAAAAAAGTCCTGAAAACAAAAAGAGAGTTATATTTGTGACTTGAAATATTCAGGAAGAATAAAACAGCAAGAATCTTCAGTCTGCTATCGTGGCCACCCATGCTCATGCTGGAGGTACGATTGTGTCAGTTTTGACAACACTTTTGTCAACACAAGCTTCAGAAGACTCTTACCCTTCAGGTAAGCATCCTCTGCAGGAGGAAGGCCTCAAGCAGTCAGTTGGTTCCTGTCAATAGAAGATTAACTAGTGGCAGACAGTTTTCAAATTTTTATTTACTTAAAATATTGTTTTCTCCTTTTGTTTTCTTTTTTTTTTTTTTTCCTCCCAAGAACCCTGCACATAAAACACCTCCTGACATGCTCTTCCCTGCTGGAAAAGAACATTGCAACTTTCTGTGGAAATCTGTGCAGTCACATAATAGATGACCTCTACCAACATTAATTTGCTCATTTTTATTGTGAGTGGAGTAGCCCATTTGCTTCCACTAAGGAAGCACAGTGTGATTGCTACAGCACTGTCAACTTGGTCATGAAGGAACATGTTCCTTCCACTTTGCATGTTGTAGAGCAGACACCTCCTAGGCCTAGCCAGGGATGTGTGGGAAAAGTTCTTCATTAGTCTTTAAAATTAAGTTCTCATGGGCACTAAAGCCATTTTTCAGTACACAGATGTAGGAAAGTGTCACGATGAGTGATATTTTAAAGCTCCTTTATAATGCTAGAAGTAGCCATAATGTGAATGAGAGGTATTCCCCAAGGGTATGGATGAAACATCAAACACTCGCGGAGATCTGGCCTGGATCCAGGAGAGGAGCTGATTTTAGAAGGATCACAAAGGTAGTTTTTATGTGTCAGTAGGACATGTGTAGTATTCCATGCCAGCAGAAATCCAAAGCTTGCTGTCACAATCCTATGCATGGAAAGAAAAGGAAAAAAAAAAAAGAGGGAGCTAATTGGAATTTTTCTAAAAATACACCGTATTGTTTATTTTTGTGGAGACATTGTACTAACAGAAAGCATTACCTGTCAGATATGTTTCCACCATTCTACCAATTTTTTTTCTTTTCTCAAAAAGCAATGCCACTCTGAAGCAAAATTCCTATGTAATTATATGTTCAATTAAATAAAGGTGCCTTAACAACAGCTGAGTTCTCCATAATTGTTTGATGTCATGGAAAGCAAATTCCCCAAAGAATAATGAGTCAACATCTGTTCTTTCCCCCTCTTCCCCTCCTGGTTCTTCTAGTAGCTGAGGGAATCTTCATTTGGGGCTACTCAAACAACATTGGGCCAATTTTACCTTTGGTGTAATTTCAGTGGAGTGAGTGCTGCAGCACAGGGCTTTTTTTAAACCAATGTTTAGCTGTGCCACAAACAATAATGTAAAAAAAAAAAAAAAAAAAAAAAGTAAAACTTTTATGGATCCATTCTTCAACCTCTATCTAGTCAAAGTCATGCTTTAAACAGCCATGATAAAATCTACAAGAAATTTAGACCTTATGTAACATTGTATTTAAAGAATTTGTATTCCTTCAATTCTACATTTATGGAGATGAAAAAACTTCTTATCTAAGAATAAAAACTTTGAGAAATTAAATTTTTAGATCAACATTTGAACCTTGACGTAATGTCTAACTGGAGACTAATATAAGAAGATTAACAGAGATTTGTTCAAAGTACAGAAGATATAGGCAATGCCCAAAATTCAAACAATTTAGATGAAGTATTTCTCTATTTTAAAGTTTTGTTAGTAGCTATTTGGGGAAAAAAAATCTTTGTACACTGACATAAAATCAAAGGGAAAATTGAATAAAGTGACATTTTACTTCATCTGTACCTGTACAAGAAAGCAGTTTTCATGATATGAAAAAATATGCCTTCAGTCAGGTTATATATATATTCCAGTGTTGGAAACTTTACAGTTCTCTGCAGATCCTTTCCAGTCTTCCCAAGCTTTTTACAGTTTGGATTTTTTTCTGACACCCACTGATTCTTGATGTATTTTGAGCACATTTTTTCCTATCATAGCCCTCATAGGCTATTATTTTCCATTGTACAACAGTTTTGAAGACCATTGTCCTCACTTCTTCATGCTGGAACCATTCCTCCACTAATCTCATATTTGGTTCATGATTGAAACTTTCATCACCTCTCCTGAAGTAATTAAATTAACTCCTGATTCTTCATTCCATACTGTGTAGTCAGTGATTCCTAAACTGTGCATTTCCTACCAGGCTCTATTCCATTTTATTCTCTTTTTCTTCAGTCTGCTATTGCCATTTTGAATTCCAGTCTATTTTTTTCCAATGTATGTTTAAATTCCTCTCAATTTCATGACACTTGTGGGCTTACCACAGGTTTCTGTCTACTTAGAAAATATAATAAAGGTCTCAGTAGAAACCGATCTGGACAGAGTCCAGTAGAACAGCTAATTGTTTGGTTTTGCTTGGCAGTAGATCACTGGTAGATGTTCTCTGAGCCAAAAATCCAGACTTCCTCCCCTCGGTCATGTGTATCTGAAGACCTACACTCCTCAGAATTGCTGACAATTTCCAGAAGTTTCAAACACCTTGATGTATTTCACCTTCTAAAATCAAGACCTGTGTCTTTACTCTGGTAGTTATGTATTCCATATTAATTACTTACTACATAGAGGCTGTCAAGCGTAAAAGCTCATTCTTTTTATTTATTGTTTCGAGTACAATGTTCCATTTCTTCACACAATTAAACTGCAACAGTGTTTTATGGCCTTTAAAGAAGCAGATGATGTTTACAGAGATTTGCTCTTTTTTTTTTGCCAGGATTCCTGTAGCCCAATAGAGGACTTTGGCTATGAACTTTTATTTTATTCATTGTTTTTAATTTTTAGAGAAAATTAATGACATCTCTAGTTACATTAACATAGAGCGAAATTTGTCAGCAAGTGCTTATTGTGAAATAGAGGACTTTTTCAGCACATGACCAGACTTCTACAAGGGACAAGAGTAAATGAAAAAGGAGGCAACAACAATATGATTGTGAATACATTGCCAAATTTTAAATTAAAAGCTTTGAATCTGTTTTCCTTTTTTTTTTTTTTGTTCCCCTGACGTGCAGTGCATATGGGCATTTCTAAGTAGATCTGGATAGACCTGCAGATAAATCAAAACTCAGACAAGCCAAAGACCTGGCTTTTCTCCATAAGCAAAAATACAAGCCAAGCTGCCAAAGTTGGCTGTCCATTAAAAAAACAAAGACAAAAAAAAAACCCCAACCAAACAAAAAACAAACCCCAAAGCAACAACAACAAAACCCCAAAGCAAAATAGAATTCCACGTAAAGGCACATAAATTGAATGTGACGAGGAGGAAATCATACCAAAGGGTTGCCTTTATCCACGGACATGAAGCCAAGGCAAAGCTTGTAACTCAACAGGATCTCAAATTAAGCTTCCTTTAAACCAAATCTAAGTTTAAGTTCTGTAAATTTATATAATTTAAGTAGGCTAACAAGAACTTTAATGTCAACACAACCAGGTCCCAAGAATAAATAAATCAGCTCTTTATTGGAATAAACAGTTCTTACACAGCATAGAATTACACCTTTTACAGAAGAGGAAGTTAGAGAGACATAGAAGGATGAAAGAGGAGTCTGTTAGAGACCTGATAATTAAAAGGGTCTTTTTCAAACACAAACAGATTATGATTGAGTTAAAGAAATAGCAGAGCTTATATATGCACTTCTTATTATCAAGAAAGGTTCTTGTATTTAAGTAAAACAATGCTTATGAAGAAAATAAGATAGGCTATATACAGAAATATTTTCAAAGCAAAATGTTGTTCATGGATTTCCATAAAAAATTGTGTCTGTTTAGAAGTGTCCCTTTTAAATTATCATGGACTGAATCAGAGACTGGAACTGAAATGTAGCCACACTCTGAAAGATAATGGCAGTGGAGGCTGCTGTTGTTTATGTTGCTGTTCACATTTACTCTGCAAACATATAGTTCAGTTTAATTAGCATGTGATTGAAAAGTGTTGACGTCTTGTGTTCTGTGTTGCTAAAGGGATTTCTTCAAACTGGGGAATATGTAAATTCCTTGAAGAATTGTTTATGCTACCAGAATGTCTTTTAAGTAATTTTGATGACAAGAATTAAAGTAGGCAGTCAACACAGTTATTTTGAGGATTTAATATAGTTGTGAACACAAGAGTGTAAATAACTTTTGTAAGGAGCTAAAGCAGACTGTGAAAACAGCTGTACAAACTTTTTATTTTTAATTTTCTTTTTAGTTTATGGAACAGTAGAGTTTACTTGCAGCTTTTGTCCCTTCTCATTTCTGGCAGCTTAAAGTAAGATGAATAAATGTAAAAAAAAACAACCTCTCCTTCGAAGCTCTGAGTATAATTTAAAACAGAAAAGATTTTAAAATTTCTGTGTGATTCTTCTCTGGGCTATAAGAACAGTAAATGTCTGTAGCTTCATTTGTTTCACAAAGTATATTTCTGATTCGTTGTGGTTTTATAGGAGTAAAATATGGATTAAACTGTAAATCACACTTCTTTGAAGACTGCATATTTTAACTGTCTGTATGGCAGAGACAAAGTATTGTCAAAGGCTTGCATCGTTCATAAAACTCTAGAAATATATAGACATTGAAGCTTCTACTCCACAGAAAGACTTACAGCTTCAGAATCAATTTTATTTTGAACCAGGGTGAAAAAAAAAAAATTAAAATATCAGAATGACATGGATTTTGGGCTTATATTTTGGGGAAAAAAAAGAGTTCTTGAAGAATGAAAAAAGTAAAAAAAAAATAAAGATTCTTGTCATGAGAATGTCAAATATTTTGCTATTTATTTTCAAATTGGAAATTAAATAAACAGTGGTTGGAGGGTTCTTCAGATATGTTCCAATGTACAGATATTGATAATCATGAGCTGCTAAGGGAGCATGCATGAGCCAATGGCAGCTACAGCCATTAAGGTAAACTGCACAATTTGGGGAGGTTACTGGCAAACCTTCCTCACTTGTAAGGGTGACTTCTGTATTGGTCCACAACATTCCAAAAATATCTCAGTGGAGGCTCGTACCTTTTTAGGCAGAAGATTATGTTTTGATAAGGATTAATCTAAAGTGTTTGTCTAACTTGGGCCTGTTAAAGATTTGAGCCACGAGGTCCAAGACAGCTTCCTAAGCTTCCTTAGGACAATACAGAATCATTTATCTGTTGTAGCCTGATGCTTATGATAGAAAGGATTATTTTTTTTTTTTTTGTTCACATTAGGTCTGTCTGCTGAAGGATTTGGATCAATAGATTCTGTACTTTTATGTGGGTAAAGCTGTGTGTATTTTAACTCCCTTTAAATGTAAGAATAAACCATGTAGAAGAGAAAATCCCTCTTTGGTGTACAGGCCAGATTATAATCAGATAATAAGCCTTTGAATCCATTGTGTTCATTGTGTCACATCACACTAATTGATGATGGTCCTGAACAAAAATTATTTTTCCTCAAATCTAAAGTTAACCTACCTCACCAAGCTACACATTATGCCAGCTAAGAACTGTATTTGCCAGGCCCTGCTCTTGTACCTCTGAATGTCCCTCTGCTTATGAGGTAAAGTTCCTGCCACTGAGGCACAGTGAACTACAAAACAGCTGAGTTTTATCCCCAGCCTTTTCTCCCATTTCCATCAACAGAAGCCCTGTTGGATGTTCTTCAACAATTCTCATCAGTCTTGTGGGTGTAGATAAAACTTCAGTAAAATCACAACCAGCACTGCTCCCTCTGAGCAAAGGGCAGTTCAAAGAGGGAGTGGGAAAAAATTAACACCAGGATGTCTTATTATGAGAACATAAATCAGACTGTGATAAAGGAGAAAGGAAAAGATATGGGAAAGTAAGGGAAGCAGAAAAGACTGCATAATTCATCAACTTCCTCATCTAGTTCTAGAAAATGTAAACCCAGAAAACCAAGGAGACCCAGTTCTGAAAAATCAATAAAGACTTCTATTGACTTAAGTGGTGCCACATCACAGTCTCTTTTTATCCTTGAACCTTGGAGAAATACCAAGATAAGACAACTGTCTAACCACATGAAAGAAACCTCTGCTCTACCAAGTCTAAAATTAATTTAAAATTAGGGAATTTTGTCAAATACTTAAGTTATCCTGTATCTCTTATCTGACAGGCATATAATGAATATCTTAGCAGGTAATAAATGACTGTTCCAAGTGTAGACAGCATTTTGCTATAATTTTATCTTAGAATATCTAAAAAACAAAGATAGACACAAGCAACCAGTCACAATAGAAATAATAAGAAACAAAAATAATACTTTTTGTATTTGCAGCTACGTTTTCTTTTTTTCCCATTGAAGGTTACCCTTTATGGATTGCAACACCCTCCTTAGAAGCAATAAAATCCTATCTGACATTTTACAGACATTAGCTTGGCTTCCAAAGGCATTTCCTAAAACTGCAAGCTTTGTATGTCCAGTTCCTGGGGTTAATACTTCATATAAAACATACAGAATAATTCCTGATCTTTTCAATACACTTTCAATTCATGAGGTTTGGAAAGTGAGGAAGGAAAGAAATCCTAGCATTAGATTTAGTGTTGATCATTCTGACATGTCAAGTTTTAAAACTGATAAATGAAATTAAAGAGATGCTTTAAAAAACAGGTTGATTTTTACCAATATATTGAATAAAATAATCTGTCTTCAGCATCAGCCAGAATAATAAGGTGGTTCTGCTTTTCTTTCAACTATTCTAAGACCTAAACAATGTCTACTAGGGAACATAATCACCCATTTACTGGTTCCCAAAAGGAATGGAAATTCAGCAATATATCAGTGTACTGCAGGAATTGGCTTGATCTTGGCTGCCTTATTGACTTAAGCAGGACTCATATGTAGGGTGGAACAAACCACATTTTTTTCCTACTACAGAAGTATTCAGGTAAACTTCTGGTTCCCACTGCATAGAAGTAAATAAAATTTAAATTTAGAGTCTTATCATAATATCAGCTTTTGTACCTGTACAACAAGAACAGATGGAGTATGGGAAAAAATTGAAGTGTTAATTGATTTTGTTTGAATCCTGTTACCCTTCGTTTGGTGTGAATTGTTGTGTTGTCAAAACATTAGGTTATATAAGGATTGGAGCAGAGAATAAACAAAAATTTAATTCTACTGATATCAGAGGTGTATCTCCAGTTACTATACTATGTTCACACTAGTTACCCCATCTCAGATGCTGAAAAATAAGCAGAATAAAAAAAAAAAGTATAAAAATTAAAGAAAAGCCCTGTTCTCAGAAAATATAAATTAATTTTATTTTTCTTAAGAGATAAAATATAGAATTTCTGTGATATGAAATTTGTGGAGTTCAAATATTTAAATGCATTTAAATAGGCTGAGAAAACAAATGTACAGGAATATGAGCAGTATCTTGGGGCTTGATAATTACCCCCAAAACAGTAAAAGGAGCATTTATCTTTGTGCTGCACAAAAATATTTGAAATTAAGATCTAATGTGGGAGAAGAGATAATATGCTGCTCTTGTGAAGTTATGCCACCTTCCTCAGAAGCACATGCTATAGAGAGTTTATGTGGCTAAGGTTTAGGAATGATGGAGTATGATCCTATATAGAAATCCCTGTATTTACATGTACCTAGGAAAATATCAGTAGGAAAAAATAAGGCACTTGGAAGACTCCCAAAACCTCTGACTGCATCCTATGGCTCATGTTTTTGTTCACATGTATCAGATTATAATCTGAAATAAAACATAATGTCTCCACAAGATTACATAGAATTTTCTCCTGTCAAACATTCACACACTGAAGGCAGGAAGAATAAAAGAAAGTGATAATTGACCAGACTGAGATGAACACCTCTTCCACTGTCATGTCTAATTTCAATGCAATTCATTGTTCCTTTAACTAAATATTAGAAACCAGATTTTAGGCCACAATTTAGCTCAAAATTATTTCTCTAATTAAAAATACTGTTTCCCTTCAGGAAACTGACCTTCTGTTTGAAGTTATTTTGCCTCCACAATAATGCTTTTGACCTATAATAAAAAATATAAATGTTTTCTTACGCCATAAGCAAATCATGAAGTACTGAAGATAGAAATCAATAATGGTGTTTGAGAAAAAACACTTTTTCTTTTGTATTTCATGTGTAAATAGAAAAATACTGCAATGACTGGGCAAATACCTGGATTAAGATGGATTCAGAATCACCTCAACATTTACTGCACAATACAAAGCAAAAGCCTTTGCAAGACAGCAACGACTCTACCTTAGCACAAATGACCCAAGTAATAAGCACCAGCACTTGAACCTTATGCATATAAATTTTTAAGGGGTCAATTAGAACAACTTCAGGAATTTTTGTTGGTTTTGTTTTTGTTTGAAATATTTCTTATTTTTTGCAGGCCTATAAATATCAGAGGTGTCTGGGGGGTTGTCATATTTCTTGAATGACCCCTTTTCATTGTGAGATCTTTCAATATTATTCATTTCATCTCAAATGAACAAAGGTTGTGAAATATGCTGGTAATTTGCTACCATGACTGAGATTATATGTTTTAATTACCTTTTTGATAGCTAGTTTTAGGGGTTTTTTTCTCTTGAAAATGCAAAATGAGCAACCTGTGGACCCCAATTACATGAGAAAATTCAGCTTCAGGGACCTGAACCTGGTTGGTTCACAGAAATTGGTGGGAAAAAAACCCCAAACATTACAAAGCAACAAGTACTTGTCAGTTTTTGTGGGGTTTAATCCTAGTTCTGCACGTAGAAAAAATTCATTCAGCAGTAAAGACTGTTCATTTTCTCCCTGTTTGTGTCTTTTTTTCTTGAATCTTTTCCTTTGTGACGTATCTGTCCATTTCTTGCACACCATAATGAAGTCCAGAACTTGAATCAGCTGATGAATAACAGTGTACGTGGTTGAAATAATCCTGGAAGCAGCTGGAATTGCTTAAGGCATTTCATAACTAAATACAGAATAAATTCTCAAGAACTTTCTATTACAGTGACATTCTGAAAAAGAAGGTGAAGAATCCAAGAAAGCAGATCTTCATGTAATGAAGCCAGTGCTGGAAATGCAGGTTAAATAATCTGCTGTTTATTAACATTTTTTTCTGCTACTTCTTTCACAATAGCCACAGCTATTTTATGCTTCACTCACTTTCTGTAATGGCAGGTCTACCCTGGACTTAGGGAAAGCAAGCTGCATTGTCCATACAACTCATATGCCATGATTCAAACTACTTGTAAGGGATTCCCAAGTTTTATGAAAACGTGAGAAATTTCTTTTCCAAAGGAGGAAGGATAAACTGTGCAATTTGCAGCCTTATTTAAGAGTATTGTGACCACCTGGCATTGTGATAAGAAAAATAAATTTAAAAGCTTTTTATTTTCTTTTGTAATGGCCTTGTAAAAGTACCTGGATTATAATTTTCCTCTTTAAACATCCATTTACATAGTGGCATTTTATAAAATGTCATAACATTTTGTTCAGTATCTGTAATATATTGCTGGATGAAAGAGGCAATCATTACAATAATCAGTGATATAGGAGCTTGGCTTTTATGTTAATTCTGACAATCATGTATTTTACAATATTTCATCACAACTCTTATTGCTTATGCAATTGGGGGACAGTGGTTAAAAACTATCTATTAAAGAAAAGGCTGAGACTTGTCAATAATAGCTTTTAAAAGAAACTTTACTGGCTGCAGACAGACAAGACTGAGTCAAATTCACTATATATATTTTTGATAAAGAGCTACTGGTTTGAGTGGAATGACCACAGAGATGAAGTTGGCCCAGAGTGATGGAGAACAGTCATTTGCTCTCTTCTTAATAGAATGTCTGACCAAAAAAAAGAAAACCTTCACCTGTTATGGTCTAGTCTGGAAATCTCCACAGATTTTGATAAGTACTCAAGTATGCCTCATTTTCACTATTCCCTTTTCTCTGCCTTATGCAAAAACTGAAATATGTCAAGCAGAACTATGTAATTACCAGTGGCTAAATGAAAAATGTTCCCTGTTCTTACCTAAAGACTTAAAAATGGTCTTTACTTCAGTTTTTCTTTCAGATCTGGACTGGTGAAAGGAAGGATGAAAGTGTGCAGAACAAATCCCTGTGAAATCTGTTTTTTAATCTGGTTTTATATATGTCAGGTGACTGAGAGCATGTTTTCTCAGTTTGGGAAGATGAGTCAACTAATGTACTTTGTTCAGACACTGATTCCTATCCCAGGTATTACATAAGGATTGTTGCACTCTTACA
This sequence comes from Cinnycerthia olivascens, assembly GCA_035048155.1. Classification (NCBI taxonomy): domain Eukaryota; kingdom Metazoa; phylum Chordata; class Aves; order Passeriformes; family Certhiidae; genus Cinnycerthia; species Cinnycerthia olivascens. The sequence goes on from JAWWMU010000106.1 coordinate 12,428,233, forward strand.
TAAATAATCCTTACATTCTTAAGCATGGTATGGAAATTGTAAGGCATGGGAAATTTTTAAAGACTGCAAGCATATCTAAATATTTGTACAGAGTACATCTTAATTTTCTCTCTTGAACATTCAAATGGTACACAACAAAATTTGATTACTGTCAATCTGTAACTCAATTATACCAAATCTTCTTTTCAAGGTTTTTAAGGTGGAGTTTTTTTGGGTTTTGTTTTGTTTTAGTTTTTTTTGTTGGTTCATCTGGTTTGTTTTGTTGTTTTTTTTTTAATGCAAAACATTAAACCCTATTTATTGCAACTAATTTTTATATAACTATTAATGTGTCCTATGTGTGCCCCTTCAGCACTGATTCCATAAAGGTAGATTCAAAATTAGTGAAACAGAAGACAACAGCAGGTTTTAGTCAGCCTGAGAAAACAACACACCTGCTGGATTATGATGCAAAGAGAAAAGTGGAAAAACAGGTTTGCCAGGAGAGAGTAATTGAGAAAAGCTTCTGCATGTACCTGAAGGAAATGGAGAACCAAAAACCATTTAATCCTATAGAAAGTCAGATTTCCTGTCTTTGATATTGTCCCCTTTAATAGGAGATATTAGGAAAAACAAAGGAAACAAAATCCTGTAGTTCTTTTGAAGCTGAAAGAGGTGGTTATATGGTTTAGCAAAATGCCAGCCAGGTATTTTTTTCCACTTCTGAGCTTTGGCTCTCATCCAAAACCTGACAAACCAAGCAAATGAAAATGTGGATGTGCCTTATCACTTTTGTTTCATGTTTCACAAGAAACTCTAAATTATATTGGTGAGAGGGAAGGATATAAATCAAGTAAAATCATCTAAGGTAAAATATACCTTTTATATCATAATCTGCAAATTTTGTTGTTCAAGCATTGCAACTGAACCAATCTTGGAGCTTTAAAAAATAGTTTGGAAAAAAATGAGTGCTCTTCAGACTCCACAGTTACCATGACTGTAAAGTTTGGTAACTCCTTCTATTGAACAAACAGGAAATATTACCTGAATTTCAATAGAAACAGAGCCACACCTACACTGACATGAATTGTAAAGCACTTTCTTGAAACTCTAATAATTACATTAGTGATATCCTGGGAGATATTCAGCATTTGCTTTGATAGTGAGGATGTAAAAGAAGAAAGCTAGGTTTCAAAGGAAGCACAAGTATTTTAAATCCTACAAAAGACATTTTTTAATATTTCAAAAGCTCAGAGAAAAAAAAAAAAAGGAAACCCTTTTTCCAAAAAAGAGAGATGCATGCTGATTTTAATGTCCTGCTCAGTGTGCCAGATGATACTTTGAGAATTATATTCTTCTAGAAACTCCCTGTCACCTACACAAAATGGATTTGCAGGATTCCTGCCAAGGAAGCCAGGTTACTGATTTCCTATAGGAAAGCTGTATCCAAACTGAAAACCAAGGAAAGCTTGAACATGAAAATATGGGAGTCTTCACTTGTATAATCCTAGTGGCTGCTTTCTAGACCTCATGCTTGGCATCAGATTAATTCAGCTGTGATTGAAGAAGGAATACAAGGTGTTTAGAGTAGTCAGCACAGTGCTGCAGTCAACATAAAAACATATCAGTGATTCCAAGGGGAATTAATCAGTAAGTTGAACAATTATCAATAACTGTTATATCAATTTTTGAAAGAATAAAAGTAACTAATATTCTTATATTTAATTTTAAAGTGAAAGAAAAATAATCCTGAGAGGGCAACCTGGAGGGAGTTAAAACCAGACATTTTCCATGCAAATTATTATAATTTAATTGGAATATTGTAAAGAAAAAAATATGCATTTTATTTGGTTTGAATTCATAGCCTATACGTTTCATGCTTAATAGTCACTTTAGGGAAAAAAAATAAAACAGTACAAAATATTACCTGAGTGCCCAATGACTCAGGAAGAGAAAATGAAAAGAGATTGACTAAGGTTTACATTAATATATCTATAATAAAAAATAAAAGAAAAAGTAATATCAACATTTAGGCTTCTTTTATACTAACTTCTGAATATTCTTATTTTTTCAGATTACAATAGCTGCTAAAAGGACTTGGACAAGTCTTCCATGAAGGGGTTTATGGCAGATGTGCTACTGATTCACAAAGCAGGCATTTGGTGACACACAGCATTACCTTTACATATGTCTGCTCTGCAGTCAGGTGTCATTAAAATCTCAGCAACTTAGATCTGAGAGGAGCAAAAATGTGAACTTCAGCACAAACTACAATGGGAAGTGAACTTCAGTACAAACTACAAAACTTTGTTTGAGATCCCAGGTATATATTTGGCAAACCCATGCTGTTTAAATCACTTAATTACAGTATAGCCATGCCTTGGGGTAAAAATACATTGCATTCATAAACTGGAATCAGTAGCAAAAAGACTGTGAGTCTACTGTCTATTTGATACTGAAAGGGTCAGCTACTATGAGAGAGAACTGGAAAGATCCTCTCACCTAGTTTTAAGTGTCTAAATTTAATCCCCTGAGACTCCCCATGCAGCCTAGGCAGAGGTGTCACTTCACTGCTTGCTCTTGCCTGAATTGCAATGGACTGAATCACACTCTGCAGGTATTTATGTTTTCCCCCACCAACCAAGAAGTAAATCCTGGGTGTCTCTTTTCAGCCTTGGCTATCTCAGGGCAAAATAACCCCACAGAGTACGACAGCACAAAACTTTGACAATAAGAATGTACAGTAACAGTTGAACACTAGAAATTGGTAAGAGAGAATTTGGTTTTGGAGTAAGGGTCAGGAAATTGTAAAAAAGGGTTCAAATGACATTGCCAAAAAAAAGCATCTGTTTAGTTACATGTTTCATTTGTGATGAAGTGTATATAAGTGAAATCAAATTCTTTTTCCTACAGCAATTACTTCCTCTTCTGGGGGTTAAATATCCTATAATCATAGTGCAAATTATGCAAGTGAGATGGTGACATGTTTTACTTTTTCAAATTCCCGATGAAGTACCTGGGACGTAATGAACTTAACACAATGCCAGTGCAGTCTAGAGGATTATATCATTGGTAGATTTGACTACTAACACATAAAAAAGTTTTTTTCTATGAACAAACTGTGACTTATTCAGATCAGAAGCGCAGATGTTAAAAAAAGTAGAGCATAAAAAAAACACAGAATGCATCTTTCCAGGCAGGGTGACAATAAGCAGGATGTTGCAAATATTGGCTTTCACTTCCAAAAGGTGATGAGTCCATCGCTTCCAAGTTTATAATCCATATACAAAGAGCAGGAGATGCTCAAAGAAGCAAATGCAAAGAGATACAGATCAGGAGGACTTGTATATACTTCAGACTTGATATTCAAAATATTCAAAAGTTGGTTCATTTTTCCCAGACATAGAAAATAATCGAGTAAAAAGATAATTCTTTCACTTGCAAATATTGCCTTTCCTGAAAATTTGTGTATATGCTATAAGCTAGCTGATAGTTCTTGTAGTCATTCAGGGGTTACTCACCTCACCTAACATTAGCCAGCAAAGAGTTGGAGATCTAGATATCTGCTTGAACCAGGTATTTGTCCTAAACGAAACCTGACAAAGTTGGAGAAAAAACAAAGAAGATAATGACTTGTTATTTCTGGACATTAAATTCCTGATTTCCTCTGGTAAAAGTCTATACCTTCTCACTGATTTCCACAGAAATTGGTCTATTATGCTGTTTCCAAGAAAATATAGACCAATCGTAAAGTTTGAAAAAACCTTCATCTTCTATTTTTGACTTCACAATCTTAGTCACATATACCCAGATATACTAATGAAACAATTCAGTCTCTAGCTTTATAGATACGTGTTCTAGTCTACAATAAGTACAAGATATATCAAAACACGCAATGATAGAGTAGAAGCTACAACAAGAGCCAAAACTAAGTAGTAAAGAGATGCACATCATAACAGTTTCAGAAAGAAAGAGAAAAATATTCCCATCTTAGTTCATTACTAAACCTCTCCAGCTGGTTTTCTTGGTGAGAAGTAGCAGAAGAAAAGCGACGTGGAGGATGCAGCTTAAACTGACAATCATAAAAATGTAAATCTGCTTGCAAAAAAATGTATAAACCCTATAGAAAAAGCAGGATTCTGCCAAGTGATTCATTATTTTAATGACTTCCTGCTCTAATGCACTTCCTCTCTTTTCCTTCGTGCAAACTGCTCTAATCCCTGCTAAGGATTTAGCCTTACAATGGAGCTTTTATAACTTTCTGGATCCTTGTCATGTTGGCATATGGGTCATTCCCTTTATGTCAGGACAAGAAGAAGGAGGAGAACAGTTGTCCTGTGGGATAAGGAAAAGTTCAAAGCAGAACTGGCCAGGTACTGCTCTGAAATACAGTGAGTTAATTTTTTCCCTTAAGAGCGAAAATGCTGGCAGGTAGCAGGCATGGAGAAAACCTGAACATGTTTCAATGCTATCTCTTCCAGCAGATGTCACTAAGAGGCAATGCTGTTTATAGAATGGCCAAATTGGAGACAAGCAGGTATTTTTAAATCACAAAAGTCTGGAAAAGCTTTTCCTAGCTATCAAAGAAATGCTTCAACACTGAAACATTTTTTTAGCTCCCAAATAGGACTTTACTTTGGATCCAGGTCTGGAAATAAACTCCTGGTTTCCACTACATTTCAAAGGTTATGGTAATATATACTCTTTACAGGAAACTGCATGGAGATCAGGAGACAAGCTGAGTGCCATTGCTAAGGAAATAGTGAAGGTTTAAAAGAAATAAAGGTGTCTTAATCTCCCTAAATTGTGCATTTCTAAAGAAGGAAATTACAAGAATTTTTGAATGCTGCAAAGATTTAAACTTTTTAAAGATGTGTATTGTGATTATTATTACGACTAAAAACTCCCAAATATCTACAGTATACAAGGAGAAAGAAAATAATGGACTCCCAGGTGAATATCATACTTGTGTAACCTCTCTAAAACGAGGAACACCTCTCTTAGGCTGTGCAGCATCCAGTCCACTGAAGTCTCAGCCCATGACACCTCTGGTGCTGCTGTGATATCCATCAGCAGGGTCAATTGCAAACAGAAGATGGACCATTACCTCAGGTCATGGCTTAATCCCCATATGGTTTCAATAAGAACAAAGCACGGGCTACACTTGTGTTTGCTGTTGTCCAAGCCACTCTCCTTAGCAGACACGGGTTTTGCATGAATTGTTCATGTGTTTTAGTTCATGGACAGAGCTTAAAGGTCAGAGAAGGGAGCAAGGAACGTACGGAGAAAGAGAGCAAAAAGGTTCCAAGACGAAGCTTACACTTTCCCCTCCAAAGGAGGGGAGGCTGCAGCCCCAGCAGCACAGCCAGATGCTTAGAGGTCTGCAACAGAAACACCCAGCTAATGGTGTGAGAACAGCGTGAACAGATGGTGCTACAGCACTCTCATCTTGCCTGCATCTACACCCACCAGCACCTGCTATCTAATCCCCTTCCATTATTCAGCTTCCTAGTAAGAAATTATAACATTCTCACCTTTTATTTGTTTTTATATCACATCAAGCCCATCTATGCCCAGTCTGGGTTTATACTACAAAACTTCGTGTTGTTTTAAGATTACTGACTTTCTACAGCTGTGAGAGGAAAGGCAAGCCCTCAGCTTCACTAAAATATATATAACTTAATGTGCAAGAATCTTCTGCGCCTTTAAAAACATACAAGAAAACACATAGAAGGGAAACAGCAAAATATGTTATAAGCATGCTATGCAGGGTTAATGAGCTTACTGTCTAATTTGTGCTGTCTGTTGTCTCACAGCACTTTAATTAGAAACACCAAAAATCCTAGAGTTGCCTTGAAGAACGCAAGTTCAGTTGCTTGGATTTTATTTTTTTAACATGGGTATGGTCCTGAGAAACATCTGTGTCTCATCAAGAATTTGTCTTCATAAGGAGGTCCTTAGGATGCCCGTAATTGTGGGTTATGACTGTCCAAATTCTGAAGACTGCAAATGTCAGCAGTTTGTAAAAGCACCACAGCCTCTCCATTTTAGAAAGGTCAGTAGGACCCTATTACAGTCAAATGTTCTCTGCAGGCTTCATAATTCAAACCTCTATTATTCTTTGCTCTCTATTCCTCTTCTCTAGTCCTTTTCCAAACACCCTGTATGAATAAAAGGATAATCATTTCACTGAAATGCAGCTACCCCTCAGATGGAAGAAATCAGCTCAGGGCCAGTAGCACTAGAGTACACAACCATTTCCAGCAGCCAAAATCTGCCCTTGGACACAAGTCAGTGGAAACATGCACACTCAGTGGTAGACTCTGGCCCCAGAAGGAGAAGCAAAGAGTAACAAGAGTAACAAGAGCACCTGAAACTGCCAAAGGGATTTAGGTTGGCAGAAAGCATTTAACCTGATTTGGCGTGTGGTCAGGATACGAGAAGCTTATAGCTCATTGCTTAAAAGAGCTGGTTCTTTGTTTATTAAAAATATTTCTGATATTGGCTTTATATCTTACCCGCCAGCTCCAAAATAAAAAGAAAACCCAGTTTCTATAATGTTAGCGTGTAAGAACTCTCATGGTTTCAGCTCATTGCATATCACGAAAACAGTGAAAGTACCAAATGCAGGGAACTCTCCTTGAGGGTTCCCTACTCACTGGCCTGGCTCTCACACCTGACACTCCTGTGGAAGTGTTGGTACAGTATGGGTAAGATGGAAGAACAACATGTCAGCAACAGAGAAGTTCCACTGATTCTGCCAAGCCACTGGAGAAGCACATCCTTACAGAAGAGACTACCCAACACTCCAAGCCTGAACAACATATTGCATAGTGACAAAAAAGGACTGAGAACATCCATATTATCAAAACTGCAGCCTTGAGAATAACATATATGCTACCAAAATCCTGCTAAATTGGATAAAATAGGCTTTTTTTTTTTGCTTAATAATTTCATTCTTATATAATAACCAAGGTATATATTAATCCTCATTTTCATTATTTTGCTTCTCCTCTCTGCAAAGCAGCCATTATGCTCCTCATTCATTTTAAGTCTCTACCATGCCAGTTTGTTCACTAGTGTATCTCTTACAGCTGTGAATAATCCCACTGATGTCAGAAAAAGATTATAAATAGCAAATATGGAATGGGTTGACCAGGGTCTTCTGAGAATGTCTAGTATTTGGCTTCTGAAATATTTATAACTCTTCATAACTTCTAATGAGAAAGCTAGACTTTCTAAACTGAGAAAATTTTTCCTAGAGCATGAATATTTGTTTCTTTATTCTTCTTTGAAGATTTTTAATTCTTTTTGGTAATGACTGTATGTTTTCAATTTGAAGAACTACAGAGTCACTTCTAGGACATTAATAAAAAGTTATTATAGAAATCATACATCTTGCCTATAAGCAGTCTTTCTGCAGCAATCTGTGTCTTTAGTGGAAGATGTTCTCTAACAAATTTTAAAAGTGATGAGCTTAGATTAAGCTGCTAAAGGTGACTCTTAGAGGCAACTCATCTACTTGACTCTCAAGAAGGTAAAGGTGACCCAATAACAAAACCTTGACCCTTTCCAGGGTGCTAGGTGCAAGCTTTTCCATTTTTCTCTGTGCTTAGATCCAGTGCCTCCTTAGAGCATCACCTTTGTGGATCCCATTTAGAAGTGTTTAGTTCTTCCCACATACACAATGCAGAATTGAGATGACTTGTTCATTTTGTGAAAACAGGACACCTATATATAACCTATAGGTTTCCCTGGTAACAGAAAGAAAAATTTAACACCTCCATTTTGAAACTGAAAGACTCTGTTCATAATTTTTTTTTTTTTTTAAGTTGCTTTATGTGAGGAAATATTTGGCTTATTTGAATTGGTTTTATTCTGAAATGTTCCCCAGATGAAACTTAAAATTTTGACAGCAAAGAAATTTTATTCCTGAATTTAAAAGAGAGATCATAGTAAATTGTTTAAGAACCATAATAGTGTGATATTGGTACTTGATACAGAAATAATAAAACAACTAACACAAAAACACACAGTAAGATAATTCAAAATATGATACATTCTAAATATGCATGCTCTTAATTTGATAAATTTCTAGATCTACATCCACAATGTCGAAATTCCACTTCTGCTTTTTAAGATACAGTATTTCAATACTAAATCCATGTTAAAGGCCAGTCTAAATCTCACATTTTTCCTTACCAAGGATATACCTCGACCTCATTGTTCCTTCCCGAGTCTTGGCCTTGATATATGCTATTTAAAAAGCAAACAAAGAGCATGAACTTGTTCAAATTCTGGGAATATTTCAGCCTACAGCTCAGTAAAAAACCTTTATCTGAAACCAATGAACTTCTCAGGACCATTGAGAATTGACCAGAGGGGCCAATTAGCTGTTGCAGTCTCACTGATTCTGTGTCAATAATTTATAAATTTAGAGAGCAGGCAGGTTTTTGCTGCTGGTTTAAAATTGAAGTGCTGGTTCTTATAAAATCTATGTCACTCAACTGAACTCCATGGATTGGCACATATATAAACCCACTGAAGATATAACACAAATAGGTGCATCATATTTTCAAACATATCCTTTCCTTCCAAAATCAAAATTAAGTTCACCATTGAAAAACATTGATTAGATATCCATATTTTTTAGAAAGTGAAATAACTACTTTGCTTTTTTTCTCTTTCCAAACAGTTTGGAAAAAGTACAGATTAGTTTTACATCAAAGGCAAGCAGACACCTAAAGAATCTACTTTCTGCCTCACAGCAGCAACAGCCAACATCTTAAGGCATTTTTGGTCCCCTTCATATCACATCCTTTGGCTTTTCTGACAATCTAAGAAATAAATTTATGTCTGATGCCATAGACTGCCTTTGTGTTGGCTAATTGAGAATTATTGAGAATATTTTATTGGCCATTGAACATGACTGGTAGGTGACTTTGTCCGTGGAGGCAGAAGGCAAGTATCACAGGTACTGGAGCCTTCATGGTTCCACTGAATTCACTTATTTCTACCATTTGCTGGACAAAATGGTAGCCCACTTATTTGCCAAAATTGAGGCAGATTACTGTGCATTCTAGGGTGCAAATGCTGCCATTACCTAGCTGGATTGAATTTCCTTACTCATTTGGCAGAGGTCACTAAGAGTATGTAAATCAAAGATTTTTAGACTCCGCTGCACAGAAAATTTGCTTTTTGGCTCTAGACCTGGCTGGGCACATGTTGCTGCACTTTACAGCTGCTGCTGAAATCCCCAAACTCACTTTTTTGTCAGGCTATGTGTAAAAGCCCATCAGTCTTCCATGCTGATCATTTGAAAACCAATTAAAGTGCATTTGTGCATTCCAAACATTGATCTTACATATAAGATATGTAAGATATAATAATTTTTTTACCACTATTCAGGTTGCTCTACAGTGACAAATTTGTCAAAAGCCAATATCATCTTACACCCATGAATTAATTAAAAACAAATCCAGAAGCCTCCTGTAAGGATTAAGCTAAATAAATTTGCAGAATATAATTTATTAATATTACATATCTGTATATCTTAAAAAGACACTGCAGGAAGCAGTTTTCAGGAGGCCGAAGGAAGAGTGTGTCCATGGTCATGCAGTTGATGGGGTCCAGTATAGTATAATTGTATTCTGAGAGAGTTTCCATTTAATATCAGCCAAGAAATCTTGTATTCCTTTAAATATGTGAGCCAATAAAAACTGATTTAGTTTGAAGGTATAGTAATCTTCTTCTGAAGCTACTGTATCTGGATATCTCTGATGAAATGTCTTTGGTTATTATGCACAAGTTTAGGATGAGACCTGGCTAAACTCATTTTCATGAGGTGTAAAAATAATGTTTTTAGTTCAGTACACCACTAAAACCCTGGCATTGCTGTTGCCACAAAGGTTCAATTCGTATTTCAGAGTGAGAAGATAAATTTGCTTTAAAAAAGAGTAGTTGGCCTTTTTTTAAGAGAGTTTGATGGTTTTAAGGCTATGTCTTTTTCCATCAAAATCAAATGTTAACTTGGAACCATACAAGAGACTGTAAATTAAATTTAGTGAATACCATTTTATGATCCATCCTGATGCATGTAATTGCCATAGGTAGAAAATACATCTGTGGTGAAGAACTGGAAAATTGGAACATTATGGAGTTTCCACCAGGCTCCCTTGTTAGTGAATCTAAACTAATCTTTAGTGAATTCCTGAGAAAGCATGAAGAGGTTTCTTCTCCTAAAAAAAAGTGCTATGCAAGTGAAAATGGAGCCAGAACAGACACTGCTGCTTTGCTTTAAGGATTTAGATATGTTATTTAATTTAATTTCTGCAGAGAAAAAAACTAAACAGTGATGGCAGCTCAATCTCTCTGAAATATCTGGTGATCTGCATTAAGCAAACTTGATACAGAAGGTAAAACAAAAGTCTCTGAATGAAAAGTTGTTTCATACTGGTGGTCAGACTGAGTTATCTGGAGAGATTCACAACATATAACACTTGAGTTAAACTGTGGCTAAGGTTACCCTCCTGTAAAATCAGAATAGTGAATCCATACGCGATATGATTTTAAATTAACCAGCCACAAAAGTGCAGCCAGACTGCTTTGGCAGGAAAAAGCTCAGTGATGTCTAATAAATCGAGGTGTTTATCCAGATTTTTTGGACAGATTTTTCAGTCTTGCCTAAAGTCATGCTACTAACTTCTTTTGACCCTTCTTTGATCAAGCTATACCAAGGAGTCTCCCAGGTGATTTTTAATATTATATGTCATTCGTAAGGGCTGCAGAAGGATGGAAATGGGATCAAGGCCTCACACCTTGAAAAGGAGGACAGAGAAGGATGATCTCCCCTTTCCACCATGTCACTTCAGCCCCTTTCCTGCAGCACAGTGGGACACTGTGGTGACACCCAAACGACCAGACCCATGCAGGCAGGGTGATCCTCTCTGGTATGAAACCACCAGAACCTAGACAGGGTCACACATCACAGAAACACTGTGACCCTATGGTATACTGGTTCTACCATATCTGAGGGATAACTGGAGGCTTTAAAGACTGCAGTCAGCAAAACAAACTATACTTAATTAGAGTGCCCGGGGCTGGATGTTTCTAACCCTGATTCCCCATGAAAATCTCTCGTGGATTCACGGGGCTTTGTTGTGATTGTGTGTCTGTACCACAAAATTGTTGGAGAGATAACTGTTTCAGCATACTGGTTCAAAGACACAAGACCTATAATTTTACACCAAATTGGCTCTAATTGCCAGCAAAAGCACTGCCTGTGCTGAGGCATTCTCTAAGAGCTTGTCTTCACTGCACAGAAACTCAGTCCCTCCCACTGTCCACAAAGTAAAACCCTCTGACCTAGGGCTTTAAATATGGACTAATTTATCTGGCTAGGATTACCTGCTGAGAAAGCCATTGAGCACTAATGATCTGTTCTTTCCTCTTCCCAGCACTGAAAAGCAGACTGGGGAGCACAGGGCCAGATTCCAAGTAGAATGGGTAGAATGAAAGAAGTGAAGGGAGATGTCCTCAAAGCCACAGGGAGAAATTAAGACATTGGAGAGAGGCACCAGAATACAAGCTGCTGGTAGAAATTGCTGAGAGGAAACTATTCTGAGGCACCAAAAGGTATATTTGCAATTTTAAAATAACTTTTCCAACTACAGGATGACAAGAACAGCCTAGCGGTCAGACCATTAGAAAAACCTGGATTCAAGTAGCTGTTCTGTCACAGATTTTCCTGAGGCAGTCAGTTGGCTTCTTTTATGCCTCACAGACACAAAATGTAACATTGCCTTTTTTCGCTCATCTACAAAATTGGGAAGGATAGCTTTTCACTACTTCACAGAAAACATTAAAGGCTTTAAATTGCTCTAACTTTATTGTAATAGGAGCTGTAGAAACACCTAATCCAACATGTTTTTTTTCCTTGCTAAAAAATATAATTTCTTTTAAAAAAGCTGCTTTTTAATTTCCTATTGATGAATTTCCAAAAAGAAGAGACCTCAGTGCTCATTAGTAACTGCAGATACAAGTTTTAGTCATCAACAGTTTATTCTAATGTGAAACTGTAATAATAAAAAATTATTTATTGATATAAGGAAATTACATAAACTTCTTTTAAATATGGTGTTGTACACCTAAAGTTCAGATTCTGGAAGTAAGAAATTGCTGATGACAGAACACGCTGCTCTTCATGGCAGCTTCCAAAAGCTGCCTTCTCAATGTCAGCTACCGAGGGTCACTGTCTTCAAGGTTTTCTAGAATTATCAAGAATTCTCAAAGAGAACTGAGACCGATTTGACTATAGCATTATTTATGCTCCTAGTCTTCTTGTGTGAGTACACAAAGGTCTCAGTTCCAATGAACAGATAAGAGAATGAGCAAAGGATCTAAGGATTAATGCACTGTTTGCTTCGGGACAGGCAGAAGTATCAGAGAAATATGTACCACAAAGCAGTGGTGTGACTGGGAATATGGAACAATTCAGCACACTGTGGGTTTTTGTTGGGTTGTCTTAATCTAAAAGAATGATCATATACCATCCAGGTCACATAAATTCTGATGTCATGTTTCATTTTCTTAGCTGTTTGAAGATTCAGTACAAGTCTGGAAAGAGTGCTAGGCTAGTTATAATACTTGAATTGTTGTACTGTTGAACATCAGATAGAAATGTAGATAAAATAATGGAAGATGTATTTAGTACTCTGGAAAACCATCTAGACTTGTAAGCCCGTTTATTTATCAAGAGAATAAAACATTACTTTCTGAGATGGAATTGAAAAGTAATGTCTAATTGAATAATATGTTGAAGTGTCTCTTAAATGGGGGATACATTTTAGGGTTCGCTGAGCATGCAGAAAAGAGAAAACAGAATTTCCTGTTTTGGTTTTGCTTGCAGCTACTGGTGTCAGCCAATTTCCAATAGTCAGTGGTTGTGTGTTGTTTGACTTGAAGGAGACTTGGATCAAGCCCTAGGCATCTAAATTAATGGGGTACGTTTACAAATTTGCCTTTGTGCTTTTGGAAAATGGATTATACCATTTAACTTTAATAGCTCTGAAGTAGTTTGACAGCCTCAGATGAAAAAGAAGTACATAAATGTGGAGACAAGTATGAAGTGGAAACTTAGTCAGGATTTCTACTCTCTTTGTGCTACTGGTCATTTCTATCAGGCAGTTGGTGACCCATTATGTCATTCTAAATCACTATTTATCTTTGCATGACTATGAAAATTACAATCCTTAAGGTAATTTACTTATAATAAAATATTAATTAATGTTTCTTTCTTCTAGATGGCCTTATTCTCCAATTTCTGTATTATAAATGTCAACAAGAGAAATGAAAAAATAAATAATGAATAAATGAAAATGAATAAACGAAAAAAAAGTCAGAGTTTTCACTTAGTTTTCACCCCGAAACTAAAATAAGACAAGAAAACAGCAGAAATCTGATTAAATTTATTTCACTTTTCTAAAAACCCTCAACTGATTTCCAGTCAAAAATGAACTCTTATATAGCTAAAAGGGTAGGAGACTTAGCATGGCCAGTTGTAGAAGAAATAATCTTCCTAATTCTGCATTTCTCATTCTGCACTTATTGACTTTAAGCAAGAAGACATATCTTCCCAGAAATGCCTAGGCTGGAGACCAGATTAGTTACTGAGACAGCAGATGCTTCATGCCCTGGAAGGAAGTTCTGTGCTCCCTGGCAGTACATTTCTTCAGTCAGGTAGGTGAGTTTCCTCAGTTTTAGCTTCAAGTGCACCCTAAAGCATTGCAAGTGCTAGCTGGGAACACAAGGTTCTTCTCCTCATTATATAAAAAAGCAAACTGTTCTTCTCCTCATTATATAAAAAAGCAAACTGGTGTGCACTCTTAGCTAAGGTGGTGGGACCCTGTCCTTCCTCCCAGAATTAAGCCCTGAAATTAATCCCTGAAACAAGACATTATGACCAAACCACATTTATTTTTCTTTCACTTGGACTCCTCGACTTTCATCTTCACAGACAACCCAGAAATGCAGGGTCAGACTTTTACTGGTAACTCCCTGATATTACTCAGTCTTAGTTTAAGATCAGGATCTGTCTGTGCTACAGCACAAAACTAAACTTCAGACCCTGAGATCCATCCCAGCCTGGACAGGCTGGATCAGTGGACCAAGGCAATTGTACAAGGTTAAAGAGGTGAAGTGACGGGTCCTGCACTTGGGTATCAACAACCCCAGCCAGGGGGAAGAATGGCTGGAAAGTTGCCCAGAAGAGAGGCTCTTGGTTGTGCTGGTTGACAGCCAGCTTAACATGAGCCAGAGTGTGCCCAGGTGGCCAAAAAGGTCAGTGGCATCCTGGCTTGTGGCCAGCAGGACCAGGGCAATGATGGTCTCCCTGTACATGGCGTGTTGAGACCATACCCCAAGTCCTGTGTCCAGTTTTGGGGTCCCCTGAGGTGCTGTAGCATGCCCAGAGAAGCACAATTAAGTTGGTGAAGGGTCCCAAACACAAATCCTATGAGGCATGGCCAAGGGAGCTGAAGTTGAGCATGGAGAAAAGGAGGCTGATGAGAGACATTGTCATTCTCCACAACTTCTTGAAAGGAGGTTGCAGAAAGGTGGGGTAGGCAAGTAGTGACAGGACAAGAGAAGATGGCCTCAAGTTGTGTCAGGAGGGGTTCAGGCTGGATATTTGGAAAAAGATTTTTACTAAAAGGGTGGCTAAGTATGGGAACAAGCTTCCCAGGGAACTGGGGGGTCACTATCTCTGAAGCCAAAATAAGTCAAACCTGTTAAAATCCAAGTAAACCTGGTGCTTCTTGATATGGTTGTCAAAGCTTGGACTTGATGATCTTAGAGGTCTATGAGGTCTATTGGAATTTGTCTAAGTGTGGAATTATAAAATATATTTCCACCTGATCTTAAGCCATATAGAATCTATACTCTGAGTATTTTTATTAGCACAGAAGTTAAAAGAAATAATTATTCAAAAATATCTCAGATTATTTTTAGTTTTACCATGCAACAAATCTTATTTTTAACAACCTGTGGATTACAGTTATCATTGATCTTTAAAGGCTGCATTTATATGAAGTAGATTCTAAGGGTTATTTTATACAATAAACACAAGGAATTTGAAAAAAAGAAAAAAAGAAAATCCTTATGATTAACACTTTCCTTTTCCATTTCCCCCTCCTTCATCCACTGGTCTGTAGAGGAGATTACCCCCTTAACAGAAAGAAAAAGCATATGTCAACTTGCCTCACCTACAGACCCCTCAGGCAAAATGCATCACTTTTTTGGGACTGTCAAGGATTGAATAAATCAGAGATAAGTGGGTTAAAATGTCAACACCCACTGGGACCAAAATAAATCTACCATATTTTTTCATCCAAGTGAAATCCTATCTGCAGTACCACCAGCACTTCATTCATTCTTTCAGGAAGACAGCTTAACATTCTTTATGATTAATTTAATTTTTTTCATGAAAAAAAAAAACAACCAAAAAACCCACAACAAAAATAGTTGGGTTTTTTCCCCCTCTCATTGTAATAAGCCTGTCAAAGTCACCTTATGCAAAAGGTCAGATAAGTGTGATGTGAAAAATGGTGCTAAAAGGTTTTTAAACTTTGTTTATTAATAGGTATAACCTTTTCACCTCTGCTATATCTGTCACCTCTAGGTTAAATATCATTTATCTTACTGGTCACCTGATTTCTTGTTATGAGTACAGGGAAAAAAAAACACTGAACAGTCACAAATCCATTTTAAAAATGCAAGAGAAGAATTGCCTGAGCTCTTCTAATAAAACATAACCTAACATGGAGTAACTAAAGACACTGAGGATAGCCCCTGGCTTTAAAAGCATTCACTAGGCCATTGATCATTGAAGACAACATTCAGTGACCTCACACAAACACAATGTAAACTCCCAAACTCATTGATGGCATTCCTAGCACTCTGTCTGAATTTATATTGCTTCTCTGTAAACTGTTTGACATAAGCAGTGAAAGATGGAAACAGAAAAGGGCCTCCTCAGTATGACGAGCATACCACAAAATGCAGCTGGATGCAAGTGAATTAACTTGTAGTTTACTTTGATGTTCAAAGAAGTCTCAGGCCAAGATGTGTGTTAATGGAATTTTCATAAGATTCTTGGAAGTATATTTTTCCTTCTGGATAGTCTAAAAATGTGCTAGAGCATAAAAACTACCTGAGTCTATTTTGCGAAAATGAAGAAAAGAAATGGAAAAAAATATACTGTGTTATTATGCATTTTTCAGAAAGAATGCTATGGTTATATTAGTCAAATCACGCACTCAGAAAGGCATGTGGGTGTCTATATGTGTCCTTCCTCCCTTTCTTCTTTCCTTCCTTCTTTCCTTCCTTCCTTCCTTCCTTCCTTCCTTCCTTCCTTCCTTCCTTCCTTCCTTCCTTCCTTCCT
>JAWWMU010000106.1:12445326-12462557 GCA_035048155.1 Cinnycerthia olivascens
CTTCCTTCCTTCCTTCCTTCCTTCCTTCCTTCCTTCCTTCCTTCCTCCCTTTCCTGTTTCCTTTGAGCACTAAGAATGTACATGTACAAGATCATCAGTATTTCTACACTTAACTTTCACTAAGTGTGTAGCAAACACTAAATTAATTCATCTACTTTATACCCTAAAATTATATAAATTAATTGTAAGGCAAATGTCAAAATATGAATACACAGAACTAGAGAAGGAAGCTGAAGAAAGTAGAATTATATCAGTTAGCACATTAACTCTTCAAAAATTGGTGGGGTTTCTTTAAAAAGGTTTTTAAATATTTGATATTTAAAATTTCAAACCTCAGATTATTGTGGATGGAAAGCTCGAGGACTTTTGTTTCTTTTATTTTTCTTTTAAGAAGAGTGCTACTGGAAAGTTCTTCCTTCTGTTTTAAGCCATCCATAATAGCAATAGGTAAATTCTTTCCCCGTGCTCAAAAGAAGGAATAAATCAAAGACAACAACAAGAAATAGAAGAATATTTATAAGGGCATACAGTGACAAGACAAGAGGGAGTGGTTTCAAACTGAGAGTGGGTGTAGATTAGATATTAGAAAAAAATTCTTTACTGTGAAGGTGGTGAGGCACTGGAATGGGTTGCCCAGAGAAGTTATGGTTGCTGCATCCCTGGAAGTGTTCAAGACCAAGTTGGATGAGACTTGGAACAATCTGCTGAAGGAGGATTCCATCCATGACAGGGAGTTAGAACCAGATGTTCTCTAAGGTCCCTTCCAACCCAGGCCATTCTGTGACACTCTGGTTCTAAAATACAATTCTATCAATAAAGCTGTATCTGAATGTGGTTTTCATTCTGCTTCTAAAATGGCATTGTACCTTCTTGGGAGCTGATTGCAAAGCTGCATTACAGCTCATTGCTAATCAGCTGTGAGACCCTGCTAATTGATTATTGCTAGCATAGAATGCTATCACTGTGCACACTACAGGGACATCTCAAGACTTTGTACTATTCCAACTGATGTGTCAAAATAAAGCAGAACAAAACATATCATTGCCTTCCTGGGGAGTAAAAATTAAAAAATCCAGAAGCATTTCATAGCTTATAGGTTTTCAGCAAAGTTACTGCCTTTGAGCCATGAGAAAATACCAAGTTTTTTATTTCCATTTACTACAGAAAACCACAAATACAAGAAACTGTAAGAAACACATCTGGCAAGCACAGTCATATCTATGAGAACTGCTACAAGAGCAAGCACATATACAGTATTTGTGGGAATTTAGGATACTGAGTCCAAATCCCTCTTGCAGTTTCATATTGCTGTTGTCTCATTTTTCACCTGTCACATGAGAGCTCAGTCTAAAGCCTGCAGTTGATAGGAGTGGCTGTGAGTGGACATGGAGTAACCCATGAGTGTGATGCCTTGCTTGCTCCATGCAGCCACTGGCTTTGCCCTGAAGTGGAGCATCCCTTGTGCTACTCTGGTGGTTCAGCAGCTCTTCTTGGAACATTTTCTAGGCTTTCATGTGAGGATTTTCCCCTTTGGATCCAGGCTTATATAAACAAGTAATTTCTTTTTTCCCCTGTAGAAGTCTAATATGATTCAAGTAGGGCAGCTAATAATTTTGACCCATTAGATTAGGTTTAGAAGTTTAGTAACAAAAGTTTAAAATGAGATTCTGGGCAGGTAAAACCCCTCTGGTTTAAATTTCAGTCCCTTGTCTCCTGCTGGAACTGCATCCACCCACTGCTTCCAGAACCTCTTCTCTTCTAGAAGGACAGAGAATTTCATCCTCTTCCAAATATCAACCTTTTGTAAATCTATCTGGTCTATTTTAACTACATTTTCACAGCCTGTATCTCCTATTCTCTATTCATCCTAGGAACTCTAGTCATTAGACATTCTTAGTTAGCTGAGAAGTGCAAATGGATAGAACTTCTCATTGGGTTAGCTCAGCTCCTTTAGCCCTTTCCTCCTTTTGATTTCTATAAACCTGAGTACTTTTTCTCCCACTTAAGGAAGAAAAAGAAGAGAGAGGCTGAAACAAAAGAAGTGAAGATTCATTATAATTGCATTTTCTTCCATTCACTGCAGCCTACCATGTGAGTAGGTCCTGTCTGTAATTGTCATATAAACAGCTTTTGGAAACATAATAAAAATTATTTCAAAATTGCTTTGAAATAGAAGGCTTTCTCTGAAAGAGTTGTTGAGTCAGGTTTCAAGTGTAACAAGATTCTGAGCCATGGGATTGACAGTGATTAATTGCATCACCAAAACTGGTTGGCCCTCTCAGAGACCTGACTGGGCACTCAGACACCGAGTCTTCCTGGGAGGTTCTCAACTCTAGATGCTGACGTTATCGTCTGAATGCACCAGCTCCTGCCTCTGTAGTGAATCATAGCTTGTCTGCACTGGTCTAGCTCTGCTGGATTAACACATCTTCCCTGGCTGCCTTGCCTCAGCCCACCTCCTGGTGCTGCTCCCACTTCCAGAGAAATCACTGACACCTTGCACAGTCCTCTGCCCTCGGTTCTGCCCTTGGTGGGACTGCTTGGCTTGATGCACAGAGTGACAGAATGGCTGAGGTTGTAAGGGACCTCTGGAGGCCGTCTGCTCGGCCCTGATGCTGAAGCAGGAACACTTAATTGTCCAGGACCATGTCCAGACAGCTTTTGAAAATCTCCAAGGATGGAGACTCCACAACCTTCTCTCTGGACAACCTGTACCAGTGCTCAGTCATCCTTATAATGAAAAAGTGTTTCCAGATATTCAGAGGGCACCTTCCTTGTGTCTGTGCTCATTCACTTTTGTCCTGCCAATGGGCACATCTGTGCCCAGCCTGACTCCATTCTATTTGCACCCTGCCTCCGGATATTTTCTCATATTAATAAGATCCCCCCTCTTTGCCTTCTTTCTTCACAGCAGAAATGTCTCCAGCCATCCCTGTAGCTTTTTCTCTGCTCTCCAGCATTCCCACGCCTCCTCGGTACTGAGAACAGACCTGGACACAGACCCTGCTCCAGAAGCTCTCCCCAGCACAAAGGAACAATGTCCCTTCGCCTATGGACAGCTCTGTGTGGGCACTGAAGCCACGGTCACCCCTGCTTCTCCTTCTGGCAACAGCATCTTTGCTGGCTCCTGTGCAGCCTGGGATCCCCACCCAGACCCCCAGGTCCTGCCCTGTCCACCCGGCTGGACCCCGCCTGTCACTGCTGCGAGACTCCGCCCGTCTCTGACACTTCCCCGGGGGTCCCGCTCCACCCGGCCCTATCTGGGGTTGGGTGGACGGGGATGCCAGCACCTCCTACACCCCCGGGAAAGGCGTCAAAATGAAGCTGCGTTGGCCGGGAATCGAACCCGGGTCAACTGCTTGGAAGGCAGCTATGCTCACCACTATACCACCAACGCCGCGGTGAGAGAAGCTCACTGCTTATCCTACTCCTTCCCTTCCTGCCTCCCTCCTCTCCCGGTTTGCCCACGGGATTTACTACCTGTCCTCAAAGCAAAAAGCTACTGAGGGAGGAATTCAAGGTTCCTCCACGGCTGCCAAGGCTACTAGAAAATTGGGAGCTTGTGTGCTTGTTTGTTTTTAAACACTGAAAAAAACGCTAAGGTACTGTTCAGTGAAATGTTTCCAATGTCCTGATTGGTTTGAAAGAAATTCCAAATAGAAGGACTAAAACCTTTAGAAAGGGGACAATAGCACAACTGGAAAGAAAGGCTGGCTGACAGCACACATCTGATGAAATAAGCATCCTCATTTTTAGTGAAAGAAATAGTCTTTCCAGCATTAATGTTGAACATGAGATTTTTATATCATGTCTGAAAAATTAGGTGGAAAAAGTTATAAAATCAACATATGTTGTCCTTTCCACCAACTACTGTTTTTGTCTTCTCAGTATCATCCAAAGAAACATAAGATTACATGTAAAATATGGATGAAAATAAGATAAATAGAGCTGCAAAAGGTTGATATTTGAAAGAGGGTTGTCTGAAACACAACCTGAAATGCTGAATCTCAAACTTGAATGCATTTTTCTGATATAATGTGTGGTGAAAAGTTTTTGACTACAGTGGATAGAGCCAACAAACTATTTTAGAAGAACAAAATCTCAAAAACTCACGTGTTGTGAGGATATCCTATGAATAATCCAGGGCATTCTAGGGCATCCATGACTTCACTTCTGAGAATGCCATGTTTACAAACAGGTGTGGCTCTTAACGTGTTGAAATCTCAGCAAGTTTATGGTGGAAACCATTCTGTCCCAGCAGAGATGTCCTAAGCAGAGAGACCTTCATGTCTCTTTTATTCTCAAATCCTCTATCTTCAGCTTCTTGCAGTGGTAATCAGACAAGTTGTAAGACCTAACATTGATCAGACATCCATCAGTCCTGGCCCTTTCTGTCTCTTGACATCTGAGTAGTGAGCAGGGCCATAGCAGCTCCCCCAGGCCTGTGCATACCCTGACCATGTTACAAGTGTTGGTATAAATGAAATTTTTTGCAAACTTAAATGAAAGTTTGTCATGCACAGCCATGCCATAGTAAGGATATCAAGTCTTCTCCCATTTTCCTATCACATTTTCCTTTAAAAGTCAGCAAAATCAGCCAAGACCCTATTTGGAACATTCTGCTAACAGCTCATGAGGACATATTGTTAAGTGTATTTACGACTAAGATTTAACAAAACAAAGAGGGCTCTGCTGGATGATGCAGTGTATTTTGACAGCATGTAACATGCAGTGCACATGTATTACTCTGCAAATTCACCCTTCAGCTATGTGGTACATGAACAGCAAACCACTGCTTTTGGGAACCACATTTTCTGTGCATTGGTTGTGGAACCTTTTTACACAGGGCCTTGACCTTCAGCCAGTAGGTTAATAATTTAAGTTAAAATGGGACACCAGACTCACTGATGACAATCACTTCTGACAAATGCATACCTTATTGTAATGATTTTCATGGTTTTCTACTAATCTGTAGGCTCCATAAATGTTTTCTAGCAAAGGCATGGATAGTAAATTTAAGCCTAGTGAGAGTTGTTTTCCAATATTACTGAAGAGTGTGGTTTAACAATCATCAAAAATGGTTATTGTTTATATATAGTCCTTTGCAGAAAAATTCCATGGAATCTGAAATTCTGCAGACAAAAATTTGCAAACAATTACCTTACTGCCTAGGAAATTTGAATATCTTTAGTAAAGTCAGCCTGGAGGCAGTGTGGATGCCCTTATAAGAGTTATATTTCTCTTCCTTCATCTTCTAGTCTTAACTACAACTCTTTTGTGAATTTTCTATCCTGTATTTTAAGGCATTGCAGGATGAATAAGGTGATTTTAAAACAGTGTGATAGAACTGGAAAGAGAAATAGGCCCCTGTTGAATTGAGCAAAAGCACTGAATGAGGGTTGCTAACTGTGAGAAAGCTGGAAGCTGAAGAGTATGGGCAGAACAGGACAGAGAAGTGGGACAGGCTAAGCTGATCTCTGAAAGGCAGCCACCTGCATCCCAGCTCATAAAGCTGCATGAGATTCCTAAAGTATTTAAGCACCAGAACTTGCAGATAAATTCAGAGGGCCACATTCCCAAAAGTCAGAGTAGTCTTATTCTGCTTAAGGAATTCTAGAAACACTTCTGGACATCTGTAAGCACCCGGAAATCTGTTGAAATCTGTCATCAGTGTTCCAGTCTCAAATGCAAAGCCTCCTAAACCCTTGTATATTCAAGCAATAGACACACCCTGCCAAATCAGGGCCTCTGCATGAAATTTGTCCTGATTATTTGTTTTGCCTCCCTCTCTCTCTCACACACACGTGCACACAGATTCCAGTAGCACTTGATGAACAAGCAGATCAAATTAACCCTTATTATGTCTTACCAGAACACAAAGAATGAGCAATGCTAGCATTTCCTAATCTGGTTTTAATTCACTAGGCAACAAATCTGTTGGCTATGAGTCTACTGCACACAGCTTATAGCTGAGAGGAAATATTTTACCATGGTAGAATTAAAAAGGTTCCAACTGCACACACAATGGCATGGTCTCTGCTTATTAAAGCTTTTCTTTGTTGTGGCTTACACCAAATAAGTTGCACATGCTACAGTTTGTGCTGCAATACCATCTTCAGCTGCTTATTGCATCACCACGCTAACCTCTCGATTAACCCTTGCTTCAAAGGCTGCTTCATGCAGGTGGCTTTTCTGGCAGGGGACGTGCCCTGCTCACTGCTGGTGACCTCTGTCATTGCTGGGGACCCGGGCATGCTATATATGCTTTTGGTTTACAGCTCAATATCTTGGCTAATTGCATAATTGATGTGGTGTAGATCTATAGCCTGTAGAAATCTAGAAGATATTAAAATGGAAAAATTAAAACCTAGGTCTTACCAGCACTAAATTTGTCCAGTTTCCTGGCAATAAGCTTCTCCACAGAGTATAGATTTCAATTTAGTTAGTCTGGAAGAAATATATGGTTATACCATAGGTCCAAAGGACTCTTTAGTCCTTATCAGAGAAAAAGTTTGAAAGTAAGAACAACATATTCCAGGAGATTCCAAAGCTCTCAAGTGCTACTATGGGAACAGAAGACATCTATTACCTATAACAAGTTTTATCAACTTCTCTGGAAAAAAAAACATTAAATCTTCAACTTAAATGCATCTAAATTTTGACAAAGAAAACTTCCTAAATATGTGGCAAACATTACAAACATTTGATCCTTTGGAAGTGGTTTGAAAGTTGCATGTATTTAGACCTAATGCACCAAAAGAAATAAAAATAAAAGCTCAAAAAAGGGTTTACTTAGGATCAGCTAAGTATAAGTTTAATGAAAAATAATAGCCAACATTGATCGGTCTTTCACTTGAAAATCTTACCTTTCTCATGATTGATATTCTTTTATACATACACTGATTATCTTAGTTACTCATTTCAGTTTTATCAAATGCTGTTCTCCAGTCAAAGTGTTCACACTTTGTGATATGCCTTTTTCTATCAAGGTCAATATCCATGAGTGGTCAGTCCTCAACATACAATAAAGATAACATACACATAAACACATGTTCATCTTTATCAGAGAAGACAACTATTCAAATTTAGAAATACTTTAAAATAGACTGTAAAGATGGCAGTTCAAAATTCCTTGTTCATCAACAAGTCTTGCAAATATTAACATTTGTAACATTTGTTAACTTAGTTGTCTTTATTTTTAACAGTCATAAATTACTTTTCCCCTTCTTAATAAAATGGTATGACTTTGGACCTGATACAAAATATTAGGAACACTATAATTTCTCATGATACCTTGGAGGATTTTTAGTAATATGTCTAACCTTTCAAAAATAAGCCAAGTATTCTTTTCTCTACCAATAAGTAACGAAATTTTAATGGCAAGCAATAAGATTCTTTCTCTGGAATGTGAAAAATTCAAAATACTCTTATAAATAGATAGCTGTCAACTTGAAAAATTAAAATAAAATTTTCTGAGAAATATTATTCCTAATTTGAATGAGAGCTCATTATATCAGATACAGAGAAGTCCAAACGAGATTGGCATAGTACAGCTAAAATAAAAAACTCAGCAGTCAGCTTCTTTCTAGCTATTCTGATGATGAAATCAACTGAAATCTAGCAAGTTTGCCCAAAATACCAAAAAAATGTAAATGATCTTAAATTACTCCTAAGCTATTACTGGTTTTGTTCTTTAGCTTTTCTTTGAATTATAAGGGGATAGGAAATTTAATGAAAACCTGAACTGAGATTTTTTTCATGCAGTCACTTGGCCTCAGAAGCTGGGATGCTGTGCAGTAATGTGCATGGGCATCTCAGGGATTGGCTCATTTCAGGTTCATCTGCAAGGCCATCACAGCCTGGGTTAAGTATCAAAACCAAGCTGGTGAATCACCTTCTGGATGGACCTCTTTCTATCAGTGCTAAAAATAGGAAGTGGTTAGTTCAAAAGTTTTACACATGGTGCCTTTAATATAGACAGATTTTTGTAGAAATGATAAATCATAAAATAATAACTCCCAATTTTTTTTACAGTCTGAATGGTTCTATTGGCTGTGGTCTTACTTTGAGATATCATCTGGGAAAACAAATTCCACAGAGTGGATACCAGTCATCCAGCAGTGACTTACATGTTTCCAGGAGTAACAAAATTACTTTATATTTAGAAATTAGCTACTCAATCAACCAGACCTTTACTGGCTCTCTATGGTACTTCAAGGAAATAGAAGTCACTTGATTTTCTCTATTTCATGACAATACAAACATTTTAAAATGTTCAACCCTAAATGAAGGGGATTATTAGAAATAAGGTGGGGTTTTTTCCTTCAAATTAATATGATTTATTCAAGGAGGCAGCTACACACCCTCCTGTCACTATTCCTGATTTACTAACCCCATCTGAAGTCTTTAAGTAAGGAGGCTTTAGTCACTTATATCCTTATATTTGTACACCTTTTCATACCAATATCTATTCCAGATGATCAGATTTATAGATGCAGTAACAAAGAGTAGTAAAAGAACCTCTTTATTTCTTGATGGACAAGCCAAGTATGTGGTTAGTGTCATGTTATTAAAGACATTCCAAGATTCAAGCTATTTTTTTTTACCCTCCAGCACACTCCTTCTTTCCCATTCCTCCTTTTTTGGTATGTTTCCTGTTTCTTGGTATGTTTTTTAAAAAACACACCCACAGCCTTCATACAACTTTAGAAGATATCACTGAAAAATTTGACTTTGAGGGCTGAACAAAAAAACTTGATTGAGGATAAGATTCTTTTTAATAGCTGAAAAAAATTCAGAACCATAAAAAAATCCAGATTTATTTTGTCACTTTATTTTATCCTTTCCTTTTTTACTATCTCTTGTAGGGGAAAAGTTTCTGCTTTTGTTTTAGACTAGGCTACCCTGATTGATTTTGGCTACAGAAATAATTTATCATATTTTGGCTATCCTTGCCATATAATTTATTTTTGCTATATAATGCTAAACATCTAAACATTGGTCTGGATTTTAAGATTCTGTTTTACTCCATCTCCATTTTTCTGGGAGCTGAAAGGGCTGAAGGGGAGGGGAATAACAGGGAATTACTAAGTTCTGCTTCTTTAGGAAAATATGCACATGGAAATCTGTGTGACAGGGTGCTTGCATTTGTTTGTGTAGGGATTTCTTTTTTTCCCATCACCTTCTGAAAAGGTTGGCATATTTCATTTTTTATGGTCAGTCCAAAAGATTACGCTTCCCAGAGCCCTGTCAAATTAGTATGATTGATGCACTAGTGGAAAATAAATATGGCGGAAATTACTCTGGAGTATTTATGCATTAAATAAACTAACATTCTCTTTCCCAGAGGCTCACAGAAAAATGAGCAATTAAGCCACTTGATTCTTGCACTTCCACATAGAAATTGACTTCTATGGAAGTGGGGAACACTGTTTAAGGTGGCTGTGGGCATTTCTCTGTGCTCGACTTTCAATGACTTTGGTTAGAGGTTTAGCATGTGTGTTGTGTGATGTGACCTGTCCCTGGTCAGGACTGCCAGGCTCAGTCATTTTAGAATCGTAGAATATCCTGAACTGGAAGGGACTCACAGGGACCATCAAACTTTAACTCCCAGCCCTGCACAGGACAGCCGGGCAAGCTTGCCATAAAGAAAATTGGTTCAAAATAGGTAATCATTTTAGAAGGAAAAGCTTTTATTTTTCACACATCTTGCTGCAATTCAGGAAAGCCAATTCTCAAGTTCTGTCTTAATATTGATAGGAGTGATTAAGATTGAGCTTATAAACATAAGTGCACAAAAATAATTTTATCACTCATAATTAATGCCTTTTATTATCTAAATGTCAATTTCTGTGCAACTTAATTTGGAATTAAAGTTTTTCAGCTCAATACTCTGCATCTGAAGTATGACAGAGCTGCTCTGAGATTTGCTTATGCTAATGTAGCTTTCTATACTGATAATTACATTATTTTAATCAAAACTTTCTGTAGAGACTCTTGAAACATTCTTAAATTGGAGTTTTATTGTATAAAAATTAAATTACATTAGAAGTCATACCAACATTCCATTGAATTAACTGTAAATGCTTAATAGAACAGATTTGGGTACACTGGATACCTTTTCTTTACTTTCTTTTGTTATGATTTGGTTTAGAATTTGATTACTTTGATACCTAATCCTCTAGCTAGTCAGGTTCACCAAGTTATCAGATATCAGCTGTGCTGCAGAATTATTTGTTTGTCCTTCAAGTATTGGCCATTATCTGCAAAAGTAAATTGCACTATGGAGCATGAACATAATTCATATTCACTGCAAATCAAGTTGACTCGCAGTTGTTTTGGTTAAAAATAGAGATCAGTTTCCTCAGATCTGGTACTATATAGCAGATTTAAATTACCATTATTGGTAACTGAAGTTATCAAATTTTTGTGTCAATTTCTAATTCTGTTTATGGAAAGCCATGTATATTAAGGAAAGAATTTATTGTTAATCCTTCTAAAATCTAAATAAAATGCAAAAACAGTTATAATTAATAGTCCAGTTGTACCAATTATATTAGCATTCTCCAAACTCATCAAATAGTCAACATTCTCCGATTTCAAATTCTCCACTTAATAGAAATCAAATGCCATTAAAATTGTTAAAAATACAGGTATAAAAAATAGTGTTGCATAATATTATTGGAGGATAGCACACATTAGGCAAATCAGGAAATAGACAGCTGCTCTTTGGAAAGATGTTATGGCTTAATAAAGAAAAAAACCACTCAAAACAGGCCAAGACAAATTCAAGCAAAATCTGGCAAGTCATCATACCAGTCTGCCTTTCTTTAATTGCTCTATCATACACAGTTTAGTGCTTCTGAAGCCATCACATTTCTGATATCTCAGTAAGGAAATACGTGGGTCTCATGACTGTATTAGCTGAAGATGTGCAATACACCTCACACTGATGCCTTTTACCAGTCCCTTGGCTTTCAAAGGCAGCAAGTCTCACAAACATCCCAGAGGAAAAGAGACTTTTCTAGTAAAAAGATAGATTTTAATTAGATAATTCTAATGAAGGCATTCTGAATTCTTTATTCCTTGAATATCAATTTAATAACTATTAAAATAAAACAGATGCTTTAACCACTTCTCTCTCAAGACACCCCACCTTCCCCCTTACCATGCCCATTTTGGCAGGGAGGACTGTCTGAGAGCTGTATAGACCTTTTTTTCTTTTTCTTGCTGTTTGACACAGTGCACAGTCTGCAGTTCTATTTCTGAATGCCAAGGCAACAACTTCTGACTTTTCCTGATAAAATGAGTTTTCTTTTGCAATTTTTTTCACCTTAAGGACTAATATATCTCATATTTAGGATCATTTCCTACAAAGACTCAGAAACACTGACCAAATCCTTTGTAAACTGAAAATAAAATGTCTTTACACTACTCTATTTTTTCTCTACCAAATTATATGGGTTGTTTGGGTTTAACCAGAATTATGTAGTTTTAACTCCCTCCTTGCACTTTTTTCATTCTATCTCAAGCATCATCTACTGTAATTTTTTCCAAATAAGCCATAGCCAGTAAGTTGCTCATATGGAATGAACAGTTTATATAATTTTAGATGAAATAACAAGCAGGCAAGCACGTTTTGCTAGCAGACATTCCCCTTGCCTCCCTCCTGAATCCACATGTGCACCTCTTTCAAGATAAATCCTTTTACTTCCACTGAATTCCTGTTGTGTTTGGCAGGCTGGAGAAGTGCAATGGAAGGGCACTGGGCTAATTTTTCAGAGATGCTTGGGATGCACACATTCCACCAAAGTTAGTGGAAGCTGCAGGTGCTCAATGCAGCCTGAAAATCATGCCTTAGCATGAAAACTTGAGCTTTCCTCTAGCAATACCATTATTTTAAAAAATCAAATACAGACCTTCTGCATCATCTGACCTTTTCATTGATGAATTTCTTCATTATTCTGGAAACAAAAGGAGACCTAATTAAAGAAACATTTTTTAATTAATGTTTTAGAGATTAACCACTGAAAACAAAAAAGGATAAAAGGGAAAGAATTGTCTAGGATGCAATCCATGGATAAAAGTGAAACTTCTAAAAACAGATAATTCCGAAGAAAGAAGTACTTCCAGAACATTAGAATGAAGTGCTGAATGCTTTTCTGACATATTCAAGCTTGTACTCCTAAAACCTGAATAAATGTAAAAGAAAACACAAGAGTAAGAATGACAGAATAAAATGAAAATTCATGAAATTAAATTAAATGCAATAATCAAAAAGAAACTAGAGAAGAGAAAGCAATGAAAAAAATTAATTCCCACTGGGACTACAGCTAACTAAATAGGCTTAAACCACAGAATGCACTTGTTTTATTGTCATCATATTTTGAATGCTTATTATTTTATTCTTTAGTTTCCTTTAGAAGTTAAAAAAGGGGAAAAACCCCACAATAATACAAAAACAACAAAAAACTCTTACATGCAAAAAGAAAAAAATAGAAACAAACAAAACCAAAATCAAACAAATAAACAACAAAAAACCAAGAAGAAAATATAGTATCATCCATAAATAAAAATTCTAAATAAAATAAGATTAAGATCATAGAAAGAGTCTAATTATTAAGATCTCACTGAAACTACTGTTAGAAGTAGGAGCAAGAAATGAAAGCATGAATCTGAACAGGGAAAGAAAACAAAGCACAGCAGGGGAATTTATAATATGAGCACAAATTTCATATTCCTGCTGATGCCTGTGATACTCCTGAAACCAAGACATATGGTAATATCATCTGTTACTCAAATAATCAAAGACAGTTTTCAGTATCAGCGTGTCAAAAATCTTTTGTTGATAAAGTGACTCTATGCTGTATCAGGCCTGATTCTAACACAGTCACTGGCTAAATCTGCTGCCACTGATTTCCGTAGCCAGTTTTATGCTGCAAATAAAATTGAACTTTTGTTATTTGGAAAAAAATATTAAGTATTTCACACAATACATACAGCTATAATAGATAGAATAACCTTGTAGAGGTACAATCTCAGGTACCAATACATCTTTTGCTTTCACTCATAGTATTTTAAAATCGATATTTTTCCTAGGGTTCTAATTTCCTGGCTTTTGTTCCCTCTTTAGGGAGGTGAAATTTGTTCCCTTAGAAAAGTGTTGTAACATGATGACTATATGTCTTATTGTTGAATACTTAAGCAGTTTTAATAAGAGGTCATTAAATCTGATGGATGAGGCCTCTACAATGTCATCTGTCAATCTGTGCTCAGTGATCAGAAATAGAACAGTTGGTTTCAGTTTCACTTTGTCCTTATTTCTGCATCACATGGGAAAAATTCCTTATTTCTAATCTGGCTTTTTAGTCACAGCTGGAACACAAAGGAGAATTTATACCTGACTTGATAAGTTTTGTCTAGGTTTGAGTTGAGAACATAAGCTGTGAAGCGTGGTTTTTTCTCAGATTTTCTGCATCAGCCCATTTCATTTTAATTAGGTAGAAGTTTGCAAACTTTGCTAAATTATACAGTCAAACCTTGTTAACACCTAAGTATCAAAAAGGCCTCAAATGAGTTTGCTTTCACCTGATTGCAGGTTTATTTATATTATAATTTCAGCCTGAGGGGAAAAAAAAAAGTGTATAATAGATCAGCTTTTAGAAGATATCTGCCAGATACATGGTGCCTCATCTATCACTTTAATGAAAGCCCACTTAGCTAATTATTGATTCATTGCTGTTTATTTCTGTGAGAACAAGCACAGTGTCAACAATGTGTCACTGCTCCCTAGACCCTGGAATAATGGTTAACTTGTAATTCTGTCATTACTAAACCAAAATCTTTGCAATAAGTCAAAGAAAAAAACAGATGCCAACAAGAAAAAAAGAAGATTGAAAAGGGTATAATTGTCCTAAGAAAGTCTACATAATTAAATACCAAAAAAATGCATTTAATATCCTCATAAAATTAACAGGACAGAAATTAAATACAATATAGACTAGACTTCAGAAATTTTAATGATCTGGACTTGTACTAAACAGGTTCACTTCTTACATTCCACCTCCCCTAAGATACCATCCTTAATAAAGTGTGCATTTACAGTACATTTGATCACCTATATTTGATTATTAGTATCTGTAAGATCAGGTTACCTTTACCTAAAAGGTATAATTGACCATATCTCTGAACAAAGAATGTTCCACTGAGTCACCAATAAACATCAATGAAATCATTAATTAATCAATGAAATGCTGTCTATTCAGCTGCAAATCTTTATTATGGTTTTATTTATTGGCTATAAACAAAGATGCCAGAGTCTGAATGAGGCATAAAATTATTTATGGGGACAATGATGATGATGAGGCTACTTGTGCTGGTTGGCTATGTTTATGATAAATCTAGAAAACTACAATCTAACAACATTTAATTGTTTTATATTTTTATTTGTTGATTATATTAGCCATTAGAACTAGGAAAAATAGTATATGTTCTGATTTCATAGAGAATATCTGTATCTGACATTGAATAGCAAATTACTTAGTTTCTTTGCTGAAGATGTTGCAAAATAATCTGAACATAAAGTAATAATTCTTTAGTCTTAGTTTTTCTTCTCCAAAAAGAGATGAGGAATTGAAAATCATAAGCTGATCTTTAACATTACATAACAAATATGTCTCATACTATGGGGTAGTATAGATTACCCCCCACCAGATCAAAGTCAGAGATTTTCTCTGAATTCATGGAAAGTTAGGTTTTAACCAACTCATTGTACAAGCAAAAGTGGACAGACCATTTGTCTCTAACCTTTGGTAATTTACACAAGGTAGCACTTAAATTAGACATTAAAAGAAAAGAAGGCACAAATAAAAATGTTTTATCTATAAAAGTTTTTAAACTTTTTTTTGTTTCTCTTATCAATAAAAGAAAAAAAAAAGGTACAGTCTGCCACCTAAACCCAAACTTTCCATGAGCAACGTCTCATTGATGACAAAGTGATCTCTGGGATGATGATGAGGGAGCCAATGAAGGCATCACAGAACTGACCCCACACAAGACTCTCTCCACTGAGAGAACATTTGCATCTATAAACCAAATTTTCAAACCAGTCAACAGATCCTGCATGCTGCTATGCCATATTTTACACCACAGGTTGCAGGATACAGCAGTAATTTTATGATGTTTCCCATCTCCTTCCACTCCCACACTTTCTAAATTGTACCATCAGATGACCTTGCCTACAAACACAACTATTCTCTAACTGCACTATTTCAAAACTCATAAAAATGATAGGGATGCTGTTCTTCCAAACATTGGAAAATGAAAATAATCTGAGCTTGGGGGAGGATTTCAAATTTAGGTGCCCTAACTCATCTGCTACCTATTGTGGTTATATCTTCTTCCACTTGTAAATTTAATAAATTAATCTTTTATGAAGAAAGACGGTGTGCAACCCTCATAAATTCTCTCAGAGTCTAGTTGCTCTTCTTGTTCTCATCCTGTGCATCACAGGTCAGATTCAGGCAGAGTACTGAAGAAATGTTTTCTTTATACTATTTACTCTTTGTCATAAAAAACCTCACACTAGAATTCAGCCTTTGTCCTTTCATAACTGGTATCTGAGTCTTTCTAGTAAGGGAGGAATCAGTGACAGGAAACATACAGATAATCCCTTATTTTATCTGTCAAGGCTCCCTGCCCCTAAAGAATATAGAAAAGTATGTAACCACCAAATTAAGAACTTTTTCCTCACTCCTTAAGCAAGGGAAACTACTAAAATCTTTCTGAGCGACCTCCTTCTAACATAGCCTATATGTTGGATCCAAACTTTGAAACCTTGACAAACTATTTCTGCAGTGTTTGGTGAGCAGCTCCCTGAAGTAAATAGGAATTCTCCTCTTGAAGAATCATGTTGATATTCTTATGGACTGCAAGCGACTTTGGGATCTTATTACAACACTCCAGTGAATATCTGCCTGGTCACTTGGTAGGAATGAGGAGGGACATCCTTTCTTCACAGCTGACAATTCTCTGCAGGGAGGGGACATGAGGGATGTTAAGGATTAGGAATACTGATTCTTTTTCAATTAGAGACAACCCTTACATAGTCTCCACAAGCCCAAACTCCTGCCAGCATCCTTGTCTTTATCCAAATCCAACTCTTTTTCCAGTACTGCCAAGAACATTTCCAATTGACTCCACGCATCTCACAGTGGCTTAAGAAAAGTAATTGGTCTCACACACACATTTGGATGTGGATGTGCTCCCAGCAGGATTGCCAGAGCTAGGAGACTACATGGCTGCTCTTCCACAGTGTGAACAAGACACATGCCACAACAGAGGGCTCTAGCAGGGAGGAAGGTTTACAGCCTCTTTTACTCCTAGTTTATCTTTTATTCTGCTCTGAGGTGCTTCACATGAACTCAGAAAGGAAGTTGAGACAAGAGTGGCTAACAGCTGTCACAGAACACTTCACTCCTCTGTTTGGTTTAGCAGGACTGAATGCATAATTTTGCATTTAATTTATATATATATGCCCTTCCTTATGCGCAACGGAGACTATAAATAGCAAAGGCAGGATACAAGGAATGCAGCTTAAATCATCTGAAACTGTTTTAAAAAAGACATCTGGAAACTATCTGAGAACAATCCATCAGGGTAAGACTTTTTAAAAAAAATATCAGGGAACAGCCATTCCACTGAAGCAGAAGTTAGGAACCCTAACTGCATCAGATAAGGTCAGCTATCATGTTTATGAACTGAAAGTCTGACTAAAATTCCAGATCAAGGATAAAAACAAAGACTGTCAAACACATAGATTTGTGTGAAGATTGATGTGATTATGAGAACTACAAAGAATAAGTCAGCATGTAAAATCTGTGAGAGATAAGGACCAAAATGGCTCAAAGACAGTAGGAAAACAATGTGAGGACCAAAAATAGGCAGGATACAGTTTTAAAACATTAGGTCAAAAGGAGCAAGGGCAATTTTAAAAAGACAAGAATGTGTTCATCATGGTCTCATTCAAGGAAGAAAGTACCTCTGCAGACAACAACTGCAAAGTTCCTCCTAGAGCCATGAGTTGGAAAATATGGTACAACTATCATTTAAACAATTTTTTTGAAAATGGAAGAAAGCTGAAAAGAAGAAATTTTTTTTTATTATTATTCTGGTATCAAGCCAGAACATCCCTTGGAACTCATCAAGGATAGAGGTCTTTTCCAATCTTAATG
>JAWWMU010000106.1:12462569-12517603 GCA_035048155.1 Cinnycerthia olivascens
TTGAAGAGGTCCACTGTTACATTTACATATGAAGATGTAGAATTTGCTTTTAACTGCCAGCTGAATAGGAAGAAGATCTAGCTGTCTGCAAAATATAGAATCATAAACTTGTTCATTTGGAAAACACCTTTGAAATCATCAAGTCCCACTGTTTACCCTTTCAGTGAAACATTTTTTCCTACTATGCAATCTAAATGTCCCCTTGTGCAACTTGAGGTCATTTCATCTTGTTCTATCACTTCACATCTGGAGGAAGAGACAGACCCCACCTGGGCACAGCCTCCTTCAGGTTGTGGTAGAGATCAATTAGTTTTCCCCTGAGTCTCCTTTTCCCCAGGCTCAATGTCCCCAGCTCCCTCAGATGCTCCTCATAAGATTTGTGCTCCAGACCCTTCCCCAGCTCCATTGCTCTTCTCTGGACATGCTCCAGCACCTCAATGTCCTTCTTGTAGTGAGGGGTCCAAAACTGAACACAGGACTTGAAATGTAACCTCACAAATTATCATAACCCCTTATTTATTTTGTTTAAACCCATTATTTTGTGTTTTTAGCAGTCTCCTGAAGACGCTAAAGACCTAAGAGTAAAAAATAGCTCTTTACTTTAGGTTGTCCTGAGCAGAGGATTTTTCATATGAAAACTATTTTTAACTTTGTTTCATGAAGCTCTTTCATTGAAAAAATTCTTAGAAAGACATTCCATTCCTGTCAAGTCTCCTTGCCTTAATAATCCAATTTCATAGTAATAGTTTACGCTTAGGGACTGATTAAAAATTTTCTGACAAAGGCTTGAAATCTACTAAGGAGTTTATTATATGTAATTTGAATTAGTTTAGAGAAAGTATTTAGAAATTAACAGATGACCTTTTTCTCTAGTTACTTATAGGTGTCAATCAGGAAGGACGAGGAAGATATATATTGTTGAATTAGGATAAGTGAATACTTCCTAGTGAGTGGGGAAAGTAATTATTAGCAATTTTACTAGCATACATAATCACTGTGATATTTAATAGTTAGCAGTTTTATGCATGAACTTTAGTCACACAAACTCTCTTAAAATTCAAGATATTAGGACAGTTACTTAAAAATTCAAATTGCAATTTTACAGAACATGTTTTGTGATTCACACAAACTGAGAGATAATGAACAATTTTAGAGATCATATTTAATAAAAATTGATTACAAAATAGCAAAGGGAATTATTACCATTTAGTTAACTTTAATTCACTTTTCAACCGGAGCAACCAGATGATAAGAGATCTTTATCTTAAATTCATTCCACAGATTCTGAAAGTGATTTATTTCTGTTTTACATTGTGAGGTTCTCTGGCATCAACTTCTGAGTTGATCTGTCTGACTCACTTTGTTATTGAATTTATCCGACTGTAGTCCAGGCCAGGGAGAAAATAATTTCTGGTTGGTTTATGAGGCAATCACTGACATGAGAATGTCCTTGTCATTGCTGCATGGCTTCAGTCACTATTACAGATATATTATTAAACTCAGCTTTTAGAGAAACTCAGTGACAAAAATATTATTAATCTGAGAGAGAAACAGAGGAAGAGCTATTTTTGTTTTATTTTCAGATTTAGGAAGATAAAAAAAAGTTCCTTATTGTATATCTGTTTTCTCTATGCTTGTTTTCATTACCCACATTTGTATATTTTCCTGCTGAAAGAAACATTCCAAACGGGGAGCTGAATTGTGCTTGACATAGTGGGAGGACACTAATTTGGCCCAGCTGACATTCTGGCATGATACCATAAGTGGTGCAGATGTAACCACCAGGCAAGCAAGTGCCAACAGCATCACAGACAAGCAATAGTGTTCTCTCTGACTGTGTGGTGTAGAGAGCAATTGTTTACTTAGTGTAAATCTTTTCCTGTCCCACTAATCCAGCTGGGTGCTCACAAGGACTGAATCAATTGTTTACTCATCACAAGGATTAATTTCAGCTGGTGCTGCTTTGCTGTCTGCAAAGAAAAAATAAAACAGCAAAATAAAACAGCAAAACAAAACACAGTCTTTAACTGAAAGTGAAGTTTCAACTCTCTTGTTCCATGCAGATGGTGCTGTTTACCAGTTATCTCTCAGAGCAGGAAGGAGACCAAAGCCTAGATGAATTACAGCTGGTTCAAGCTAATCCAAGCAAAAGCTGAAGTTAATGAGAAGTAGAAAAATAATTTGTTGAATTCTGTGATTACCATGTTCTCACAGCTAGTCAGAATATAGCCCCACTAAATAGTCTACTCAGTATGCAAAAATGACATCTTTGATACACAAATTATAGTGTTGCCAAGAACATTTTCTGCATAAAATGATTACAGACCAACCTCAGTCTAAGTTACGTTTTAAATAAAAGACCTCATCTGTCCCTTTTCTCTCTTTGCAGGACATGCTGACTGACTGGGCTGATCCACTGCCTGGGTTGGAAGGGAAGGTCATTCAGGATCTGAAGCTAACCCGTGTTATGGACAGGTATTTGCTGAGACAGGGGTAACTACACTCCAAGTACTCCATAATTGCTCATAACAAAGTGGGCTTCATCTCATCCAGGCAGAACCATCCTCTGCTGTGCCACAAAGGCATCAGCAAGTGAACTTCTTGGTACACCTGCAGATGATTGCAAGCAGGAGATGACAAACATCCCCTACACCAGTCAGGAGGTGTCTAGATAGCTCTGTGTCATGCAGCATATGTGCTGCTTCATCCCATGGCAGCTTGAAGGAAGAATACGGCAATGCTCTGAAGAAATAAAGTATATCTTGCAGTGGATAAATGAATATCAAAGGAAAAAACAAAAAAAAAAATAAAAGGAGAAGGAGGATCAAATGAAAGACCTAACTATCTTTTACACACATATCTATGGTTTATGGATGTAAAGGTGCTGTTTCTTGATCTTCCATATGCACTCGTTGGCTGCCGGCACAGATGTGCTGCAAACTGGAACCACATCTGTGAAAATAAGACCTGCTTTTCAAAGGCAGCTTTTCTAAAGATAGCAGACAAATCTCTTCATTTTCTATTGTATAATTCAGCTGAGTATCTATAAAATGGACTGTTATTCTTGGCAGAGTAAATTACTAATATTTTCTTAGCCACTAAACTATAAATATTGGTTTTGCATGAAAAAAGACACATGGATTTTCATATATTTACTTTGCTTCAGGTACTCTGTTGTTATTTACTGGGGTCCTCTCATAACAGTTCACTTGTTTGAATCTCCTCTTCTGCCAAAGACAGAGTTTATAGAGTCCTTAACATCCACAGTATCATTTTTATTTGACTAATGAAGTGAAGATTCATCATAATTCCTAGACTCAAATGCCATCACTCTGATTCACACTGAAGAAAAACATGAGAAATCTCACAATGATGCAAGGGAGTTTGGGCAAGAAACATGAGTAGTTATCTTTTTGACTTCCAGGCAATTGCAGGAGTTAAGAACACATGAAGATTAAAAAATCTTCTAGTACCCATTTTATAGAGACTAAGTCAGAAAAATATCTGTCAGGAATCATTGATCCTGCCTTCAGGCAGAGAAGTGGACAAGATGACCTCCAAAGGTTTATTTCCAGCCCCATTCCTGTGTTACTGTGATGAGACCTAAATTCCCTCAGGAGCATCAGGTGGTAGAGCCATAGCCTTTCTGTGGAGCTATCCATCAAGGTTGGGAAGGTTATTTTCATAAATGCCAGTGTAAACCATTTTTATTAAGCAGAATTATTTTGGTTTTGATTTTTTTTCACTATTTCTGGTTGCAAGCCTGTGCTGAAAATCTTCAGGAAAGGGAACTCCTCAAGGACAATATTAGAAATCACACTGGATCAGTGCATAATTTTATGGGGCTTTTTTCTGCCTGCAGATGAGAGCAAATTTTTTAATCCCAGTCATACTGAGGCTGAAGTACAACTTCATGAGTCTGAAAGTGATAGGAAGCAAGAACCCTATTTGTAGACAGACCTGCCCTTTCTTGGCTGCAGAGTATCAGTATTACATTGTAGGATTGCCTGATTTTGGTTTCTTATTTCAATAAAAAACCAAAAGATTCAAAGGCACATAGCTATTAATTTATCCAAAAGTATGTTGCTGGAAAAGCCCCCCACACACACGTACAAATCATAGCATGTAAAAGACCATGGTTTCCTGAAAAATGCAATTTTACATCTTCAAGTTGTGTTCCTTCATAAAGAATTAAAATGTTGACATTTCTTGATAGGCAGGGTGATTATTTGATAAGATTACACAGATAAATCGATGCTCATCATTTTCCACACATAATTAAACACAACAAAAGTAATATTTTAAATAGATAAGCAAGCCCACAATGGGTGTATGGAGCTTTCTGTGCTACAGGGTATAGTGTTTAATTAGACCTTAAAGGGACAGTGCAAATTTACTAACCGTATGTGCAAGTCAAAGCCAACATTTCATACCAAAGTTCCAGACTCCTGTCTACATCTGCATGTAATTTGCTTATTAGTTTAAATGGACAATTTCAACTCTTTAACATTCAGTTTTGATTGGTTTTGCTGTATTAATGGAATAATAACATCATTCATAATCAATGTTCTCCAAATGTAAATTATTTTAATTGTTCACACATAATAGTGCTCTCTATTAAAAACACATACTGATGCCTCGCTGAGAAAATTAATTTGCTGTGTTTGTTACTATAATGAAATAAAAGTTGTTCCAATTTAATGAATTCAGCTGTAGATTTCATAACTTCATTATGAACATAAACTCAATTTTCTGGGGGTAACTTACCATTAGTTCAAAT
The DNA here is from genome assembly GCA_035048155.1 of Cinnycerthia olivascens. Lineage (NCBI taxonomy): Eukaryota > Metazoa > Chordata > Aves > Passeriformes > Certhiidae > Cinnycerthia > Cinnycerthia olivascens. The sequence goes on from JAWWMU010000106.1 coordinate 12,467,350, forward strand.
GAAAAGATTCATTCTCTGGAAAATTCAGGAGTCACTGGTTCTATTTCTTGGGGTCATTCCAATTAATAAAATGAGAAATATTTAACAATGCCATAGAATGAATATTCCAACATGCAATTGAAATAATTCTTCCTGCGTCTTGAATTTCAGAGTTTACCCAGCTGAATTGTTATTTTTTAAAAAGTTTCCCAAGGGACGAGACAGAAAAAAATAGTGACAGCATCATTTAACTATTTTCATACTAAAATATTTAAGTTCCTTTTGTAGCTTCTCTCATGATCTTGAAATCTATGCCCCTGTTTTTGTTCAGCAGGTCAAAAAAATTGCAAAGCTTATTACCATTCAGCTTGAAGAAAATGAATTACCACATTGTAAAACCAAATACTTTTAATGCACAGATGTGGAAAACATCAACTCTGAGGATTACTTAATGGATAACATGCTTGGTTACTTCACCACTGCTGGGTGTAAAAGCTGTGGATATTCATACTGAGCCCTTGTTCAGTAGCATGAAAAATATTATGGAGAGCCAAAATTGACAATAAATTTAATCTGATAACTGGAATCTGACATCTAGCTTTGGGGCCTTCTTCTGCTATGTCTTAAAACCAAGTTAATAATCTTTGGAGCTTAGAGAAAAATACCTTAGAGCTATTAGGAAAGTAGTGAGAAGGCATGAGTAAATAAGAAATCTTTTCTTGAACCCTGATATCTCAAATATTAATATTCCTCTACTATTATGTCTGTTCCATTTCCAGGTGGTTTTTTGGTTGGTTTTTTTTAAATCCAAAGAATAATTTCTCCATGTTTTAAAATCTGTCCTGGAAAAGGAGTGCCAGCTGAATAGAGAAACTATATCTTAATTAAAAAATGGTTTAATGTGATGTTTATGGTCTTAGCATTTCTGATCACAGTAACCATTCAATGCCTTTCTGGGGCATAAAATTTAGTTCAGTATGAGATTCTAGGCACAGATATGAAACAGGTTTTGTAGCAGATGAGGATTAATCATGTAATGCTGTCTACAAGCCTTCACACAAAACTATGACTTTCACCACCATAATTAATTTATATCTAACTACAAGCATATGGGTCTTTCTTTATTGAAACCAAGGAATACAAAATTCCACCTCACTAGAATTTTACTGCCAAACTCCAAGTTAAAGTCAGTTTACTCTGTTGAGTTATTCCTGTGATTCAAGAAAAGTTTAAACTCTGTTAGATTTAATGAAGAACGTTCAATACTAAACTTAGAGATTGAGCTATGCAAACGTGGAACAAGTTTTTGGGTGGATTCAAGAGCCGAAAAATATGCCATTGTTTTAATCTCTGAAAGTGATGTTGGATAGATAGTTCACAAGGTACCACCTTCTCATTCATCTTTCTGAAAACTATATCTAGTTTGTTAAATTCATTGGCTTAAGATAATTTTAAAATATATCATTACATTTTAACATTATGCCAGAGTGAATGAAAGCTTCAGACTTTCTTTATAATACTGCTTAAGAAAAATAACACACTCTTGGACACCCTCCAGTTCTTGGGTACTGTTATAGAACGTTTCTATTTAAACAAAAATGATACCACTTCAGAAGATTACTATAAGTGTATGTGGTATTTTCAGATTATTGCATAGAGATCTTCTTCAAGTATCTGCCAGTTTTTCATAAAATTCCAATTTTCCATAGACTCTGTTATTAGCAACAAAGTGATGTATTAGTTAGCTACATATGAATTTTATCACATAGTGATCCAACTTAATTGCTACATAATTAAATGAAAATTGATCCTCTCCCGATCAGAGTCTAAAGGAATAATTAAAGTTACATTTGAATCAAAGAACAGTCTGGATTGGAAGGGACCTGAAAGACCATGTGGTTCCAACTCCTCAGCCATGGACAAAGACACAGTGACCAGGTTGTTCAGTGACTCATCTAAATTGGCCTTGAACACTTCCAGGGATGGGACATCTACTTCTCTGGGCAACCTGTTTCACTGCCACCACAATAAATAATTTATTCCTTATATCTAATCTAATCCTACCCTTTTTCAGTTTAAATCCATTACCCCTTGTCCTGTCACTACATACCCATGACAAAAGTCCCTCTTTAGCCTTCTAGTGAGCCTCCTTTAGCTACTGAAAGGTGCTGTGAAGTGTCCCCAGAGCATTTCTCTTCTCCAGGATGAACAGCCCCAACCATCTTGTTGAAAGGAGTGCTTCACTCCTCTGATCAGCCTTATGGCCTTCTCTGGACTCATTCCAACACATCCTTCTTACATTGGGAGCTCCAGAGCTAGACATAGTACTGCAGGTGGGGTCTCAAAAAGCCAGAGCAGAGTGGGGGAATCACCTCTTGTCGCTGTTGGACACACAATGACACACACAGACACTGTCTGGTGAAAAGACATAAAAACTTTTTATTGCAACATCTGACTCTATATTTATAGTATTTCTACACAGACCAGGGATTGGAGGAGAAGGTTGATACCTCTCCCATTCCATTGGTCAAGATGACTGCCCATCAGTTGTTTTTTACCCCAAGAGAAAGTATGTAAAGAACCTCATCTTAACATAAACATACTTCTAATTATAACAGCCATGTGTGAGAAAGAACTACAAACTATGAAAAACATCAAACTGTAAAGCGCATCAGAAAACTGAAGAAATCAGGGTGATAACCTCTCATGACCTACTGGTTGCCCCTATTCATGAAGCCCATGTTTGGCTTTCTGGGCTGCAAGCGCAAACTGCTGGGTCATGTTGAGCTTCTCGCCAACAAACACAAGTCTTTCTCCACAGCGTGCTCTCAAATCACTCTTCACTCAGCCTGTATTTTGTGTTTGGGATTGCCCCAGTCCACGTTCAGGACCTTGCACTTGCCCTTTTTGAATTTCATGAGGTTTGCGTGTGCCCACTTCTCCAGCCTGTCCATTTCCCTCTGGATGGCATCCCTTCCCTCTGGAGTGTCACCCACCTCACACAGCTTGGTGTCATCAGCAAATCTGCTGAGGGTGCACTCGATCCCACTGTCTGTGACAACACCAGTCCCAATACTAATGTCAATTCACATTGATAACTAATTCTAAGTTTAATGTGCATGTACATAAAATAAATCAGCAGACTTTGTGTGTTCCCATGTTCAGTTTAATTTTCTCTTATCTCTTTGCCCAAGGCATAAAGAGAATGTACTTTCACTTATTCTATTATCATCCTTTTCAACCCTCTCCAAATCTATCCATGGCCCTTTCTCTTTTCCATCACTGCAATTGCATAAACATCTGTCTGCTTCTCTCCTTATCCTATAAGAAGAATCCAGAATATGAAAAAATATTGAAAAGGTTTATTTATTTTAATGGGAGAATTGTCAGAAGGAAATAGACCTGCATAACCAGGCTGCTTCTGTTAGAAATTTTACATCTAGAAGACTATTTCTGTCAGGATTTTTTTGTTTTGCTTCCCCAAAAACACCCAGTTTTCTAGTTCATAAAAATAGCAATTAGAATCTTGATAAAGAATGTTGCTTCTAAAAGTTTCCAGTTTGTGTTGCTTGTATACAATCAGCAGATAGGGGTGACGGTAAGCAAGATTACAATGGTGACATAAATAAACAAAATAAATAAACAAAGAAGGAAATGTTAATTCCGTAATGAGAACTTTAATAAAATTACTGGAGCTTCAGATGAGAGTCAAAACATGTTTTATTCTTTCTTATAGTAGGATTAGAAAGAAGTCTTTTGCAGAAGCAAAAACCACTCTAACATAAGCCCTCCTTTGTAATGCTGCACAGAGATTGATTTACAAACACAGGTAGAAGGAAATTTGGATTTTATGCTTTGTGCTTCTTTGTCTTTTGTTTTTTGGGGAGTGGGAATCATGCTTCAGGCTCCAGTGGATTTTCAGCTAAATTCTACAAAACTTTGTAGTACATTTTAAAAGTAAGTTTTGAGCAGGATCTATAATAAGGCATTTCAGGTCAATTCATTAACCAGTTCTCTTAGGAATGCTTTAATTACAGTGCTCTGAAACCAGAGGGAAAAATGGTAAATACCATAGAGCCAACAGACCAATATTGCTAATTAATATGGATTGCAGGAGAAAGTGTTGACTAAAAAGCCTTGGATGAAATCTCAGAGGGATAATAAATTATGATCAGGAGGGGTTGATTAAAAATAGACTTGCTAAAAATACTAAATTTTTGTGCACTTTCTAACATCCTTAACTCACAAACTTTCTACAAACATTAATTAATTGTTCAAACATTTTACTAGCATAAGTAACTACTATGATACCAACTAAATAGTCTGACTCTTTTTCAAATTGAGAAACTTGCCCAGAAGGCAGCAATATATCCATGGCAGACTGGGGAACAGATATTACCTACTTTGTTGGTTTTATTTCTTAGTCTTAATATGTCAGACCACTCTCCTTTAAGACATGATCCAAAACCTAACAAAATCAGAGCAGCTATCCAGCTGACCTCATGTGGCTTTGAATTGCCCATGGAGAGACACATCAGACTTCTGATCAGAGCTACTGCCAGTGAAAATACAACACTGCATTGCTAGAAAAGCCATGGTGTTGTGGGTAAGGGCCAATTGTTCCTTCTCCTACTGTATTTGGATGGCAAAAGACAATCTCAGGGGGAATGTCTAGTTTGGTACTGGATCAGCACCTCAGTGTGGTATGGCAACATGCCAAATGCTTTTTCACTATTTTTGTATGAAATGAATAAGTAAGTTCCTATTACTAAATGACAACTTTTGCAAAAATATTGATGACAACTCCAGCTATCCAACCAAGTTCCAGCTATCTTGTGCCTCTTTATAATGCCTCAAAATTTTCGAACCGCTATATTAAGTTATTCATTTTGTCACTCTTTTATGCAAATGCCCAACTATATGCCACAAAGGATTTAGTTTGCTGTTCTCTTTGTGCTGTGTCTCTTATTGTTTGAAACAGGCAATGATTCACATCCAAATGTGGTTGCACATTGGTTCTAGTGAAACCTCCAAATATGAGACACAGTAGGACAAGATTTTCCTGTAGAAGAGACCAATTAATTTTTTCAACTTTCGATGCATAAAAAGCAGGAGATATTTAATGATCTTCTGATATGAAAATTATCTTACTTTTTGTAACATAAGATGGGCTATTATTATAGCACAATTTTTGTACTTTGATAAAATTCCTTTTGTGTTGACGGGTTATACTAGAAAGCTTACCTAAGAATTATTTGCCAATTTTACCTCATGTGATCAGTTCTACATGCTTTGATTACAGGATCAAAATAGAATTGGGAAACCCAGAAAAACTTAGATGAAAATCTTTCACATACAAATGAATCTAGTGTACAAAAGAGTGTATGGACAGCCCCTTTCTGTTTTGGGATTTTTATAATTTGTTAATAAACTATTTGTTTCGCCCAAGCTATGACTAGAAAATCTTATTAACAGTACTGGTACAGTCCTGGTACTCAAAATGTTGCAGCCACTCTTCAAAATGGAGCTCTAAATGGTCACCAGAGGGCACAAAATGCTTTTGAATCATAGAAGTGGAAGATGTACACCAACATTCTCATACTTGGCCCCTGAAGCTATGTTTAAACAGAAATTTGTTGTGTTCAGAGGTAAGTGTTACAGCTTAACGTCAGGTCATAGCTCTCTTTTGAAACTAGACAGCCATTTTTGCCTTGGTGAATTCCAAACCTACACATAAAGAAAATCTTGTTCTATTCCTTTGTTTGGGAACTAACCCCCAAGTTAAAAAGGCATACCTGTAGCTTTAAGGTATTCCTGGAAAAATTCACTAAATAATTTCAGTCTGTAGCATCTATGAAGTCCCAATTCATTTCTAAGGTTGTCTCTCTACTTCTAGGGCACAGACCAAAGAGGAATTACTCCTGTTGTTGGTCCCCTTCCTCTGAGGTGCAAAGATCCTTTGTCACATGCTACTTCCAGTGCAAGATCATAAGTGACCCTGGCTACAGTCTCCAGCAGTGCTGATATTTCATGTTGCTTTTTAGCTACCAAGAAGCAAAGACCAGCAGCACGATGGGCTCTGGCAAGATGCTCAGATTTTCTTACAACTCTCTGCTCTGGGATCCCTTTGGCCAGCAGTCCTATGCAAGCTCAAGTAAAACCCTGGGTCCATAAGTGATAAAATACATTCCCTGACAAGGTCTGTGATCAAGACCCATGATAAAATGTTTGAACTTTAGAATATTGCTTATCACCCTTCTTCTGCTACGGCAGCTGCAACTACCTAATCAGACAGAAATCCAGGTTGGATAAAGTACAGATTCCACCTTGTCCATCTAAAAATGAACTGCAGTAAAATACAGTGTGGTCAGAGGGGAAGGATTTTAACTGTTGTACTGACAGTGAGATCTAGGGTGAAAAAAATAATGTAGTAGCAAGTAAATAAGTGTAGTAAATAAATGCACTGTTGAGGTCAGATGAAAGCCTCTCCAGGAAAATATCTAGTTAGAAAAAATACATTGAGCCCTAACTTCATGAATAAACTCTAGTTGTGGAAATATTATGAGCAGAATTATATCTGTAAAATGTGAATATATAATACATTAGTGCTAGTGGTTGTTTCACTGTCTGTTTTTAACGTCAACAACATAAAAATTGTTTTTAAAAGATTCTCCTCAATTTAGCTGAGGTCTTTGCTTGCAGTGCTGAACGTCAGAGTTCCAATCAGCCTATGGTTCTTGCAGAGACACTCTACCCAATATATGTGTAATATCAGTACTATCAGGTCAGAAAAAGCAGATTCTGATGAAATCTTTTTTTAGATTTCAGCATCAAATACTGCAGTGTACCAAGACAATTCCCTAAGGTGACTAGAAAAGTCATCCAAATTAAACATGCTGTTAAACTAGATTAAAATGACAAAAACCAGATAAATCAGATTAAAGTCTGATCCTATTCCAACCTTAATTCACACTGCTGTAAAATTATATCATTACAACATGCAGAACAGTGAATTAAAGATCAAGTGCCAGCTTTAAATTTAATTTCCTCACATTTGCCAGTTTGAGATTATCTAGTGCTAGCAGCATGACTGACACTTCACAGGCATGCCTGAAAATAAATTCCTCTAATCCAGGACCTCTCCTGCCAACATCTCAGTTGTCTCATGGGGTCTGCTGAGTGAGTAGATTGGGAACCTGGTAGAAGAGAGGGATGTTGACTATAACATAAAAACTGAGGACTACTAAAGCAAAAACAGATTAAAGATGGGGAATTAGGCAAACCCAGATTAAATGTGATGTCAGGAAAATGTTCCTTTTTCAAGTACTGCCTCAGGAAGGGCTACCTGACTGGGCCAAAACTGTGGGTTTGTATTTCTGCAGTGGCCTCAAAACCATGGTAAGGTATTTCAGCACACACAGGAAGATGTCCCACTGTGACTTTCTCTTGCTGCAAATGCAGTTACACTCACGGAAAAAGGGGAGGAAATTCAGCTACTGCCAAGGGCAAGCATTTGAGCCACTGGCTGTGTTTATTCCTCTGTTACACTGACGTTCCATGATACATTATTTTTCTTCCTAGACTTCCTATAATCTTTCTGAGTCACTCCTTAGGTCAAACAGTGTTAACTGGACTGCAGTTCCACGTTCAGTCCTGCTACAATGCATAGCCTGTTGTGGAGATGTTAGAATTTAATTCAAACCCTGTGTATAGCTGAACTTTTCATTGAAACTCTCATTCTAAATGTTGTGAAACAGTGTTTTAGTTCTATGGGATGGCTGCTTGTATATGATGCAAGAGATTTTCAGCTTGTGGGAGAATTATATAAATTAAAAAGACCAAGTAAATAAAGTAACCAAAAACCATGTCAGCTATAAATCAAACAAAGAAGTCTTGTAGTCTTTAGGAGATTGCAGATGAATTTGGGGATAAGTTGTTGGAAAAGCAGTACCCATGGTCATCTTTCTAGAGAAGGCATCACAACCCATACAGATTCTTTACTCAGGATATTGTCTTTCTGTTATTACTTTCAACTGTTCTATCTTGGTGATTAGATTAGTAAAGTGAAAACATAATTTTAATCTAAAATAAAGGCTAACCTAACCAAGGCTAGAATAATCAAAAAGAAAAGGCAAATATTCCTTCCAAAGGAATACTCTTTCCAAAAGAAGAAATATATTGAGTTTACTTAATCAGTAGCCATCTGAATTTTTGCTATTAAATTTCTGAAACAAAGGGTTGCAGAAGAAAACCAGCCAGGGGTTGTTGGAAGGATTTATTCACCTTCTTGACTTTATTTGTATGAGAAATGTTCCAAATTCAAGATTTAGTCAATGGTGGAACACTAAACACATACAAACGTGTTTTAAAGCAGATAATTTTAGGAAAAAGAAGTGCAATTTTATTTGCATGCTACTAGGGTAAGCACTTTATTTTCTTATTCTTAATAATCTTGTTATTTAGGATAACCTATGTTACCCACAGAGTTAATGAAGATATTTAATGTCTAAAAGAGGGGTGTATGTAAAACCAGCCTGCTGAGCTACCTGAAGTAGCCAAAAGGCTGAGGAGAGATGAGAGGCTGAGTGTCCTCAAGCAGTTTAATAACAAACTAAATCATAATGTGTGTACTTTAGGTGCTGTGGATCCAAAAGGACGGGCTTTATATCCCATTACCATCTCATGCCCTCCCTCTTGCAGCCAAAGTGGGTCCCACAGAAATGAACGAGATGAGATTGCTTGACAGGCAAGTAGCATTCAAATAACATAGAAAAATTAACAAAATACACACATTTTCCAGTATTTCAGTTTAAAATTTGAAGTTTTTTCAAGTTTTCTTATTCTTTGTAGCTGCTTGAATGTAAGCATATTAACTCTGATACAGAAAACAGAAATATATTCATTAGGGGAAACATTTGTTGAATCAAAACAGAAACTGGAAAGTGACATGTTCCCATCTTTATCTGCTGTTAAGCAGTTTCTTTGAAAGGTGGGCTTTTGATGGAAGCGAGTGGGGCAGGGGAAAGGATTTGCAAAGTCATTGCAGCCTTGTGCAAGAGCAGTTGCCACCTCCCTACCACAATATGAACAGTGTTCATATTTATCTTTTTCCTGAACAGAGAACAAGAAAAGCCAGAAGTATTTAAGTAAAATTGTCATTGGAGCCTACAGTAGTTTAAAAACAATGGGAACTAGAAGGGAAACATAATGATTCATTTTGGCTACTCTGTCGTATCATTTGTTCTTCCTTAGCCCCATAAACTGGTACATAACGACTGTTAGAAACATAGGAAAGTTAGAAACAGAAACCAGATGCTCAGAACTCATAACACCTTTTCCTTATTTCCTCTGAGTACAAAAAACAAAACCATCAGCACTTGTGAATGTAACCTTTTAATATAAAAACGAAATCATGTGTTCTAGTAGCTGATTGTGACAGTAACACTTCATTTCCCCCTTTCTGCTCTCAAGTGGCAAATTGATATGACACAATGCAGAAACATTTTCAAACACACAGCCTGAAAAGCTTAAAGTGTATCTGTAACACATTAGTTTCTGAAAACTTAGATGTCTATATAGTGTGTCCGTATCTGTAAATTTCTGCAAGAAAACTAATCCAAGCAGATTCGAGCTAACATCTGTCTACAATATCATTGAGTCAATGAATTGGTCAGGACTGTTTCTAGGGGAAAAATTGAAATAGATGTGAAATCAAAATGAATAACAGTTACAGTAATTCATATAGAAAATTGTTTTCTGTTCCTAAAAACTCTAGTAAAATTCTTGCTTCTATTACTTCTTTCTGTTCCACATCTTCAGTTTGTGATAAGCTAAAACAAAAAGAAAGAATGAAAAATTTTGGTTCATAGAGACATTAAAAATGTTAAATCATGTTTTTGTGAATAAATTGCATGGATACTGTTTATGCTGAAAATTTAACAAATTATTACCCCAGTTGATGCTAAAAAAAATAGAGATTTTTTATTTTTACTGGATAAGGGTTAAAATGCAACATAGATTTTCAGACACAGCACCAGGATATGTCCTACCGGCAGCTCACAAGAAATATTATGTTTCATGCACCAAAAATAAATTTAAAAAGAAAAAAGTTGCTTAGTACAGATAAATGAAACTGATATTTCTGCTGTACCTTTCAAATCAATCTGTCATGTTTTTCCAGGTGTTAATAATTTCCATTTCCACATAACTTATTCTACAACTGGCTCAAACACAATGTGCCAATGGCCCAAGGATGGAAAAAAAATCATTTACAATTGGCAACGTTTGCCTCCATGAACTGTAATGGCCTTGGCTGTGATAAGCAATACCAAGCTCAGATATTTAACTTATAGAAATAGCCTTTATTTCAATAGTATGAAATTTATATGTATTGCAAAACAAACACAGAGACAGATAAAACCCAGTTCTGACTAGAGCTTCTCTGATCAGTGGCCCACCCTAATTTATAGGTTCTACAGCACCTATAAACCCCAGTGAACACTGGTCACTGCTTAACTGGTGAAGCTAAGCCCAAAACATCTCTCGTCCTCCCCACCTTCACCTGAAACTTCTCTTTTTTCTAAGGGACTTCACATGAGAAACAACATCAATGAGGTCTTTTTAAAAAATAGGCCATATACTGGTTGATAAACGATTTTAGCTGACTTACTTCTTCCAAAATTATTTAATTTTTTAAAAGTACTTTCATCTTTTCTTAAAAATTTGAAGGCATAAAGTAAATGGGGTTTTTTGGGCTGGGAAAATAAAATTTAATTAGAAAAAATTGACCTTTTAATGGATCTCTGCTTGCAAATTTTCAAAACTTTCAAGTTCCTAACTTGCTAAATAAAGGATTAAATATTTGCAATCAAATTTCACTTCACATTCTTCCATTACCCCTCCTATGCTGTTTCATGGGGTTTTTTCCAAGTGTTTTCTACTAACTGAGGACTACTTCTAATACTCAGAGAGGGGAGGTAAACGTTGGTCTGGCACAAGGAGAGAGACGCCACTCTCATTCTCCTACTGGAAACTGAATTTCACTGAGCAGATTTCAGTACTTATGTTTGAAGGGGAACACCCAGAGAGGGAAAGACATCTTCATGGAGAATAAACTACTCCAAAAGTTCCAGTCACCTCTGAAAATCACATGGGAGAACCTTCCCCAGTCTGCATGGTCCTGAATGATCAGATAAAGAACGATAATCAGGCTTGGGAACAAAGCTGATTCCTGCATCCACTGGGAATTTCAAGAGTATTTTTCATAGATCTGACTTTATTTCTGGCTCACCCTTGTAACTTCCACTGCCACTCAAGCTCCTGTGACTTGAGGAGAAACTTTCATGAATTACCATTTATTAAACAGGAGACATTTGTGGATTGATTGTAAGTAAGAAGGAATGGAGAGAAAAAATAGAGAGAAAGATTGGAACAAATGAAGATAAATATAATTTAGTGAGGATCACCTTATTTTGTAACTCTATTAAAATTTAAGAGTAGTTCAACAGATCAAGTTTCAGGTCTATTAAAGATGAAATAATATCACCAATTATTTTAAGGTGCTTTATGAAATAACCACTCTGGAGTCTGGCTTCACTATGTATTTCTTGGAGTTTTCTGGTATAGATATGAAATGCTGCTGATACACTGTGGTATGGTTTGAGTGCATTTTGGAATGTTATAGTGTTATTAAACAAGATTCAAAACAAAACAGAAATAGAACATCTGAGTAACTAAGACAGAAGTTATATCCAAGAATAAGGTTATATGTATATCTTGAAAAATTTTTAATTCCGTTTGTAATAAAAATCAAATTATTTGTTTTCCTTTTTTTTTTTTCCTTAAGAAAAGAATTTTCAGTAAATGCCAACAGACATTCTAGTCAGGTTCAATCTTCAGGCCCCTGAAGCAACAATCTCTTTCAGTGTGTAATTCAGTAGCTATAAAACATGGACTATTGACACAGCAGACCACATTGTCTCTTGCAGAACCATTATGGTCTTTCTTGTCAGTGAGAGTTTGCTTATTTAAAAAATAATATTCTGTGTGTGAGGGATATGATCCAGTGGGTGAGCAAAATAAAGACAGATGATTTAACTGTGGTGTATTTCATTTCAAGGAAGACTTTACTGCTAAAAAGTCATGTTCTTTACATACTTAAGAATTTGCCAAGTTTTATGAAATATAAAATTGTCTACATGATATATAATGGATCGTCATGTCAATGGATATAAATTTATCTCTCTATCAAATTCAGTACCATGCTGATTTATATCAAGAAGATTTTGGAAGGATTGCATAAATGTACAAAAGACTCTTTCAATAAAATCAAACCTCTATATAAATATTGATGCTTCACTTTGAATTTGCTGCTACTAAAAATACATAACTGAGCACATAAATAAATCAACATTTTACTAATTTATGATATTGGCCCTATCTTTTTTGTTGTAATCAAAACAAGGAGAGACTTCCCATTATTCTGGCCAAAAATAAAGTGATTTTTTTCCTCTAGACCTAAAGAGAAGATATGGCAAACTGTTCTCTTACAAACCTTTAGAGAGTTCCTAAAAGTATCCTCCAAAATTCAAAACACTGAAGAAAATTAATGTGAAGGGTTAGTCTCTTCAGACATTGCAGACAAACAGTTTCAGTTAGTTTATTCCTACTGATAAACCTTATAGGTATTAGAGGGAAAAGTTTGTTTTAAACAGCACTTAAGGTAATTCCTAAATATATGTCTCTTAAAAGCAAAAGCTGTTTAGAAACAGGAGGCTGCTTCAGGAATCCTGTTGGCTGATTCCTACTCTCAGAAAAATTATACAGGATTTTTCAATAATGTCTGAATGTTCAGACGAGGACAGAACTCAAGGCAAGCACACTTGTGGAGCTGATATTTTGTATCTTACTTCAGAGAACTGACACAATATCTAGACTAATATTCTATTAAGATATGAAATCTTACAGCGAGATTTATATCAATGGTACTTTTATGATTATTCAACACTGATAGGTTTCTCTGTGAGTTAAATACTTTAAGTTTAAGAAATAACATTGAAGAAAATAGCACATGTGGAAATTGTTACAGCATTGTAGCACCTACAATGGAGTGTTGGTCCTATTTCAACTCAGGCAACACTAAAAAAAGAAACTAACTACACTATGATTAAATACAAAATCTTTTGTCAGTACAGGGAAGAAAATCAGCAATTTTCAAATCCTCAGTCCCATTTTACAGGTGGAACATATGTTGTCCACATGATATTTCCCATCTTCCACAAATCAAGGTATGAAAATTACATGAAAAGTTAATTATGTATCTGTATTTAATAGACAGTTAGAAGAATATATAGAACAAAAGATATGAGTAAAAGCCACCTTATCTTCTAATTCACCTCAGTAAAAAAAAATCTGTGTTTTTGCATGGAAGGTATGAATCCTACATTTTACTTTCTCTCAACATTGCTATCATTTATGCTTCATGATCTTCATATATATGCACATATATTCATGCCATTGAATCACATACTTTTTACCAGAGGGGGGAAAAAAAAAAAAAATGTTTTCTCAGGAAAAATGATGCATCATTGCATCATGCCATTATTAGACCAAACATCAAATAATAGTCAAAATAAATATAATTAAATGTATTATTATTTCAATCCAACATATATAGGAGGTTATTAATAGTATACTCAATGAAAAATGGTTAAGATATATAATTAATAGATTAATGTGGCATTTTATATTAAGAAATCTGGAAAGAATAAGTATCATGCTTTATAGTTTATCCATGAAGATTCACTAGAGATTTTAACTTAGGGGGAATGCTCTAATTTAGTGGCTACAGTTCTTCAATGAGAAAAAATGAGATAAAATCAAATTTGTAATTGCAACTGCTGGAAAGCAGCAGCACTTTTCCATGAGTTTTTTCAGTAAATGGAACTGCAGGGGAGGGAATGGTGGTAATACAATTAGTAGGAGTGGCACTAGATGCAGCATGAATTAAATGGCCGATACAAATAACCACATGCTAGTAGTACACAAACATTCAAAGATCAGGACTGGCATCACTTTAAATTAAGCTTTTACATAATTACACAGTTTTATTTTTATTTTATCTGATAATTTGAAGCCAAAATTAGATGAGACAATGTTTATCTTTATGGCCAAACTACCATGAAAATTCTAAATTTTGTTTTACCACCTTAAACACGACAGCAGCACCTCTTCCTCAAGTGCCAGTTTGATTTGATTGTCTAAATATATTTGAAGTATATGAAGTTCTCTTGTTATTCAAGTGATAATATATTTTTTGCTTTTCCTTTCCTACCTGGTATACGTGCAGCTGTGAGAAAAACACTAGCTCTTTTGTTTTCTTCTGCAAAATCCAGAATACCTACCTTCTCTGTTCGTGCTAATAAAGAATCATGAAAATCTTTAAAAGAAATATACAAATAATGAAATGAAAAGGACTGTTAAATTCTAGATCCCTTGCATACAATCTTATTGATGTTGCATGTCCTTTCCATGCACTGACATACTAAACAGAGGGAAGGCTCAAAAATTAAACATCCTGCTGGGTTTTCCAGTATGAGCTAAAGACTCATTCCAGCCCAGCTAAGAAAAACTGTGTAGTTAACTTTGAAGGGAGACCTTAAGAAGGAACATAAAAATACCACTGCAGCCATCCAGTCTCTCAAAATATCATTGCTGTAATTGCCAGAATTATAGCTTGTGGTTACCTGCCACATTCTTTGGTGCTCCACTCATGGTTATTGTGCTACCACAGTTTAAAACATTGGCTCAGAGCTGTTTTGCAATCCACATAATGCTATATCTACTGCACACAGTGCAGTATCAAACAACACACAGGCCTTGAGACAAAGTGCATTGAAACATACCCACATAACGAATAACATTTTAGATGAGTAGAAAATGCTGCATACTTGATATTGTTCCAAAGGACGCATCTTAGCTTTTGGTTCTCAGCCAGAATGCAGTGATCATAAAAATAAACAGTACTTCATATCTTTCAACTTCTGAGATCATCAAAAAGACAAGACAATGGCCCATTTCTCAAGACTTTTTCCCCAGATCTTTTTGCCATAGATAATGAAAACAACTTAATAAAAGTCATGATGGCGATCATATTAATTTATACTCCAAATTTGTCGTACTTTTAACCCCATTAAATGGCTTGGTAATAGCAGGGTTATTAAATGCGTTAAACGCTTCCAATAACAAGTTGAGTTCTGATCCATTTTGTAAATTTCCTTTTTTCCTTACAAATGAGCAAAGTGAGGGAGACACAAATAATGATCTTGTAGGATTTTAAATTAAACTGTTGCTAATATTAATAGAATTAAATCATACAATTCAAAAAACAGAAAATAGTTTTCTTCTATCTGTTTTAGAGCATATTTTGAAGAAGACTACCCAAAGGAAGAGATTATTTTCCTTTACCAGATGCATTCCAGAGAAGAAACCACTGTTTTAAAGCCCTAGGTTGATGAACTTGTCTGGAACATAAGCTATCTAAATTAAGACCCTTTTTACGCTAATGTCTTTCAAGATGGTGATCTACATTTGTCCAAGTATCAGTGTTTCACAAGGTGCTTTATGACTGGAGGTAGAGAGGGGAAAGTGCTGTCACATTTTTCTGAGTCCAAAATTGTTGTGTATTGACAGAGAATTATTAAATTTTAAAATATCATGCAACCTTTATGAATGACTGACCAGCAGACTGTGATTGGAAACACGTCAGATGTAAGCAGGAGACTGTTTCAGGCACATGTAAAAGTGTTGCTGATGTTCTCTTAAATCCTGTGCAGCCTTGTTGCTGTTAGCTGACAAAAAGATCTGGTGAATCCCTGTGTCCCCATATCTTCTCACCTAACCTCTGATCGTAATCAAGTTCATAACTGTCATGAAGAATGTCCATCAGAACATGAAAGAATCTGAGATAATTGTGAAAATAATATATCCATTTCCATTTCAGTCATGTAAATCTTGTCTGGTATCAGTCTGACTAATTATGTAGAAACACAATGAGTGTTCTACATCTGCCGTGATGTACATAACTGCCTTGGGTTTGCTTTTTGTTTAGCAGTGTGTTGATGACATAGAAATAGAAACAAAGCATTACTTCCCCAGTGGTTCACCTAATGTTTGAATCCCACTCACTCTTTTCATAATACCAGTCTCCTTTTTATTGTCTATTAGATCATAAGTCTAACTGAAGATCCAAACTGTTGAGTCATTAAAAGTTTTGATGATGATTTAGCCAAATCATAGATTGGTTCATTCTCTTCTGGAGATAGGAGTAGCTTAACGAATAAAAGAGTTTCTTTTCATGTTGCATGCATAGTAGGAAATCAAAGTTGTGCACTATCAGTATTGCTAAAGGAGCAATTGTTTTATTTAGGTAGTTTTAGCCATTTACTGTAATACTATGCCAAAATAGCAGAAAACCGAAAAATTTTGCGTGTACCAAGGTAGCATCTATTGTCAAGGAAGTTCCTACAAGAAATACACCCTTTGGTTCCTTTTTTAAATATTGGACTTTCTAAATTGTATAGCTGACTTATAATCAGGTCAACTTTTATGTAACAGCGATTGAAAGACGAACCAAGCAGCGTGATGCTGCAAGGACATTTACTGACAAAAGGCACAGATATTTATACTGGTTTTGCTTTTGCATAACAATTTCCAATTGTTCTGTTTATGTGTGATTTAATGCATAGCAAGCCATAATGTGTACTTTTTTTGTTGAATTACTTATCACAGCAGTTCTGTTCTTCAGGAGGGCAACAAATTTTTTTCATTTCTTTCTATATCTTTCTCAGTTTTCACAACTTATTCTCATAGCTCTTGTTTTATAATCTTCAGCAATTTCAGTGTATTGTTCATGTCATTTAACTCATTCTGCTCTGCAACACTTCCCCCTTTCTGCTTTATGTACAGCACAGGCTGAACTGCATTAACCAGTTTTTGCATACATTGCAATAAGCAAGGCATAATCATGAAAAGGCACAAAAATATTCTCAATTAATAAATTCTTAATTGCAATAACCTCTCAGCCCATCCAGAAATGTTCAAAGACTGGAACAGCTGACCTAGTCAGACTGCTTTGTCATCCCACTGCAGTTTGCTAACATCTTCTTACAGCTTCTGAATACTAGCATATATGGCTTGAGAGTGATCAGAGAAATTCAAACACATTCTTTCAACATCTTGGCATCCATGACGATGGGCTAGCAGCAAAAAATCTATGGCAGCATAATTTTGTTGAGTCACATAGAATAAACATCTGTCAAAAGACAAGAAAGAGCAAGGGAAGTCGCATTAGTTTATTGAGCTAGACAGAAGCCATGCTTTCGTAAGGTAGTAAGAGCTTTGGCTGATGCAACACTTGGAGCAAAAATTGAAGCAACCTTAACAAGTTGGGGGATTCCAAAACTGTGCATTTGGATTGCAGTCTTTGGTAACTCCATGAAGTGCATGTTTTTGTTGGTCCTGATCTGCCTTATGTGCATGATTTATAATCATGGTTAAATCAGGAGTTAACACCCTGAAGCAGCCAATAATGCAAGGTCTGCCAATCGCTCACAAAGGCAAAGCAGGCCAGGTACAATCACCACAAATCAAAAATTTCCTTTGAGGCAATTTTCATGGGAGAGAATGGTGCATAATACACAGAGCCTTTGAATGTGATTGTACCACAGAGAACTATTGAGGGATAATAACTGACTTGGGGTAACATCCAGAGTCATCTTGTAGTATGGGGCACTGTTTCTGTTATTCTTTTCTAATTTACTATATTTGAAAAATATGCAGACATCTGTCAATCGATCCCAGAATTTCAAGTTCTTGTGCTTCTGATGAAGTAGGGGGTAAACAATCATCTCAAATATTGAAATTATCTGTGCATGATACCATGGATGTACTACAGAACATGGAAGGCAACGTAGCCTGAGCTTCTGTTACAATTTCCTGCAGGTACGACCTTCAAACATATTGTTCATGACATTTAACTCATTCTGCTCTGCAACACCTATGGTGGCCACTAGTGACTTTTCTCGACAACATTGTGATCATTCTGTCACTTTACCCCACAGTATTTCTATCCCAATACTTTCATTCGTATAAACAATGTCTGAGCAGGTTGGTGTGGGCATACTTGAGCTGATGTATAACTATTCAGGTTGGATGCCATTTTCGCCAAGGCAACACAGAAATTCTACCAGGTAATGGTTGTGAAAGATCCTGTATTGTGTAATAAATGCACAAAAGTAAATCAATTATGATAGATGGTGTATTTTTAAGAGGTAGGCTGCTTTTGGAGAGTAATGAAAAAGGCTGGAAGTTTCTGTACTATGGAGAGAGGGGATTTCACAACAAAGATGGTAAAGTGTAAGCATATTTCTACTTACAGAAATCCATTTTTTTATTTAACTAGAGAAAAGAAAAGGAACTAAAAGCCAGAGAAAGGCAGAAAAAACTGCTAATCCGAGAAAGACACATTTAAGAACATAGTGAATGATGACATTAAGCTATTTTGTGTGAGTATTGATAAAATGCAACATATTCCTTAAACAAGAGTGCCAAAATACAGGATGTAACAGAACTGAAATAAACACTATAAACTTATGTAAATCAGGTCTAAAGTCGAATTTGAAAGACTTCCAAATACGTTAAGATAGAAAGACAGTCAAAACAACATAAGCTCTGCTGTTTTACAAGGTAATGGCTCCATGAAATAACCATGCAACCATGAATGGTGGATGTAAATGTTTGAAATCCCAGAGTCAGTTGACCTGTTTTTTTTTCAATCCTGTTTGATTTTTTGTCTTCTTTTTTCATACAAAGTGCTTTAACAAAGTTGAGCCTTGAAACTCAGAAATTAATCTTATATTCCACCATACAATTTGTATTGTTTATTTAGACTTCAGCCATAATAACAGATATGTGTACTTTTAGATTTATATCAAATCCAGCCACTCTTGCATTTTTCCTGGGGATTTATGTTTAAAGATAAAGATTTGCTAAAATGAAATCATAAGGAGAAATGTCAGCAAGAGAAATAGCAGGAAAATCCTCCAGATACTAATGAGATTCATTCATTGCTCATATCTAGATGCTTAAAATATTAAAATACATTTCTTTCTTTTTACAATGCTAAAATTAGTCAAGATTTTCAATTTTCTTTTGAAACAATAGTATCTCACTGTACCCTCTTAATAGAAACACAAAGATAAGAACTGGCAATAACTGAGTTTTAATTGAAATCATTTGCATTAAGATTTTCCTTTTTAAATTAAAACATAATTTGAAGGAGATTCCCCCCCACACACACCCCTTCTAAACAGGTGTAATGTAAGAAGTTGGCATATTTAGGATTCCTCAGAATCAAAGAATATGCTGAGTTGAAGGGACTCATTGGGGTCACCGGGTCCATCTCCCGGCCCTGTGCAGGGCAACCCAAGATTCGTGTGCCTGGGAGCACTATCCAGTCTATGCTGGATAGAGGGTGGAAGCATCTAATCAAAACACTGCCTCTGCTGAAGCTCCACCCACTGGGAGTATTCCGGAACTGATCTTGTTCCTGAAGCCTAAGAGTGACACTTTCTCCCCCCTACAGAAAGTTCCAGCCTCCTTCATTACTCAGCAGTTGAAGCCTGTCTCCTGAAAACACAGACATCTCTCATAATTGCTTCGGCTTCCTTCACAATGAAAATCTTCCCTTCTACAGATACAAGCTTACCTGATTGAATACATTCAGCGCAATTTAGGAACACTATGGAACAGCTACAGGATATGATGCTGAAAGAATTATGGCTTTTCTTCTGCATAAAGCAATGCATCAATGAATATTTAATATCCGTATCCTAGTAAAGTTTAGAAGGTTCTACTAATTTACAGTAAAAGACTATTTTCAAACAATACTTTAAGCCAAGTATCCACATAGCCAAATATATTTAGAATATATATTACAGCCCCAAATAGCTGATGTCTTTCTGACAATAGAAAATGATTCATTCCATCGAGAAGGAAAACTTTGTCTTGGCCAAGATACTACAAAATTACATTTTGTTCCATTATGACATAAATCATTCACCCCTGTTGTACTTGGAAAACTGGTTCTGATGAAGAGTTAACATAAATAACTGAATTAATTGCTGAGTCTGTCATTTATCTCCGTAAACCAACATCAGAATTTTACCACCTAAGAAGATACTAATACCTGGGAGTTTGGAAACATTCAAGTCTATCATCTGATAAGCAGCTGAATTTACCTTCTACTATTCATAAAGTTTCATCCAACTGGAAGATGCAATCTTTTATCAGAGAATTCCTGCAAGAATCTCAAAGAAATTTTGTCACAGATAAAGATTCTGGTATCAGTAGTGAGTCACATACTTTTCACATTTGTCTAGGAAACCATAGCTCCCAAAAACAAACAAACAAACAAACAGCTTCAGAGACCAATATATACCAAAGAAAATTCTGCAAAATATTACTGAACAGCCTCTTCACACAGAGCAGCTAGCAACATTAACAGCAAGATACATAAAACAAGGGCTACCTAATGAGATCGAATCCTTCCATTTTCTTGAAAAAGGACTAGACAGATGACATCTGGACAAAATGACTGGTGTTATGAGTGTGTGCAGAAGAACCAAATCTGCACTGGGAGTCTTTTGTGTAATTCGGAATGCCTCAGGAGACACAGAAAACTGGAGGATCTACGTCCCCAAGCCCTGTTACATGTTGGCTTTGTGCTGATGTCTAGGGTTATACCAGCAGAATAGTGCAGCTTTCCTATCATCCTGCACAACTGAAGAGGAGAACATGTTAAGCTCTTCAAGTTCCCATAAAGATAAATATATCTCTCTCATAGCTAAATATGAATAGCTCCTTTCAGAATTAATTGGTTTAAATAAAGGGTTTGTGCATACAAGGAAAAAGACTAAAAACAGTTTACAACAGGAATAATTAATAGACAAAATTGATCTACCTGTAAAAACTGAATGCAATGTAAATTTTTATGACCATATTATTAATGAAAACAGTCTTAAAATCTTTTAAGAAAATATTTTCAAAAATATATTGAACTCTTTCTGTCTCATGTTAATCTGTTCAGCTTCTTAGTTGGAGAATTGGCAAAATTGTTTTTCCTTGGATTCCTTAAAAAAACCCATGCACAGGAAAAACCTATGCAAACTGCCCACAGGAAGCTTATATCAGATAAACATAGGAAGTAATTATTCAGCAGGAAAGTTTGGAGGAAATGGGTTGGTTTTCTGTCAGTTCTGGTGTTCCACAAATTTCAGGACATCAGCAGTAATGAAGGAAATAGATTAGCAATTGCAGGGCAGCTATTGTTTATACAGTGTTGACACTAAATGTCACTCTTAGAATTTACCTTGTGAAAATAATTTAATATTGGGGAAAAGCAAAGCAAAGCAGTATTTCTTTTATTCTAACAATATAAAAGCAATTAGTCTTTACACCTCTGCAATTAGAAATTTTGAGGAGAAAATAATTCACCTGGTAAAGTAGTAAAATAAAAGAAAAATACAGTCAAAATCTTCAAATATTTATTAGCAATGCTTTGTTTCTTGCTTTTTAAGATGAAAAAACTTTATTTTGGAAAAAACAAATAGCATAGGACCACCACAGATTTAACCTAAGAAAATACAAGATTTTAAGCTGTTGTCTTAACTTTATTTAATTCTTCACTGGAATGGAAACACCTTCAGCTGAACTAAGTCATGAAGTCACTAGGAATTCTCACTCCTGAATCATCTAATTAACATAAGACAAAGAAATAAATAAAAATTTTCTTTCAATCAATCCAGCTGAACATCATGTTCTAACCACAATTGCTTTTTTAAAAATTTCCTAACAAAACTTTCCCTAAGATAAATATGCATCTGTATAAAAGCCTTCAGGTTTGACAAATCAATATTTTCCCTGTGAAAACATATCATGGGTAAAGCATATGCAGTGTACTGTAGTTCAAAAAAACCCCCAAAGTGGAGAAAGGTGAGTATATGAAAAACAAATGCAGCTGTGAAAGGTGCTGTGCTTTGTGCAGGCTACAAAGAGGTGAAAAGAAGTAACCCAGTTTATACCCTGATGATGCACTTCTTAGCAAAAGGAAGAGAAAAAAGGGACAGGACAACAAACAGGACAAATCTTCAGAAGGAGCCAATTTAAATACCATATTCTCATTCTTATATACTGGAATGTCTGCTCAGGACTGCAGGATTTCAGTGATGTCTCTCTCCCCACATCAGGATTACAGATGTTATCAGCCCCTTCTGGGCTCCAGCAGAACCAAACCAGCTGTTCCTCAGTAGCTCTCCTGGTGCTACCAGAAAAGACAGAGACAGAGAAACTCCATCTGGCTTCTTGGATGCACCCGTGTTCCAGCTGTCATCAGTCCTGTACAATTCTGTGTTGTACTGGTTTAATGTGGTTTTAATTTTCCTGTACTTCTCTCCCTTCTATTTGATTTAGTCAATGATTATGGTACCTATTTCACTTAATGGCTGAAAATATAATAAAGAATATTTCAGTTCAAATTACTTAGAATATTTCTCTAAGGATTTTGATGTCTTATCTTGTTTTACCCATTCATGATCATAATATTGTATTATAAAGAGCTTATCTGGACATGTAACAGACTGTACTATTAGAAAAGTATCATAAATAATTTTGAAAAATTTTAAATATCTCTTCAAATTTTATCAGTTGATAAATTAGCTAGAGCTGACCCATTTTTGCAAAGAATGTAAACTCCAGTAAAGGAGCATTTCTTGCACATAAAAATTGAAACAGGCATACAAAATTGTTCAGCAAAAATTTTTTACATGTTCTGATTAATTTTGTTTATGAAACTTGAAGTACCTTCTTCAGAAAATAATATATCCTATCAAATATTAAAAAAAAAAATATTTCTTACTACTGATTTGAATTATTTCCTATGTGTACTTAGTTTCACTACAGCTTAACTCTGAGGAAAAAAAAATTACGTTTTGGTACTTTCAGCATTGAATATGCTCATCTGTCATCCAAATAACCTTTAGTTTCTGATCTTCTAACATAGTTTCTTGAATAGATTAGCTTCCTGCATTAAAACATTGATGTTTGAGCTTATAAGGACAGACAGTTTCCAACTGACTTTCAGGAGAACAAGGTTAGAAAACTCAACCCTGCCACTATTACTCACAAAATTTACTTCAGCAATTCAATAAAACTCAGAAAGTGACTTGAAAAAAAAAACCCAGCTAGTGTTAGAATGGCCTGGTAGATTAGTCCAAATCCAAAGTAAAACACTTTCCACTGGGAGAGCAGGTGAGGCTGAGACAGATCCCTGCTTAGAGCAGAACAGCGCCAGCTCTGAGCTCTGACAAGGACAGGCAACAGGAAGAGAGGCCAGGTCTGAAGATTCTTGGGGAACTTGCACAAATGGGAAAGCCAGATATAGGGTAGAGGTAGTTTGCTGCAATCGTTTTGCCAGCTTTGCTTTCAAATGTCTGTCAGCCTTTTCCTGAGTATTTCTAGTAGGAAGGTAGGAAGGCTGAAGCACTGACTATTCATGTCATCAGGGATCATAGAGGTGTTAACCAGATGTTTAATCTTATTTCCCTTTTTTCTATGACTTTCTTAATGAGATTTTTACCCATTCAAACTCTCTAAATCCCTGTTATAAGAATGATCATTAAGGTATTTTGATCATAAATGAAATTATTATTTTTGCAGAAGAAGCATGGTCTTCAAGCAATTTACCTTTGTCATATTATTCAGGTCCCGAAAATCTCAATCTGAATCAGACTTGCAAATGCACCATCATTTGAGGGAAGCATTGAAAAGACAATGATGATCCAGATCACTGGCACAAAAAAGCCCCTTCTCCAATGCTTTCATACAAATTGGAGTCTCTGGAACAATCATATTACAAGGAATTAATGGAAAGAACAATATAGAATAAATTCATTTTGGGGGTTTGTGGGGATGGTTTCAGCCTTAGGTTTGGTTGTTTTTGTGGAGTACGTGTTTATCCCCTAAACGTGTATTTGTCAGGCTAGATATTTTGGTTATCAGATTTCAGAGCTTCAGTTCTTGCCTCCAGCTACCTTTTAAAGATTCTATAGACCTCTTGCCTCTGGGCGTTCTGTGGTTGTTTCTGACTTTCAGAAAGTTTTCTTTAAGCAGATCTGTTTGCTCTTATTGAAAATCAGAGTGATATCTTATTAAGAGGGCTGAATAAGCAACTCAAATCTCCTTTTGAACTAGTAAGAGAAAGTAACTGGAAATAAACAATGTGACCCAAAATTACTTCTTGTCTTCAACATCTGATTTTCTCTCAATAGGATTTTCATGTAACAAACAATATGATTTAATCAGTTCTTTGATTTATCCTGTGATCCCTTGGAAAATTAATTATATTTGAAATCATGTGCTGAGATATTATTGTAAGAAACAACATTTTCAGGATGAAAAGCATTTGTTTCACTCCTTTTTGTTCAAAATTTAGGGCATAAAGTCCCCTGGTGCAGTTTCTTTTCAGGAAGCAGCTTCCATTTATAGCATTTATTGAAGTGAGAAGTATCACTGCCAGTGTTACAGATGAGGACAATGCATGCATTGAATAAAAAGTATCCAGGACATTTGACTTAAAATATAAACAATACAGAATGATTTTATAGTGATAAATTTATGAGAATCGGGGTTTTGCATCTCCACAGGCTCCCTGGAAAGCCTGGATCACGTATGTTTCCCAAGTTTTTCCATTTTACAGCATCCTATAAATTACCTATAGTGATACCTCTACCTACAGCTAACTGTTGTAAGTTCTGGGTCTCCTTACAGACAATCACTTCAGACTCTTTCTAAAATTTGTTGTGGCTTTTGTTGACAGAGAAACGAGGGTGAAAAAAATCACTTGCATGAGAATCATGAATCATGAGAGAAAGAGGCAGATAAAATCAGCTGCATCTCTGCCACAAGCCATAAATGGCCCTGAAGCTGACTGAGACTTGTTTTTCGTTTAATTCCACTCTTGGAAGATTGTAATTGTAGATTATGGATATTACTTTTATTAAGAGGGATAAGTTAGACCAGCATAGAGTTAATTCCAGTTTAAGCAAATCTGAGAATCTCTGATTAGAGAAATATAAATTTGGGTGACATAGCCACTGATCTGAAGTTTGTTTTAGCTTTCTTTATCATATCTTCCTTCTCTCAGAAACATGATCTTTCTTTTTTATCCATTGGGCTGGTTGTGAGCCCCTATACATGTGACATGCTATTTAATATCAGAGGGAATAAATGGATCAGTGAGGCCAAACTGAGGTAATTTTATAGTAGCTTTCACCCAACCACGTTTGCATGGTGATGCTGTGTGGACGAGCTGGACAGAGCCATATCATGTTGAGGCATCATTCGACATTCAGCCACCCCAGTCTACAGAAGCTTTTCTAATTTATATCTTCAAGGCTAAAATCCATTTGCTGTTAATTTTAAACAGAAAGAAAGCTCTGACAATGCTTATTTTCAAAGAATTGATACAAATTTAGAGATTTCTAGACTAAACTGTTTTCAGTTTAATTCTTTTGAAAATATTTTTTTTCTATATACAATTTTAGAATTGATATTCTAAGCTTCACATTCTTCCTTTGCTTTTTATAAGTACTATTTTTGCTGCCTGAGTCAAAATCACTGCCTACAGAGGTTCAGAAATATGTATCAGACTTCCTCTTGATATGGTAACACTGATTTTTAAAATATTGTTTGGACCTTAAATAAAGAGTTATATCAAGTGCCCTAATAGGCTGTCTTTTCTAATCAGGCTAGGATAATAATATCCTTTCTCAAATCTTGGCACTGTAAAGGAATCAAACACCTTCAAAGCAGAACCATCAGATTATAGACTAGTATTTAAGTAGCTTTATTTTAATATTCTGGACAATTCTGCTTGAGAGGAAATGGTTTCATGAAATGAAATAAATAAATTAGTATTAATATTAATATTTTGCAATTTTTGTTGTTTTAAGAAAAAAGAGTAAAATTTCTGAAATATGGGGATACTTTTATTTTGGAAATGTTGCTAGAATGACAACACAAATTTCTCTTTATACTTTTGTAAGCTTGCATCATTTCAAAACTGCTTAAACTGCTGGCATTCAATTACCATCACAACCACACCCTGAACACTACTCTGCTGAAAAAAATCAAGGTTCTTTGACCTGTGCAGTAGCAAAACAAGCTATAGTCAGAAAGAAGAAATGTTTTCATATATGTCATTGCCCATGTGAAGATCTCACATCTATTTCTAGCAATAACAATCTGCCATTTCATGCATTGATACAATTGCTGCCCTCTTCCATCCTCCAAAAGGGAGAGATCATCAAAGGTTAGAAAAAAATCAACTACTTCATATAAAAATTAAATAATTTTTTTAGACAATGCATGAAAAAAAGGGAACAATCAAAGGACAAAAAGTGAAAAAGCAAAGAATCAGAGGGGTCTCCTACTCCTCAGGTAGGGCACAGCCAACAGTGGACACACCACCACCAACATTCAATGCTCCCTGAAAGGGTCTGGGAAACTGAAGGTGCTGACCAGTAATGGGGATAGGCTAGGACTAGGGAGACAAAAGCATTCCCACAGTTGCCAGAATTCCCCACAATGTCTCATATTTCTCTCCAACTTTCCCCAGAGGTACTTCTTGCCTTTAATCTCAAATCCCTAAGATCCACAGATGGAGTTTCCTGTCCACCCAGGGAAGGCTCAGTCCCTGCGTGTCAAGCCTCACATGCCTGTGGGCACCACTTATCTGAATTTATTCCTGCTTTAAATCCCTCTTCTGCTTATCAGTATTGGAGACTGAAATAATTGTTGAACTCTTAATTTGACCTAATGCAACTATTGATTTATTCCTATGAGTGAGAGTGATGAACCACTCCAAGAAGGGATTTGTTATTCTCCACTGCAAGTCTGAGCAGACTGAATTTACATACCTGTCCTTTTACTCACGTTAATCAATCTTGTCAATGTCTTCTTGTCACAGTGGCTTGTTATGCTGTGATTAGGCATGGAACACTGTCACAGAGCAGAATGAGTTAAAGGACATGAGCAGCATGGCTGATCTGTTAGAGCTTGTGCAGAAACAGCCTTGGAGCTGATCACAGGGCATGAACCGTGCCCAGGAAGGTGAAACATCACATCCTGTTCATGTGTGCGGTGTCACCACAGCGCGCCCAACCCTCGAGGCAAGCACAGTGACAGGTAACCAATAAGCATTAAGTGGAGCATCATATCATAGCTTTGAAAAGTTTAAATATATGTGCTTGAAACCAATAAACATTTTTGCATTAGCTCTGCAGATTCCATGCCTTATTTGGCCAGCAGAAGACGATGAATGACTGTAAAATATATCCATGACCTTCTTTATGCATTTTAATTTTCTGTGTCTCTTGCTTCCTTATTTCATTAAAACAGTGTGTTTTCACATTTACAGTCCCATTAATCAATAAATCTGTTTCCCAGGGTAGTATATTAATCAATATGAGTAAAAATCCATACTCCTACGTACTGATAATTTTATTTACTTACTCTAATATTATTACATAATTTTCTTCTGTTTGCTGCCAGAAAATATCAGTCTACTTGATTTCCTACAAAATATTCCTTAAGAAAGTCAGAGCACTCAAATCAGAGAAGAGAGGGAAAAAAAATAGTATAATCTACTTGTATATATATTGTTTATTGATAGAAAAGACCAATAAAGTTAGAAAGGTTTCAGTGGTTGCCAGGATTTTATAATGACTGAGTTTATCACCCGACCCTGGAGCCTCACAATTTACAAACATATCCTGTGAGTCCTGCAGCTATCATAATCAAATTGATCATGTCAAGAGCTCACTCCCATTGCTAGTGTGATCAGCTTTTGTCAAGGGACTATACGCATAAAAGTAATTCTGGTTTGGGGGGCTCTATTTTCTACTGATTTGCTTTTGTCTAATTCAGAGTTATTTTTAAAAAGCACTGAGTTCAAGGTCTACCACAGCTCTCTAGAAAAATACCACATTAATGTTTATGACTGCTCTGAAGGAATATTCCACGTATTAAATGGTGAGCTTCAATGGTTTATTTCTTTCTTCGTTTCTAATTGAGCATGTGCAACCAGAGTAGAGCCAATGAATCAGATTAGACATGCAAACCAGTAACTGTCAAGATTTATTCAAATCAAAAATAATCCTGATGATTCACTCAGCAGAATCTGATTCTTTTTAGCAGTGACAGGATTAGGCATCCTAAATTACAAACCATGGTGCAAGAAGGCATAACTTCTCAAACCAGAGGTAATAATTGTGCAAATATTATGGAGCAGTGAGGAGAAAAGGTGTTCCCTTAATGGAAGCCATTTCTCATCAGCAGTAAAAGAGACTAATAAAAAAAAATTTCATCCCAATGATGATTCCTCCCAGCCACCAGAAAACTTTAAAGGAATGTTTAGAAAAAGAAACAGTAGAAACTCTCTTATGAAATCAAGTGTATGATTTGGCTCACTAGAAAGGAAAAACTGTCTTTTCATATTAAGTTTTAAAAATTACCTGGAACAAATGTCCTTTTCCCAGTAATTCCAGGAAATGTGTTCACTTAGAACTGCATACTAACCAGAACTCTGTATTACATGTGCAGTCTGAATGTCTGAATAAGTGCTTTTGTCTTGGTTGCAAGCTTCTATTGTAGTCACATATTTGGTGATGCCTTGGTTGTTACTTGTCGGAAGAGTCTGCTTGGCTGTGAGTTTTGGTATAGTATTGATGATTTATGTTGCTGGTGCTCTTTTTAGCATCTGGGAACTCAGAATTTCTATCTTTCTTCATGTCCTGTCCATTAATATCAATAATAACTTAGTTTTGTATGTGAAAATGACCGTGAAATAAAATTAAATAACCTGATTATGTTAAACAATGGTGATGTGGATCTCAGGTTCTTAGCTATTTGTGACACTTGCTGAAATACAGCTAGTTTTGATGTAAAACAATTGGTTCTGATTAATAGACTTTGTC
Source organism: Cinnycerthia olivascens (assembly GCA_035048155.1). Lineage (NCBI taxonomy): Eukaryota > Metazoa > Chordata > Aves > Passeriformes > Certhiidae > Cinnycerthia > Cinnycerthia olivascens. The sequence goes on from JAWWMU010000106.1 coordinate 12,496,419, forward strand.
TTTGGGGCTCATAACAAGATAAACACAATACAATGTGTTGCCTAAATGTAACAGATTTAAGACCAACGCAATTTTTAGCAACGAGAAAAAAGACAGAGAACTCCAAACACTGTGATCAGACAAGCTGGTTGTGTAGAAAAGAGCAAAGAAGAAACTGGTGTGTTCTTGGAAGCCTGGACAATGAGCAAATCTTGATTGGATATACACAAGCCCATGAGGAGTTGGAAAATGCCACTGAGTTACCCCTCTCAATATACAGGCAGAAACTGATGCCCAGGAAGTTCCATCTGAACATGAGGAAGAAGTTCTTTGCTGTGTGATTGATTGCACTGAAACAGGTTGTCCAGAGAGGGTGAGGAATCTCCCTCACTGGAGATATTCGAGGACCTTCTGGTATTAATTCTGTACCATGTTCTCTAGGATGACCCTGCTTCAGCAGTAAGGTTGGACCAGACAATCCACTGTGGTCACTTCAAGTCTTACCCATTTCATGGTTCTTTGAATTACATTTGAATGATCATGGTGGTCTGGGGAGATTCCTGAGGACTGGAAGAAACAAAGGACACTCTTAAATGTAGGAAGAGCAAGAAGAATCTAGAGAACCATGGACTGATTAGCTTCACCTCTATCCCAGGGAAGGGGATGGAACATAGCTCGGAAAACCGTTTCCAAATTTATTAAGGACATGAGGGTTATTTGAAACAATTAACATGGATTTAGAAACTGGAAATCATGCCTGATCAATATTATAGCCTTTGGTAACAAAATCACTAGCTTGGTAGATGCCTGTAGAGCAGTGAATGTTGTTTGCCTTAACTTTGATAAGAGTTTCGGTTTTCAACACTCCCGGCATAACATTTTCATTGACAAGCTGGTGAAGTGTGGGCTAGACAAGAGGATGGTGGGGTGGGTTGGAAACTGGTTGGACTGCTGAGCTGAAAGGGCTGTGATCAGAGGCACAAAGTCCAGCTGAAGGCCAATTAATAGTTCAGTAACCTGTCAGATAAGCCCAAGTTCTGCTGGACTAAGTTCAATGACCAGTAGAACATGTTCAAAACTTCAGAGCAAAATTCAGTTTCTTGGCAACATACACTGGCAACATGACAAATCTTTACTGGCATTGTTCCATTGAGCTTTCTAAAGTTCTTTTTTTAAGAGTCAGAATGTTCACATGCTCACAGATTAGAATGTATATCTTATCACAGTATCACTGTCAAAATGAAGAAATGATCATGTTTTTGATCTAGGTTGTAGAGACTCATAGGACAGACAAAGAAAGAAATTTGAAGAATAAACCAAGGGAATTAAAAGTTATAGGACCTCCTAAAAAGCTATATTTGGGAAAAACAGTTTTTTAGTAGAAACTTATGAGGAAGGTTCCTAAGGTTCATGAATTCCTGCTTCCTTATATACTTATGTGCAAGCAAAATTTTCAAAAATGTATTAAAGAAAAAACATTAAAAAAAATTGGTTGACAGTGGATGGGTCACTATTCCACTTCTTGATTTCTTAACTATTCTAATGACAAGAACTGGGTAGTCTGTATTACCCATGTTAGTCACACACTGAAGAAATTGAGCCTAAATAAAATAATTAGCCTATGTGCTACACAAGACTTGTTAGTTATTGTATTTTTTGCATTACCAGTGTATTAATGACTGTTACTGGGGGGAAAGTGTGTTTCTACACAGCTTTATTCTTCCTATGGCTAATTTATTATGAGACCAGAAAAAGGATTATAAAAGCAAAAAGAAAAGATAAAAAAAATCCAGAATGTTTTTATTCTTAGATCTATATTTCTCTGTCCTGTGTGAAATAAATATCTCTGGTTCAGCAGTCACTGTCATAAACTTGTGTGAAAAATCAAACATGCAAAAATTTCAACATTATTTTTAGGATAAAGAATACATCTTTACTGTCACACGTGAGGAAAAAGCAGAATAACTGTGGGAAAATCAATGTGAATAAATTTATTCCTGCCCTGAAGAATATTAATAGTATTACAATAAAGGTGAGTTAGTCTTCCTTTATTTTATGCTACAAGACAGTTTAATAAGTCTATTTAAATACCTGGTCTGTGAATTCATGTGTAGCTTAAAGGAAAAACTTAACATATAATTTTTTTTAAATAATTGTCCTGTCTTCATGGTGGTCAGGAAATAAAAATATGCAACTTTTTAATTCCTCCCCATCTCCTTTTTTCTTGCTCTGCTTGAGCAACTTTTGCAGGTTCAGCTTAAGAACAGCTGGAAGCAGAACGGTAGTAAATCTAACAAAATTTTTCAACATTTAGCAATTAGAAATCAACATCCTCGACATTCTGTATTTCAAGCATACATTCATCTGAAAACTCAGGTTGAAAATACAGTTACTTAATGCACTGAGACAAAGAAATTATACAAACTGCCTGGAGACCGGCATGTATAAGAAACGTCAAATTTCCATCAAATGGTGGCTTTTTATTTCTGCTAAGCTTAATTTATATGCCACAAGTTTTTACACTTGAAAATGTTGGCATGAGATCTCACAGGTACAAATAAAACAAGATTAATGCTTCCTTGTTTTCTAGTGAATAGTAAAGCATGCACTACCAACTCGCATTTCAAATGAATTGCCAATGAAGTAGATTGGGAGTTGCAATTAGTTACTTAATGTGAATAAGTAGTTAAAATATCTTTAGGAGAACTGAAGTGTAAATGAAGCTGTGTGCCATTCAGCTAACCTGTGCTTTCATTCATTTTGTAATTGTGCCATTTCACAATCCTAGAATAGAACTAGGTGATTTAAAACCTCACCATCATCATTCAACATATGCATCATGCAGCTGCTCCCATTTTATGCAAGGGGTTTGGGCTTCAAGATCCAATCATGCTTAAGATTCAGGTGGTACTTTTCATATCTTTCAGTAAATTGTCAGACTGGGATTTGTACAATAGGTAGGAGAGTTTATGTCAAGGCCAGCATAGGTTTCTCTTTCAGGGTGATCTGAATAACTCTACCAGCCCAGTGACTGTATTGACTAGAGCTCCACTGATAGTAATAGGAGCTTAGACACCTTGCTAGATACCTTAATAGAGATCTTAGACAGCTTGCTGACATACAAGTGCCTGAATTCTGATGCCTGCAAACAAGGTGGAGGTCAGCCTCTCTTCCCAGGCAATCAGGATAAGACAAAATAAGAGGAAATTACCCAAAGTTGTGCCAAGGAAGGTTAAGGTTGAAAATCAGAAGAATTTTTTCATCATGAAGAATTTTTTCACTAAAAGGGTGGTTAAGCTTTGAAATGGGCTTCCCAGGAGGTAGCAGAGTCACCAGTCCTGAAAGTGATCATGAAATGACTGGCTGTGTATTTGGTCAAATGTAGGACTTGATGATCTTGGAGGTCTTTTCCAAGCTCAGTGATTCTATGAGTCTATGAAACCCCACCCTCAATTTCTCGCTTTGTTAAACAGCAAGATGCTTGGAGACTTGTAAGTGCAACATTCCAGAAAGAAATAAGGATTAATTATGGTCAGACTTCAGCTTAGTTCTGACTTGATTTGAAGTACATTGAAGAACTGCATCACAGGATATGGCAGCATGTACCATTATTTCACTAGAATTGAGAAAAAGTAGAGACCTTTCACTCTTTTATCCTCCTTTTTATTTTAGGAATTCTCTCTTTGATTATTACGGTTACTGATATATGTCAGCGTGCGTGAAAATGACTGAGAAATTATTTGGGCTCTAAGTTTAAAGCATACGCATTATTAACTTCTTAAATTGTATAAAAAATCAATGGAGAAAACATAATGAACATTTATCTCTAATTCTCCTCCTATAATGGGTTTTTTGCATTACAGTGCAAACATACTTCTATGCATCACCCAGATGAAGGAAATGACAGTGGCATAGGAAGTGAAGAAAAGGAGTTTCTTCAGTGTTACTTGGGGACCTTGATACCACTAAATGCTGGACCATGATGTTTGCAACTTATAAAATGTTGAAACCATGGATATTCTCACTTTTAATATGACCATATGAGAGTTGAACAGACAGTTTTAGAATTTTCTGATACCATGCATTCATGGCAGCTTGAAATCTCTGTCCTTTATGTGATACATAACAGCTCACAGAGGCTTATTTCTCCCCCCAGAAATAAAAGATGACTGGATGGCAAAGGCCTCTGCACCATAGGTATTTAATATAAGGTAAGAAAAACCCTACTTTTTATATTATATTATCTTATTTTATATTGGGCTATATTTCTGCAACTGTTATCTTGAACAATACTATGATGAGAGAATCTCAACGCTCAGTTAAAACCAATACAGTGGCTACATCCTTATATGTTCACAGGGCTGTGACCTTTATGAAATATAGCAAATAGACTTAATAGATGGATATGTGGTTATACCAGAGGTCCTGGAGACAAAATAAATGCATATATATATGTATATACAGGTGTTAAAGACTCTTCCCTCCCCACATATGAAGAAAATATTAAAGTAAAAAGTATAAACCGTTATCTTGAGAGAACAAAAAGATATCTGATAATGCTCCTTTTTGTCTCTTTAAACCTGAGAGATAGCAGACCAGGTTTTTGTAAGATCTTTGTTTACCTGTAATTAACATCTGTAGTTGAAAAGAAAAGCTTTTCTCACACTATTTTAATATCCTCACTTAGATTGTAAGCAATTTGTTTGTGTCCCCATTTGAATAGAGAAAGATAATCCTAAGGTTGTCCAGGACTGTTATTTACAAATGACTGCTCATCACTCACACAAAAGAAGTTATTTTTAACTTGATCACTATTAAAATACAGAGGATTACAACCTATTTATTCTAGGTTTGAGTAAATTGCCCTTAGGTTGATGAGATGATAATTTTCTGTTTCTTTCTTCAACTGATGGCTCAGGGGACAGACATAATATTAGTTATTTGCTTTAGCAATTAGGAAATTGTTCAATTTGTGCTCTAATTGACTAAATTGCACCTGCAGAGGTCTAAAGAATTTCATTATCACCTGTGTGAAAGCAGCACATTTCCCCTATAATCTACATCTCTTTTTTTCTACTTTAACCACATTATTATCAGTGCTGTGCACATGACCATAATGAAATTGCAATAATTTCCAAGCTCTAAATATATTTTTTTCTTTGAATATATGTCAGCAACTACAATACATAATGAGTCCCACTTTATGCTGTTTTATTGTTTTCCTTTGAGTTTCAGTTCCAAAAGATGCACAAACATAATTTAATACCAAGACACAAACCTCAGAAGTAACAGCAAAAAAAAAAAAATTTTCTTAAGAAGTCATGAAATGCAAATTCACTTCTTTAAACAAAATTTAAAACTCCTAATTTTTAGGGGACAGATGTAATATCAAATGTATTATACCTAGGAAAAACTTAGATCACTTAAAGTTATGTCATGACATTTGTTTCATGGTTATTTCTGTCAGGTCAATTTATATGATACATTTTTTAGGACAGGCAGCTTTCACATTGGAATAACAGATTATCTTCTGGATTTTCCCTTGGGTGTTAAAATAATAAACAAAGCAATAACTGAACTGTATTCATCTGGCTCAAAACATACTTTTTATGTCCCTCTAGTTATTTCAGGGTAAGTCTACCAGTGAGATAGCTCTGGACTACTAAATATATTTCTCTTGGCATAGTTGTTTAATGAGTAAAGAGCACTACATTAATTTCCATTTAAAATAGGAATTTTTTTGTGTGTTTGTTCCATCCAAAACTAGTCAAGGAAAAGGATTCAAAAGACTTGAATTTTTTTCTCTGTTCATTGTTTTCATCCAAACTATAACTCATAAAATTCTTATGTGTGAGAGGCAAAAATGTACAACGACCATACAAAATTTCACAGTTTGCCATTGTTTTCAGATGACTCAATCACTTCCTCTGTTCATGACCAGATTCACTGAGGCCACACTACACTGGAAACTCTCACAGTGGTGCCTGGACCCCTTTAGGGAGTTCCTGAAGATATCAGGACTGTAACAGCAGTCATTGGTCTAAGAGAACAGGGATACAGGAGCCTACATAACCTATGCTCTGGCTTCATATTCCAACAGATGTGTTTCATATTCTGCCTCTTCCTGCTACCACTGTGAGTGTTTTTTAGTAGTGCAGATTGAGAAAGGACAATGATAGCCATAAGTAGCAAAGGAATAATAAAATGTCTACCAGTTGTCACTGAGGCCTTTTGGAGCAATTTTTAAGTATTACTATCTGCTATTTATCTCATGATCAAGTAAATTTACAATTTTCTCCTTTCATGTCTGAAGCATATAAGCTCCTCAAACATACATTTCCCAAATCTACAGATAAACTGGGAGCTTTATTTCCCACAGTATTTAACTGACCAGCTTATCTTCTGGTACACTATCACTGATTTTTTTAATTCTATTTGAGGACCTGTAGATTGTTTAAATAGAGTAAGAATGACCTAATTTTCAGTGAAATACAAGATAAAGAAAATTAAATCTGTAAGCATTTTTCAAACTTATAGAAAGTACATGTCAGCAAAAAGCTTTTTAGTAGATTTAGTTATTAGAAAGTATGGATAATAGCTTAGAACCAGTAACAACAGTGTGTTTTTTGGTACTACTTTCTATAATGGCAAAATGCTTCTTTCACTTGTGTCCTAATCTTACACTGTGGTTTGTATTTGCATATGCTAAAAGATGCTGAGCATAATGTCTCCTTCACAATGCTCTTTGCAATGATCTTTCAGTTCCCAGTCACGATCTTTAAGCATTGCAGCAACCATCATGACTTGACATAGAGGTGCACTGTTCAGAAAACTATCAAGAAAACAAGTCATTCCAAAGATTGTGTTGAATTAAGTTGATTTTCTTAGTAACTCTGCCACCTGCAGCACTAAAGAACAAATGTCTTCATGATGGACAGGTCAAACATGGTTTTTCATAAGGTGCCCACAGCTGTTCTTTCTTTTCCTAGTGAATTAACCACTTCATTGCTGTTCATTCATGCATGTGTCATTGCAGTTTTAAGGAGAATGTGAATGGAAAATGTAGCTTGAAGGTCTAGTCTTACTGAATCAGCCTCATTATCCTGAACATACTGATATGTCTTTTAGTCCTAAAGAAACTATTTATGCCTTTCACTACACATATATGCAAGACCAAATAACATTACTTAGGAAAAAAATATAATTGAATTTTGACTAATCAGGGTTGGCAAAATCATGACGAAAAGGTAACAGTGTGAGTTTTTTTGTAACTAAGCCATATGGCCTATAAGATTGAATAAACAAAGAAAGCTAAAGAAAATGTTAGGTGATGAAAATGAGACTTAGAGTAAAAACTTATTTTATCCCAGTTTAAAGTGTAAAAGCCAAGAACATATATTAAAGTTATGAAGTAATCTAAAACTAAATATAATATGCATGGCAGAATATGCAACTTATGTGTGGGTTATCAAATACAGTTCTCTGTATCACTTGGACTAGATGTTGGTTGGATATTGATCTATAATTCAAGTTCCCCACAGCCATACTAATACAAGAAATTATCTGTTACATTACAGAATGTTTGAATATCAGCTAAGGCTAGTTGGAGAGTTCCAGACATAATACGGCAAAGAAAAAAAATTAAAACCTTAAGCAACAAAAAAGGACTAATTCAGTGTTCCAAGTGCTATCCAGTTGTTCCTTTGCTCTGTCCTGAAGATCCTATGTTAATTCTAGGATGCCTGTTATGAATAGTAGAGTCAGAGAGGTTATAATAATTTTGATTAATTATTTCTAGTCTTTAAAATTCAGCCTATTTTACTTTCAAATTCACTTTCAAAATATTTTGTAAAATTCATTGAGGTTTTGGGAGGTTCAGTTATCAAAATTTATTATCCATTTTTAATTATTGAAATTCTTCTCTTTACTGGAAATTCCAAAGGATAGTTAAAATTTTACAAAATAAACACTGCAAGGAACAAAAGTAATAGTAATTCAGAAATTATTCTGATTTTTCATTAATAATTAGGGACATAAAATCTTTCATATGACAAAATATTTGATTGCAAAATTTTGTTTCGTTTCTTCTAAAGTAAATCATCTACTAGATTTCAAAAGTGTAAGAAACTACACTTGGAGATTCTTCATTTCTTACTTTACTGTTTACAAGAGAGTTCAAGAAGTTCTCAATAACATGGTTTTTCTGCAAGTTTTCCTATTGTACCAAATGGAATTTTCCATGGAATTTGTATGAAATGCCTCAATTAAGGAAGGAAAGAAAGATATATATCCACTTATCTAACCTAGCTAAGTATATGTAGAATAATACTGTCTTCCTCTTAAACTGGGCTTCCTGGATTCACTGCAGTTGTCCTGGAGTGTCCAATCTTTAATGCCTCTTACCAAAAAAGGCCTGCTAGCCATTCCTCATCTTCTTTACAATACCTACATGCCAGCAGTAAGGAGTCATGAGTCCAGCTGCTGACAAAACCTGGTAAAAACTGACTTAATGTGTCATTTTCAAATTCTATAGCCAGGCTCCTATGCACAGGTATTGGGTCCTACATGAGGACCCAGTGCTGGGTGATGGGAATCACAACAAAACTAACAGAGAATTCAATGAGATCAAGACCAGATCCAAATTACAGAGTAAATTAAAATCTAACAGCCCCAAGTAAAATTTCTGGTATTCTAAAGAACAGTGCAGGGGGGAAAAGGGTTTCCTGTGGTATTAGCTGAATCACCAGGGTGTTTCTTCAATACCCAAACTGGTGGATTTACAAAGTAAATAAAGTGCATTGTCTCTGAATGCATTTTTTTGCTTAGAGAGAAAGACCTTTTCAGGTAATTCACAATTTTACATTTAAATTTAAGCAGTGAATTTTTTGCAGTGTACATAAGGAAGAAGTGACTTGAGTTCAAACTGTAAAAAAAATGTTTCTTTAATCATCTTTAGAATAGCCCACGGTGAAGCTGAAGAAACAGCAAGCCTGTTAATAAGATAAAATATGGTAACTTACACTTTTTCTGACGAGCATGTTACCAGTTTTCGTAATCTCATATAAATAAACCCAGAAATCTGTGCCAAGGATTGCAGACTCTCTAAAGGAAAGTAAAACCTTCCAGCAGGAGTAAGCAAGCATGGTAAGATAATTAACATTTATTGCTGTCTTTGTTGACAATTGCCAAAATATAAGGAAGAAATTATTCCAGGTGACTCATTCGTGGAAAGATCAAAGACTGCTGTGATTCCATTTAACCAAGCTGAATATCTTTATCTGCATTTAGAAAAAGGCCACACGACTGAAGAAAGCAACCTCTTGCACGGGCTCTATTTTAGCAACAACTCAAGAGCAGATATTTCAGATTGATAAATTTAGTTATAAAAGGAACACATTTAATTACCTTGCATAGTTTACATTTCCTGAGAACAAGACAAATCTTTGTTTTACACCTTTTTATGCATGCTAATACAAAAAGTTGAGTAGTTTTTGGCAAATGTTGGGCCACACTCAGCTTTTCTTAAAACATTTTTTGATTAATTTCAGAGAATTTTATCTACAGTTTTGAAAAACTTTAATGGACTAAGAAAAATCACACTTATTGCAGCATATTGAACTAGCTTCTCTGATGCACATTTGTTTATGTTGACTAATTCTTGATTACTCTAGAAGAGGATATGAGACCTCTCCACTTTAGGACTGACCACAAGGAGTCTACTGAAACAAAACCCACATTTATTTACCTTTTAAAATTCTACTTTAAATTATTGTTGGTAAAAATACCCTGGATGACTTAAAACACAGTTGCTTGGGGTTTGTTTTCTTGTTTATTCTTACATTCATTAGCTCTGAGTAATCACTAAGATTTTTTAACATTCCTCATTGCCCAGCACAGTGAAAGTAGTTAGTTTAGTTCAAGTTTGCCCTTACTGATATAACTTGTGTTTCAGGGTAAGTAATTAAGATGTAATTTGACCCTTTTAAAGTGTCTAATTCAATGCATACAATCTAATAGAAAGTTAAAACTGAATATCTCCACAGCAAGAAGTCATTTGCATGGAGTAAACATCTACAATATTTTGTCCACTTATGTTCACAAGTGAGGACAGTTCTTCCGTGAAGAGATAAAACTTTCAATATATTAGAGGTAAAATGACCTAGATTATTTTTTTTCAAAATGACCTCTAGATTAATTTTTTCCTGACTTACAACTGGACACCACACTCAATTGCAATATAATATGAATATGTTCAATGAAAGACAACGTTATTATTATTATTATTATTATTATTACTGCCAATCATCCAACATATATAAATAGAATTAATTTTCATTAATTCATTCATTTTTAAGGGTGAAGCTACTTAGCAACTTTTCAGGTTGGGCTGAAACATCTTTGAATTTCTTCAAACTATAAATAGACCAATTACTCTGAAAATGTTCCATTATTCTGCTTTTTTGTTCCTTTTTTTGTTTTGTTTTTTTGAGGTTTTTGTTTGTTTATTTGTTTTGTTTTTGGAGTTTTCTTTTTTCTGTTTTGTTTTTAATCAGGTCATAAACTCATAAAATTTAAAAGCATTTCCTAAAATTTCCAGACATCTGTGTACCTGTCTGTCTTGGATGTTGTATTGCTTCAGGGATCTTTGTGGGTTTGGCTTTTCCATTTCTGTACTTCTCGACACTTAGGCAATGTTACTGTGGTTTCTGCTTTGTTTCCTAATTGAACAGAGTGGCTACAGTAAGTCTTGTAACCAATATTTTGAAAGGTTAACAAAATACACACAGCTCACTCTTGCTGTCTTTCTTGAAGCTCCTGTGAATCGAGGTTTCTTTAATTTGTAACAGTCTCTGTGAGAAATTGCCTTACTTTAAAAGACATCTGTCAAAACAGCATTTTGGAGCTGCACGAAGTTCTGAGTTTACAACAGGGGAATCTCCTCAAATAGGATAAACCTTTCAAGTTACCTCTTTCCATGGCTGATTAAGGAAGTGGCAGAAGTTGATATATTGAAGGTTTGTATTTTGGGAAAGCTCCTGTGGGCACAGGAAGCCCACAGAGAGGTATTTTCTCTATCCTTTCCCTCTATCTACTACTTTTTGAACAAAATGAAGGTCTCAGTTAGCTGTTGCCTAAAAAAATCAGTAAAAATCAGTAAAAATTTACCCTTGGCTGGGTAAAAATGTGAACTCCTCTATTACTTCTGCTGTGTACAAGATTTATTGTCTGACAGATTCTTCAAAGTTGTTCCTATTTTAAGGAAAATATAATCATACTCTGTGCTAATGTGAGCATATGTAATAACTTTTAAAACTATTTTTATTCTTGCTTGTAAATCCTACTTGTCCTTCATCAGTTTTCCTTCCCAAGGAGCCAATATGATAAATACTCTCAAAGAGGGGCAGAGAAGAACACCAAACTTCATCACTCAGTTTCCCTCCTTGTCATTTCCCACTTCCCATTTCCCAAGGAGATGAATTTCCCTAAAAGAGAATTTCTGTTTAGCTCAATTTTGGGTACAATAAATGCATAAAGCTCTCTGCAGTTTAGCCTGTGTGAAAATTCAGATGATTGCCAACATTTAACAGGACTCCTAGCAGCTGACATTACCAATACCCCAAGCTACTGGCTAATATTAAATTCTGTACAAGACTGATTTTTATATTACCAAGAAGCCAGAACTTGAACAGCCATTCCAGCTCTGATATTGTTACTTTATTCAATGGTAGTTAACTTAAATACATTCAATGTGTTTTTTCAACCTTGCTCACATCTTGTGCTTATCTGATGATATCATAATGAAAATAGATATGCTGTACATTTGATACAAAATGTGCAATAAACCATGGTTCTCTCTTTCCAGAAATTAAAAAAAAAATCTGCTTCTAATTAATGTCAGTACTTTTGATGGATTTGGCACTGCTACTTTATGTTGATCCTGGCAAAATTTAGTCACAAAAAACGGGTTCATAAACTATAATCAATTAAATCCTAACTTTTCCTTGTACTATTTATTTGCACTGTGGTAGTGTCTAGAAATTTTAATCAAGACCAGATTTGTATTAAAAGAGAATTATAAGCAGACTTGTATTAAAATAGAGATTTATATGAAATATTTCAATTAAATGATTCTGTGTCCTGATTTAATAGTTAAATGCAGGAATGAAAGGAAAAAAGGAAGTAAATTTGGGAAGCGAAGTCACACAGAATGCCTGTGGCCAAGAAAAGAAAACTCTCTGTCTGAAATCTTGATGTAGTGTTTTATCAACACGGTGATGGTCTTAAATCAGTAAGGTATCAGTTATTGTTATGTACAACCTTCAGTCAAAACCACATGCCCTAATTTCATCACTGTGGACATCATTTCCTATAAAGCCTTCCCAGGATGGAGGTTTGCTGGCTGGGTGCAGTGAACTTGTTGTGCCCAGGGCGCTCAGACCCCCACTGCCCTGCACAGGGGATCTGCACAGGGCTCACCCACAGGAGACCTCGTCTCTGTCCTTCCTGTGAAATGAGAAATGAGGTAAATGCTCCTCAGTCACAGGGAAGGGGCTCGTCTAGAAACTTGGCAAGCCTGTTACAGGTAATAGAGGTTTTTAATCACCAGGAATTAGGATTTTTTTCTTACATTAGGTACTTACACATACATAGAAGAATTCTGAGCAGGTAGGTTCATAAAGTGGCCTTGTTTCATGCTGGATAAAAATAAGAGGTATCTTAATATCGCCACTTTCATTTACATTACTTGCCCAGTAAATATTTTCTCATTCTGATCCACCTTATACTTACTAATTTTGCTGCACAAATACAAACTTTGTACTTGAATAAACAAAATAACAATGACAATAACAATAATAATACTGGCATTAATAAAGCCAAAGATAGATGGTACCTTTTACCCTAGATTTACTGTAAATTTACCTTGGAGAGCCAAATCATAAACCCTTCAGATTTTCATTTGTAGAGATTTGGATACACACAATATTCTAATATATAAATGGTAAAAAATAGGATTAAAAGCCTTTCTGCACACACAATTTTCTCTTTGAAATGCACAATTAAAAGATTGATTACTATTATGTGTATTAAGAATGTAAAATAAAAATTAAAATATTTTAATTAAGAAAAATATTAAGTAAAAATGTTTAAAAATATTTTTCAAAAGCCATTTTTAACATTTTTTTACTCAATATTTTTAAAGAACTTATTCTTAGGATGCATAAGTACAGTTGCAGAGACAGTTGCAGCAAGATGTAAATCATCAAAGAGCCAGAGCTTGAGTTCCACACAAAAGTCTCCATATTCCCACATGCAACTCTGAGGAGTGTGGAAGCATCAGATCCATATCTTCACAAAACTATGGCTAAGTCAGCAAACCTAACTAGCAAGTTACTGAGTGAGTGCCTGGCCACACACAGGAGCACCCTTATTTCTGTCTGGATTGTACCTGCTATGCCACACAACCTGTGCTTGCCTCTGTTACATCAGCACACTCAGGGGTGGGTCATCATTTGATATTCCAGTCAGTTAGGAGAAGTATTCTTCATCAGCTATTTCAGATCACTTTTTATTTCTGAGGTGATGCATACTGAGTAAATAAAAGAGTGGTTAATACTGTAAGACATTCAGAACCTGTGTACAGAGGAGAGAAGCTGATACTGAGCCTGTTTCTGCCCCCCAGACTTTGAAAGATTGTGCTTCGTGGCTTTGTTGTCCCTAAAGAAAGGGCTGGTATACATCACATCAACTAGATTGAGCTTCTGTCATGTCTCATATGGGTCTGTGTCAAGCAGGAAATGTTGAAAAATAGCCTAAATTACTGTCCTAAAGTACTTGTAGTTTGCATTAGCTGTATAAACAGATGTGTTGCTCTTGATGTTCCTTTTATTTTTGTCACATTTTTGTTTACACAAACTGATATTTAACTGGAATTCATGCTGGGCATCCATTAATATCTTTCCATATAATCCCAAACTGTAACAGATGTTATTAATCTTCAAAAAGGATTAGAGAATTTTTCTCACCATAGACAAAAATACTACACTAGTCTGGGCAACAATCCCATTAAGAAACCAAAGTGAACCACACAGCCATGACAAACTGAGGGGAATAAATGCAGTTATTGATTTATTATACATGCATATATAAAATAAATACTATAAAGATGACCTACATGTTTTACAGAAAGTATTTAATTGTGGTTTTACCATTCTCCTGATGAGAAATAATGTTCTAACATCTGCTGTACAGCCAGAGAAATCTTTCTGTCACCTGTTCACTACAGTATTTGTCACTGCGTGTAGTTATTAGGAATAGGTGGAAGAAATCACATCCTTTGACTTCAGGAGCTTGACCTCAGTGATTCAGTTCCCTACAATCTGTGAAGAAAGGTGGATATTTCCAAGGGGCTATTCAGAATACCTGAACTAGGCAGCAATTAGGATTCCCACTTCAGTTCTTTGAATCACATCTAAGGGTTACTGGTGTGTTATCAGCACCTTTCTAGTGACCAATTGTGCAAAGCACAGCACTGTGAGCTCCATCTCACCCAGCCCCTAGGCAGGGACATTCTCTGGTTAGGGAACCTAAAAGTGCTCAGCCTTGGCAGTGCAAACATCCCTCTTCATGTGCTGCACTGTTTCAGTGGGGCTGAAGGGAACTATCTGAGAAGGAATCTTTTTAATCTCGTGCATGTGGTTTAAAAATGCTAAATAACACACTTACAGTTTAGGAAACTGTGAGTTGGTGGATTTCTTTCCTGGATATGTCTGTAACATTTATTATTCTGATTTCTCCGATTTGTCATTTATGTCCTTTATAGACTTATCATCTATGCAATGGAATTGCAATGAAAGATATTGGATTCACAACCCCATTTTGCTAAGGCCACTACTGAACATGAGAATCATTGCTCCTCTTTAAGCCAATGTTAAAAATACACTCTTACCAAAGAATGCAGTTAATGTTTATCTGGTCACTTACACATACAAATATTGTTACAAAGATATTCATTTTTCACACTTGTCCACAACAAAAAGTTATATTTTTGGGCAATGAACAAATGAAAAATTTTAATGTCTAAATTTAAAAATTCACATTAAAATATGATTTCAAGAGTGACTGCGTGTAAATCTGAAAAGTACCATCAAGTTATATGCTAAAAGTATATATATCCAGTCAAAATGAATACTTCTTTATTCTGGCTATTGAAATACCAGCAAAATCTTCATAATCTTCAGTTCAACCTTTAAAATAAAAAAATAAAACAAATTCTGTGCTTTAACAAAATTATAACAAATTAGATATGCATGTTAAATTAGTCAAAACTCCATACACATTTTCTAAGTGGTATTTCACAAGCAAGAGAGAGAACTACTGAGGGTGTTGAGGTTATTGAACAAGCTGAAGTAACTGAATTCTGCAATAAAAGTGCTGTCTCAAAATAAATATTTGACTCCTGTTGAATGCAATGAGAATTGATACAAACCTAGATTCTCCAATATGTGCAGTACTGTAGTGTTTCAAAGACATTAACCAGGTCAAAAAGGCTATAAAATAATCAGTATTAAGACTTATGGCATTACTGTAGGAAAAATGGTTTATCTATTTCAGGACTTGGAGTAAGCTGTACAAGAATTTTCCCCCCTCTAAGCCAGTAAACCAGCACCATCTAACACCAAATGTAATTAGTTGCAAATTGCCTGTTACAAGTTAATTAAACTTCCTTGCGTCTCTGCTGCTTGAGCAACATGTAGATTCTTTTATGCACTTGCCAATTAGTGCATGGGGATTCTGCTTTCTAATTGGATAAAAAAGTAATAAACTGAGCAGTGTGCTGTTGATATCCAGAATGACTTTGTTAAAAAAATAGTGGAGACAGGTTTAATGCTTCAAATATTTATCTCAATTGAAATTGATTAAAACAATTTGAGGTTCCATTAGATATAGATACAATCCTTTTGTTAACAAAGTCCATCTGGTCTTAGAAAGAAAATTAAGATTCACTAATTGAAATTTGGAAGCTTTTTTCCAAACATGCATAATTCATACTGACAGAAAACAGAAGCTGCAATTCACTACAAACTGTCAAGTAGATGAATGTTTCATTTAGATGGAATTTAAGATTTCACCCAGCAAGAATCTACAAATGCTTATATTAAGTCACAGCCTGAGAAAAGAAAATCTGTTCTCCTTTTACTGGCTCAGTATTAAAATCTCTTTTCCACTGTGAAGCCATCTTAACCTTTAATGGACCACATTTGACCTTTCTCATTGCCAGCACTGGAAGGACATTTCTAGACCACGAGCATTATTCAGTTGTGGAATCTTGTAACTTCACTAGCAAGCGACTCTGCTTTTTAAACTTGTCATATATTTACAGAATTCTGCTTCTATTCAGGATGCAATTCCATTTTATAAGAGGGTTAAATTTAATTATTTCTCTCTTTGCTTATTTTTCTTTCCTCCTGCCCTGTACTTTGTCCCTCAAAAAGCAGTCTCAGATGAGATCATTTATCCAGTCTACAAAGTGGTGCCACAGAGTTGCATTAAAGGAGCTGAGCAAACTGCAATGAAGGCTGGGGACAAGAAGCTGCAGAGAAGAGAGGCCAGGAAATTTCAGATCATTGTGGCCAGCACACACTGTTCATGGACAATGGCAAGAGGATTTATTAGCATAAATCCTCTGTTTTCAGCCCGGGACAGACACTGATTACTTTCTTTTCTACCATGTATGACATTTACATTTGTTTGTCATTTCTGAGCTGCTACTTTGCTGTCTTGACATGTTTGAAATATGAATGGAATTGTCACTTTTTACTGAAGTATGGGAAGTATCTTGCATCAACCATTTTGTTCAATTCAAACCATATGTAGCTTTTGTTGGGTCTTGGCCGCATAAATATCCACAAAAATGAAAGTTTAGCTTTCATAGAAGATCCTGGCATTTGTATGCCTGGTATCCCTGGATTTATTGATGTTGTGTTTTGTTACCCATACACAAGTCACTTCTCATGGAAAAAAAAAATTAGACCTGAAACATAGTGGTTGTCAAATGGTGATGGGGAGAAAAAATGGTGAAGGATATGCTATAATTGGAATTTATCCTTCTGCTTTGCAGTATGCTCTGGATGAATTTTATATCAATAGAGAGCTTTGCTAAGCCAAGATAAATAATCACTCAAGTCAATGTACTCAGGCGAGAAAAATCAAAGGCATAGTATTCTGAAGGAAGCACAGGTGTTTTCTGTTCTTAGCAAACCACATGCTCACATACAGTAAAGGTAGCAGAAATGAGGTCTAGTTTGGTGATAATTCAAATATGAAAAAGAAATTATTAGGAAGTCAAGTATAAATAAGATGTGAGACTTCAATGAAGTCGTATAATAGAGTAGAAAACAATCCTCCTTCAGTCTACACAGTAATAGTGAGGCTTAAACACTCAAAATGAAAAATAGAATTACACTACACGTGCTGAAAAGTAAGATATCAGCCAGAAATTATGGGGAAAGTGCCTGACCTAATTCAGGTATCTGTTGCAGCAGCCCAGCTGCGTCCACGGAGAATTCCACAGTGGTTAATTTAGCCTGTCCTCAGGTACCTCATCCAGTGTAGAAAAACTTATTTTATACATCCAGGATATCAGAGAGTTGAATCTTTTTTTGTTTTCCTGCTGCACTCAGAGAATGGATCTTTTCAGAAACAATAAAAATAAATCAATAAGAGAACTTGTCACACACATTCACACACACAAGATGTTTACCTTATTTATGAAATATTTATGTTTATTAATAACTTTTGTCTAAAAAGGAAAGAATTAATTTTCAATAAGGACTTTGTTCAATGAGTAGCACTTCATTCAGAACTGAGGTGCATTCACAGAGCCCTGAAGAGAAAGCTGGAAGATTGTTCAAAGCAAACCTACCTCAGTAAATGCAAGGGTTTTTCTTCTCTCTCAGCTTGCAATTTTCTCTAAGTGTTAGAATCCACTATTAAATATATACATAGAGTCAAATTCAGAAACATATCATCTGAGATATATTTTAAATTTCTGTATTGTGACTATTTAAACACTGTACCTGGTAGATAGAAAAAAGAGCATATTTTGTGCAATCCACAGATCAGAGGAACAGAGCCTGTGTTAATGTGAACCCCCACAAGTCCAAAGGAGAGATTAGAGACCCTAACTCAAAACAGCCTTTATGTTCTAATTTTGTGTGACATGCAGCACCAAGTAGGGAGGGCAGAATAAGACTTCATCCTATGATGCAAGATTTGGGGATTTAATGAGGGAATATAGTGTGTTTATCTATTAGTTTCATTTTAGATTATATTAATTTTTTCACGTTTTTCAGCTATATTCTTGCATTAGTGGAAAGATGGTCTGCATGACCTAAAAGCCAGTTACACTCTTCTACTTCTCTGAATAGAAGGATGTTTCCAAGGGAACCACTTGCAGTCCTGTCATCTGGGCTGTAGCCGTTTAGCCACTGCTACCTTGAATATATTTGAATATATTTTCTCACTCCTTGCAAATTCTCTGAAAGGTTTCTTTCCTTTGTGCCCTCAGACTCACTCACTACCCGCCCACCCTCCTGCTCTTTTTTCAACAATCTCTTGCTAATATGAACTCTATAACAAAAAGCAAATACAGGCTTTTTCCACCAAAAGTGCGTTTTAATTGCCACAGTGCTGTCAGGCTATGGAAAACCATAACTGTATTCCTACTGCAGCCTTAATGAAGTGACAAATGGCTGAGAGTTAAACTGACATCATGATTAACACCAAGTGGTATTATTAATGGAATATACAAATCCAGTTTTCCCAACCTAATGCAGGAACTTAATGTAGGACTGAGGTTAATCACCAATTTTTGTCATTTACGTCTTCATGCACTGGCCTATTTCTAATTAATAGCTGGAACCTCAGCCCCTACACATTGCAGTAAAAAGAAAATAAACCAAATATTCAAGAATTAAACAGCTGAAACAGGTTTACTGAACAGACACATTCCACTTGTGACATTCCATTTGAGGTGCTAATTCCAATGCTCCACTAAATGTACTTCCTCCAGTAGTTCCAGGGACATGGTAGATGAGCA
Source organism: Cinnycerthia olivascens (assembly GCA_035048155.1). Taxonomy (NCBI): domain Eukaryota; kingdom Metazoa; phylum Chordata; class Aves; order Passeriformes; family Certhiidae; genus Cinnycerthia; species Cinnycerthia olivascens. The sequence continues at coordinate 12,515,497 of JAWWMU010000106.1, forward strand.
GGAGAAATGTTTTATGATAGAACAGTCTTTCCCAAAATAAGTCTTCCCTCTGCTACTTACACCAGCAGCTGTCAACAGGGGCAGATTTCATTTAGTAAGCTCCAGTCTAAGCATCAGTCCCAAGTACCTGGAGAAGAATAGTCAGATTATTCAATACACATAATACCAGTGCTGACTAAGCACCCTGAACCTTCAAAGCCAATTAAATTCCCCTGTTCACCTCAGAGCTTTGTATCGGACCACAGACTTGACCCTGAAAGAGTGTCAGCATTTCACTCAGCCTAGTGAATGACCAATGTTCGAGGTGTGACCCAGACCTCTGCTGGATCAGGGTTGCCATCAGAGTTCCTGCAGAGGCTGTGTTCCTGTGCAGGGTTCCTACAAGGCTTGCCATGTGTTCCTACATGCATCCATACTTCCCACAGCAGGCAAGGTCTTAAGCCATTTCTCAAGAATAGCACTGGTTATTTCCACACTGGTTTTAAGAAATAGGCCAAAATGCTTCTCAGTTCCCTCAGAAATCATTCCTTAGTGTCAACTAAATATATGAGAGGATAAATTTCTCCATGGCCTCAAGAATTCAGGAATTGATAAAGTTCAAGTGTTTTTTTCTGGGAAATCAGAAAGTAAAATCTTACATGGAATAAGGTAACACAGAATAAATTGCTTTTATTAAATTCTTACTTTAATATTTTTCTGAGAACTATTCAAAACTGAGCAGATTAATCTAAATTTTTTATTAAAGTTTATTGAAAATACCTCAGCTATAAAAAATAGTATGGCTAATCATCAATTGTCTTACTTTAAAATTTAAATCTCAAGCTTCCTAAAACCAGTTTCAAATGATACTACTATTATTTAATTTATACCTTAGGAGATTAATTGGAATAGAGTGAATAGTTTGTAAAAAATTTATTGGATGCAAGAATAACTAAAACATTTAGGAAACTTAGCAATTTGAGTCCCTATGAAAATCAGTTAAACCTACCTGGCTGAATCTGTTTGCAGCTTAAGGATATCCCCTCTCCCTTCAGTGATACTACTTTCATAAATAATGTTTAGATTCTAGCTAAGGCTTGTCACCTGATTTTCCTATCTAGTCGTCCCATTCAATTTCTTTAGTCTTTGTTTGTTTACCTATGGGACATTTTTGTCAGTATTTGCCTTACTATATTAAAATTACTTGATTATATTTATGCTTATTGGGGAGATTATAATTTCTAATAGTTTGTGAATTGCTAACAGAGTGCCTGATACAGTGCAGGACAGAAAACAGATTTTACACCAAAATTAAACACTAGAAAGAGTTACTAAGAACAACAAAAAAAAAAAAACCTGAAGAAATGTTCAGTAATAGTTTGGTTTGGGATTTTTTGGTTTTTTTAGTAGTCATCCAGCAGAAAAAGTATAGAGGTAAAAGTGAAACATTTATGAAATTCCTTCATAAATTTTTCGCCATGAACAGGAACTCTTTCTTACTGTGATTCTGTCTCTACCTTAAATATTAAATATGTAAATATCTGTATGTGATGTTCAATGAAGCCAAATTCCAGGTCAGATGGTACTGGATATTATTGCTATATTTCATAAACTGAGGAATCTGTGGAAACGGTTGTGTACACTTCATTTAGGAGTTGTGGCCGTATAAGGTACTCATGTAGGAGTTCTACCTCTCCCACATGTCTCTTCCCTGATAGGGAAGGCCTTTTTCATTCAGTCCTTGTTAAGTAAAAAAATACAAATGGGACTCTTGGTTGATCTCATTCTCCTGTTGTTTATTCTTTCCTTATGAGCAATTTCTGCACACCAGGCTTTACACCAGCTTAGTGTGAAGGAGAAAGGACACCAAAGAGCCTCAAACACACAGAATCAAGATTCTCTTAAAGATAATTTACCCAATTATCACCAAGAATGTATAATATTTCTACTTTTCTACCGATTACTAACTAAACTTCTATTCATGTAGCACTACACTGGCAAATTCTGACCAATCATCCAGTGTCCCCAACACTGCAGAATATGGAGTAGATGAAGAAGCCTAAAAACAACAAGGATCCTCCATCTTGTCTTCATCTACTTATCATTCTAACAAACCCAAAAATCTACA
>JAWWMU010000106.1:12517703-12537286 GCA_035048155.1 Cinnycerthia olivascens
TGTCTTCATCTACTTACCATTCTAACAAACCCAAAAATCTACATTTCTCACCCTATGATAAATTACATATTATGCTACTATCTAATTTACATTCTTGAAAATTCTATTTCATCCCAAAGCCTAGGAAGCCCTTTACATGGACAAAGATTAAAAGTAGTATTTTTCAGATGGTTTAGATCCTTTAAAACATGCAGAGAAATATTCTCTGCATTCTGGGTTACAACATACTCACATTCTTTTAAGGTGTTGTGATTGTTGTTAGGAACTTTAAAAACTGAAATACAAAGTTTGCACTGTGGACTGTGTTGCATAGAGTACAAAGATATCATGGTTCAGAGCCTGATGGATCTAAACCTGATAACGTAAAAGAAGTTTAATGCTGCTTTCCAGCTTGCAAGATCAGATCTTGCAGAAGGCACTGTATAAATGCATTATTAACCCTAAATAGTTACCTAGATTAATACCTGTTCCCACTCTTTGGTCAGGGATCAGCCTGTCAACAGATTAAGTCTTAATACTTAGCAGGGGACCTGTGAGTCAGTTGTCAAGTGTTTTAGTATTTACAAAACTGTTGTGAACTGGCATGTAACAACAAGAGCCCCTAGATGTGGCCAGCCTCAAGCATTTATTGCTGTAGCTTAAGATGAGAAAAATTATAATAGAATTATTACAAGAGTATCAGACATAGCTGACTGCAATGCTATTGTTTGTACAAAGATTCTGAAAGGAGTGTGTTACGGTAGAAGAAAGAATAGCATTCCCTGTGAGTGACATCCATTGGAATCTGTGAAATTATTTAAATCTAGATCAGAATGTGCAAGAGTGCCAATCTAATGGAGCCACATATTTCTGCTAATTGGAGTCCTTGAGTTTTGAAGGCTGTTAGTCTCAGCAAATAAAAAAGTAGGAGCATAAAAAGTTCTTCCTGGACTAGATCAAGTTATATTACATTGTCCTTTTAAGTAATGATATTGATATACAAATATATATATATCTATAAATCTTCCACAAGATGCTTGGTCCTCTTCAGTCTAAGCTCTAACCAGCTGTGATAAATCACCACTAAATATAGTATAGTGTTGGTTCAAATACTTTCAAAAAATCTTCAGATGTAGTCAGTTTGAGCACTTGTTTTTCTCCTCTAAATATGGTCATTTCAACAGTGTTAGACAATCTGGCCTCATCAAAGGAATATGAAGATCATCAATAATTTCCTTCTATGTGGCAACAAAGTAAAGTTGGTAAAAGAAAAAGTCATCACTTACTTGCTAGTGATAAATGGGACAAGTACTTCCTGGATTCCAGACTATATCATTAAGACAGATTTAAAAAGAAAAAATAACAAAACAAAACCAAAGGCAGTGTGCTTGTTTACTCTCAGAAAATCTTAGCTTTATTCTGCTTCTGTCATAGTGCATGCATCTTTTTTCCCAGTTAAAATCCAAGAGAATAAACTCTTGCCTTTTCAGCTGCTTATTTTGTTTTCTTGCATTTCTAAATAAGAATGAATCTTCACGTAGGAAAATTGAGAAAGTCTCAAGCACTGATGCAACTTCCTCAAAGCTTTATTGTTAAAATGTAGCTGGGTGTATTACAAGATGGAACATACATGGAGATTACACAGCGGTTTTACCTGGACTGAAAATATCACATATATTCGTAATATTTCTTTCTTCAGCTCAAGCCAAGTACAGGGGCACAAGAAAATTTCTCTAGTGTGGACAATTTCAGTCAGCCTAATGAAAGGATGAGGCTTAGCTCCATTCCAGTTTCAGTATTCTGCTTTGAAGAGGTGTGTGAAGAGATCTTGGGCTTTCCTGCCTTGCAAACCCAAGATGACTGATGTCTTATTCCTCTGGACTTGTGTAGGACCAGCTTATCTCCAAGGGTATTACACACCCCTCCTGCTGAACATAGCAGCCCCACAGACTTTTTTCTGCATATCTGAACACAGCTTTCTGAAAGTATTGAATAACTGGTACTGTGCTCCTACCCCTGCACACTCTGGCAGTGATCCTGCTGGAAGGGCCAAAATTGGATGTTGAGCAGCATGCATTTGCCTTATTGAAATAATGGCATGTGTTCTCACTCTAAAACAAAATAAAACATGTTCATTTTACCCGACAAGAGAGGCATCTGTGTTCAGTAGAGACACACAGATTTTTTTGTCTTTGCCACTGCAGTGCTGTGAAACATTTATTCAGCTGCCATTGCTCCACCATTGCTTCATAAAATTCCTCTATTTAGCTGCTGACCAGTAACCGCAGCAACAATTAAGCATGTTCCTTTCAGATGGATAATTAAATGCCAAAAAAACTCACCACTCAATATGTAATTCACTCAACATCTTGTTGTTTGAAGGGACCAGTGTTCACAGATAGGATGGATTGAATTCCTAACAACATCTGGCATGAGCGATGGACTTGGCTGTCTCAGTAATAGCATTACATTCATGGTAGGAATGACAGCTAAATGTAGGGAGATGGATGGGCCTTTTCTCTGAAGTGGCAGATTCGTGGTTGCAGCCTAATGAATCAGTATGTTGTAACCCCTGGCCATGTACATACTGGCCTGTTGGTAGTGACAAGCTGCATCAGGAGCTCCAGAGAAAATTGTAGTTGTCAGATCTAATGGAGAAGGATGCTGGCTTACAAGTTACTGGGAAAGCTGAATATAGTTTCCATTCCAATAATCTGGATCAAAACACTTCCTGATCGCCTTGGTCAATTTATTCTGTCACTTAATTAAACAAAAAGCATTACAAATCTCCACAGTAAAAGCAAAGGACAAAAGGAGACTCTTTAACCTTGGGAAAAAAATCTGGATGTTAGGTCTCAAGTAAAGTTTCTTTTTATCATAGGATCTGAGTTGGTAGAAAGATTTAGAGCAACTATGTGGTTTTTGTTCCTGGATGTCCTAATTTTGTAGTGTTTTCTACTAGAAACCATTGCTTTAAACAGCATCCTTCGATCAGACACACAAAACACTTACTTAAAAACAATTCTTCGAACGTCTAAATGGATTGGATGATGTTCCAACTCCTGAAGAAACGATTTTGCAATTAATTAACAATAGTATTTCCTGGTTCTCTATATGCTTGTCATAGACTGGGGGGGGGGAAGGGAACACAGATATGACAACAACAAAAAAGAGGGAGTTTAATATTTTTGTTTTAATTGTGTTCTGCTTAGCAATTAACTATAAGTGATTGCTGGACTTGGGCTTTTTTCAGGCCTCCAAGGACACAGAAGAGAAATAATAGATGTTTTGAATGTACACTATTGACACTTATCAATATGATCCTTTCCACCTTTTCTTAAACTGCACTACATTAATTAGCTGAAGTCTAGAAGGAATGACGCCTGAGTGTGCTGGGCTCAACAGACTTGTCCCTTGAGAAATTAATTCAGTATATATGTGTCCATCATTAGCATTTTCCTGCCTCAGTGGTATATATTGTGTTATACTGTAAAATACTTAAAGCAGAAGCCACTATGCTGCTGACCATAATACATTCTGCAAAGCTCTGAAGAGTGCATTTTAACTGGTCTTCTGTTTGCACTTTTTATTTGTGTGTCTGCTATTAATGTGTGGTGATTCAACTCCACCCATTTGTTTCTCTGCCTATGAACACTTGGTTCATGAGAAGTCATTTTGTGTTTGCATTTGTTTATTTATTTAGGAAAGGTGCATAAGCTCTTGAAGACTACAGTAACTGTTTTCAAGAGAAATCTCAAATCAAGATAAATTAAATAATAACTGATTTTTTTCACAGAAACTATATTTTCAAAAGATGCAGGCTTGTGTTTTAGGTTTGACGGTGATGTGTCACATGGAAGACAATCTGTAGCAGCCTTTGATTTATAAACTGACAAATTGTGAGTAAGTATGTTTGTCCATAGGGAAATATTGTTCATACTTACAAGGTAACATTGTAGATAGCAACTCTCATGAAACTGGTAGAGGTATTAATTATAAATGTGCACACAGATTTGTATTGATTGCTCTTTTTTTACTACTGTTAGTTAGATTGTTCTGTGTGGTTATTTACTCCAACAATATTAAATCATCCAAAAAAATGAGGATTCTTGTGTTTTGACATTGTATTCTGAGAACCATACTCTGGTATAATTGGAAACTCTTAACTCTTTTACAAAATGGATTGTGAGATACTTGTACAGGGTCTTCTTACAGAAACTTGTCTTCTCATAGTGGCTGAAACAAGATGTCTGTTAATTGTTGAGAAAAAACAAAAGCAAATAAGAAATATTAATCAATAACCTATCTAATGATGAAAAACATAGGAAAACAACAAATTTGAGGTCATGAGCTGGTCTAAGAATGGATTTTCCATGTATTGGAGAAAGAAAACCAAATTGCTTTAGAAAAAAAAGGATCCTTTTTGAAGAAACAGCATATATGTCTATCACCATCTTATCAGATGAAAGTGATTTATTTTGAAAATGTTTTTTACATAAAACACATTTCTGAAGGAAAAAGCTGTTTCCAAGTAAAAACAGAAATTATCTTTCTAGTTGGTCCAAAAAATTTTTATTTCTTCTCTCTTTTGCTAAACGGATGAAAATGTTTTGTCAAAATACCAAATCAATTGGCAAAATATTTTTCCCTATAAAAGCCTTTGACAAATATACACTGTGTATTTCCACCTATTACAAGTGTAATGATGAGTGAATTCCTTTGGCTATCACTGATTTCTAATGGGAACTGAAAGAAGCAAAGGCACCCTGGCAGTGTCCGTGAGATTGTAAAGGTCCCACTGATTTTGTAATGAGCATTTCCACAGTGAAGCTTTTCTTACTCTTCCTTTGACGCTTTACAGAATTGATGCTTTTTAACTCTCCCCAGGTCTGGATAGAACCTGTTGGAACACGTTTGTACAGGCACTCCCCAAGTGGAATTAAACAGCTGTAGGATTGCCTTCTCAGTGTGGTTGGTCAGGAGGCAGATTAAAAACATACTTTAAAAACATGCTTTCTGTTCTCATTGATTTTTGTGAGGAAAAGGATGGAGGTAAGACACTGACCCACAAAATTAAATAATTTGATCTGTTCTCACTGAAAGGACCAGTGGCAGTACAGGATTATTGGCAGGTCCAGCCTGCAACTTTCAAAGTTGCCTGCAGAGTTAATTTGCTAAACTATGTATTTTCATAAAGGATCTTTAGAACTCTCATCAAGGCTCTGTGTTTTAGAAGTTTGATGCTCAATAATTAGAAGAAAGATGTTGAAGAACAAATAATACTGAAAGAAAGGTGCAAGGTCCATCTCAGCACAGAAAGGTCTGTTCACCACAGTAATGAATGAAGATAAATAAAATGGATCTGCAAAGCACACAGGCCTTGACTGGGAGGGAGGGCAGCTGCAAAAAGGAATAGAGAGGTATCCATGGGTCTGGACTCCAGGTCACTCTGACATGACAGGAGCTGGAAAGTTAGGAGGTAGAAAAGCTGTGATTCTAAATAAAACATTATTGAAATGTATTTGTTATTTATTAAAGTGAAATAGTTAATGAGGCGCATTTTGTCCTGACTAAGACGGGCTAGTATATAATTCTGGCTAGTGGTGGGGATCTGAGGGATGAGGAGAACCTACAAGATTTAATGTCCATTTCAAAGCTTGTTCTGTCAAAAAATGTGGCCTGAAAAAAATACTGTTTCATGGTTATCATACTAGAAGTGTAGCACACACAGTGTGAATACATAAGCAGGTAAATAAGTAAGATAAATGCTTAAAAGGACATTTATCTTTTTTTATTTTTAATTAAAGTGGTATTAATATGGAAAGCATTGAAATAGATCGCCACCTTTTGCAAACTACAGAGAAAACAATGATTTAACATTTTTTAAAGTCGATATGAGTTCACCAGTTTATTTTCTTTTGCTAAGTCTTACAGTGGATTGTCAAAGTATAATAAGCAATGGCATCTTGGATTATGTTAATTGAGATTTTTTAGTTTATTTAAAATGTCACTTCATAGAAACAAAATGGATTAGAGTCCAGGAGCACAGTGAACTTCTGAGGAGCTTGCACCAGGTGCAAGAGGGAAATAATATCCGAAACAGAGAGATTATGAAGGAAAGACTGAATTCCAGGTGGAAAGCTTAGATGGAAGTTTGTTGTACATTTATTAAATTTAGCAGCTAAATGAGTTCCAGGAACAGAAGACATCCTGAGATGGAATATCCAAACCATTTTCCCTCTATAGTGAAACGGAGATTGTTTTTTCTTACGTCTAGTTTTCCTAAGCATGTAGGATTTTATTGTTATTATTATTATTATATTTTTTTACTATTTGTATCTTTCTGTATTGTCAATAAATTTTCTGTGTGTTTTAGGAAATCATGAAAGTTTTTGACTGTTCTGAATTTGATCAGACCCTCAAGAATCTTGGAGACTTGTGAGAAACATTTTCTACTAATGTGTTGACAAAATGTTATGAAATAATTTCTGTGTTTATCCTTCCTTTATACTTCACTTTAGACCTTTATATCATTTACTAATGTACAAGGACAGCTTCTGGCTCGCTAAATTTTTAGGACAGGAAGGATAATTTATTTCTCTTATTTGGCTGAAGGAACACAATTTCTGTTAAAAATTTAGACTATAAGCGTCCTCACTGAAGAAGAAATGTTCTGTTCATTCTTCTTTTTAACTCCTTTATTTCCAAAAGAAAACATTTAGATGTGAAAGTTAATGTGTTGCTTTTAGACTAGATACAACCTACATTAATTCTGAATTTTGCTCTTTGATTTAGTATCTGTTACCAAAGAATCTTCTCTACTTATGCTGCAGGCTGGAGAATGTATAAGTTTTTCTTAAAATAACAGTTTGTAGATGTAAATTTTGACAGTGATTTTGGGCATTCATTTACTGATGCCTGACGGACACAAATTACGTGCTTTATTAATTTCTTGGGAAATCTAGGTCATTTCACCAAAGCTGGATATAGCCAAGAATGCTCAGATCTGCTTAAATGTAAGGTCAAACGACTTGACTTTTTAATTAAGAGTAAGTAAAATTGCAGCTATTTCAGAAAATGTATTCTCGGAAATCTATTTGATATGAACTAGAATTCTTTCATGTATTTGCTACTTATACTTGTGTCTGCTTTTTAATTTTTGTCACCCCAAGAAGTTTTAAGATCCTCGTTGGCATAACCAGTTTTCCATGCAGAACTACATGTTCCAATTTAATTAGGAGTGGTAGCTCTTATTGCAATGTCAGCAACAATTTTAAACAAATACCATCTCCTGCAGTCTTTTGTGTGCAATTAACTCAAAGCTACAGAAAGAGACCTCATATCCCACGGTGTTCTCAGAGGAAACACTGTCCCATTAAAGGTTGCATTCAATTGTTTTCTCTGTCACTGAGAAAGCCTTGTTCTAACTGAAAAAGTAGTTAATACAAATTTCTATTCTAATAATGACTGAGTTTGAATCTGGAACAAGTCATTGTTAAAAAATGCCACAAGGCAAGGCTCTATGTGAGCAGCAGAACACTTTAAATCCTATTTGCTCTACAAGTCTCTCATCTTCAAAGGAAAAAAATTGCCAAATACTTCACTGAATTAACTTTTTTAACATTCCATTGCTTGTCACAGTCTTTTAAGGGCTTCATCACAACATGGCTTATTTTTAATACTCATCATGCCTTCTTAGTCTCCTTTTGTTTTCTTTTGTTCTCTGTTCACAAAATGAGACATACCACTGATTTTCACTTTCTCCTTTGGGCACCACCTTTGTCAAGATATCAGCCAGTTTCTGGGAGTTCTTTTTCTCTAACTGCTCCATTTTGCTCGGGATTTGCAGCAGCAAAGGTGACACACTTTGGGGTACATGGGTAGGGCTCATTGTTTTTAAATAACTACTGCAAAACTATAGATTTTGCATCATATATTGTACCCTGAGTATCTTCAAAATCTCCTCTTGAAAATATTTGTAAATTCAGAATAGTTAATTAAAAGCACAAATTATTCATTTAGGGAAATTTTCTGTTTAGGTTGAATCCATGCTGGAAAATTAATAAAAGCATTTGAGTTCATTGCTAAATGCAACTATGAACACTGATGTGTTGAGGAAAGAAAAAATAAGGGCTCCAAAAAGTCTCTAGCATGTTGCATATGTTGAACTTTTGATGAAAATATTTCTATAGAGGCAGATACAGTACAGAAGAAAAAAGACCTTTTTTTCTCAACTATTTTTTGAAGAGGAGAAAAATTATTTTTAAATAACTTGGATAAATAAATAGCAATAAAATGAGAACCTTGTATTCCAGGGTTAGGTCCACTTCAGGTACCTGGTAGTGCAAACATTTGTGTTGATGACATCATATTTAACTCACAGCCTTGATCATTTCTGTAAACCTCAAACTGGAAAGGAAGAGGACACTCAGATATCCTTTAATGCTAACATGTTTCATGAAGGAATTCTCCACTTGTCTTTCCTACTTGAACAGGGAAATCAGGAAGCTCAGGACAGAATAATTGTGTCCCCTTGCCAGGCGTGTAACAATTCTTGCTCGGATAGTTGTTCTTTTTGACATGGCTGGGATATCACAGACACAAACTGGCAGATGCAATGTAAGATTTTGGGGCAGACATCCACCGTTCTGGCTTGGTAAGTGATGAATTCCACCTGTAGTGAATGAGCCAAAGATGTTGTTGCTAAAGCTGGGGAAGAAGGTTGTTTCTCTTCCTTCTTTCATATTGGTTCCTCATAGTAAAAGTCAAGTTACCATGACTCATAATAAAAGAGGTAGGTGGGTGTGCTCCCACATGCATTTATCCTGTGTTATTCTAGTCAGATATAGAACACAAAGATATATGCAAGATCAAGATAAACACCTATTTATATACTAAAAGCTTCATATGCAAATATCAAGTGATTTAATCCACTTTAAATCTTTAACCTTTGTTTTCCACAAAGCCCTGTTATTCCATCTTCTAAAATGTCTTCAGCTGGCCATAATTATTCACTAGCAACCTTTTTCCAATAACTTCCCATCAAAGGAGAGATGCAGTTTGCCTTGCCTGACTGTTGCTTGCATATGCAACTTTTTTTTCCATGCAGGTCACTAATTACAATTAGTTTCACAGTTGGTTAATTCCTCATCCTATGAAGTTATGGGTTCAAATTTCAGTGACATCCACAGAAGATTTCATCAAGGAAGTGCTGAGTATAACAAATATATAATAACAAATTCAGCAGTCCGTTGCAGAGGTCCTTACTGGAGTGTCTTTTGGTCTTCTTTTTTCATATTTTGGCAAAGCTGCAAGTATGAGAATTTTGCAGGGTGATCATATTAATATATGATAACTGATGTGTTCATAAAGATTCTTGATATACTTACAGACCAAATTCCCATCTTGCAAAAGTGACACTGTCAGAGGGCAATGTCCTCATGCTGTCTAATTTCAAGTGTCTCCTATCTGAGCAAAATCTAACAGTCAGCTCTGATTTCAGTGACTGGATGGAATAGTGGCTTAGTGCCTTTGCAAATACTGCATGATATTTTCTGGCCTGGTATTATTTTCTTTAGCAAGGAATTTCTAATCACTCTTAAAAACATAACCATAATGAAGTCTTAATGAAGTTTGAAACTCATTAGTCAAATGTAAACAAAGGTTTCCTCTTAGAAATACATTTTTCACAACAATTACTTCTAATCCAAGTAAATTGATTTTCCAACCTTTAATCCATTCTGGAATCTTGAAATTAGTTTTCTCTTTAATATAATGTCAAATTGCCTTTTCCTTTATAAGTCCCCAGAGAGCCAAATGATCAGCCAACACGGTCCTACATAATTTCTCATATTGGTCTTGGTGATAGGGGAGTCATTCAGCATCCTTCTTCTTTTGAGCAAAAGACACAAAAGTGTGCCAAAAGACAGACTGCTGCAGAGGTGTTGACATCTATAACACAAAAAAGGCAAAATATTTAGAAATTAAATGAGAAAAATCTTTGGGGAAGTTATGTGTGTTAGTTTAATTTAACAAAGGTTTTTAATTATAGGAATGCAGCAGGAAAATAAACACAAGACAGGTATTGTGGAAATAAAAGTGACTGGGCTGAGAAGGAGACATGAAAAGGAATTGTAGAAAAAGGTGTGGAAGAAGGAATTATCTAGTTTCTTATCCTGCACAGTAATTTATAAAGAAAGAAGTTGATTTCCTTCTGCACTTTTCTGGTTTTGCAAATATGTACAGGTAATGTCAAGTGGCCATAAAACAGTGTCCTTGCCCTGCTGTCCCCACTCCAGCTGAGCAAACTCAACCTGGCTCAGCACCTGATACACAGGAGGGAGTTGGGATCAGTCTGACATGTGATCCACACCAGAATTCTGGCCCTTTGAGAGAATGGAAGACTGTAGGGAACTGAAATAGGAATGAAATAATAGTAAACTAGACGTGACTTCAAACTGAGGAAAGTAAAAGCCAGTATTAGGATTTCCTGCCACTTTCATTGTGGTCATTTTTAAGATTCCCTATGACAAAACACAGGCATGAAGAAAGCTTCTGTTGTGAAGAGCATTTGGGCTGTATGACAGTAGAAAACCTTAATATAGGATAATGTTAATGATTTAACATCATAAAACTTAAACTCAACCAGAGCTATTTCAGCTCCATAGGAGAAATCAGAACAATTTAGGAAGCTCTTCACTGCATTGAAACATACTCTGCACATAGACTTTCATAAAAGAATGACAAAAGACAACAGCAAGATTGACAAACAAGAAAATGATTAAACAATACCACCACAACAGACTGATTTAAAGGTAGGAAACAAAAGTCGGGAAAGAATCCCTATTTTCTGCCTTGAAGTGAAAGGCCACAATCACTTTGCTATTGACTGTATTTCTGAAGGTTCTGAAATTTTTCTTCTGGAAAAATGAGGAAAATTACTGTTTGCTGGCAACACCAAGTAGGTACCAAGTGATGCCTTCTGACAGCAAGAATAAGGGCAGACTAGAAGAAATCCATATTTTGTGGCTGGGCATTTGCGTTGAAGATGAAGTGCAATTCAGATAAACAAGAAATGATGCACATGGAAAAAATTGCGGCTGATAAAATTATTTCTAAGTAAATAATTACAATTTAAGGGTAAAACCCAACTGTATGGTAGATCAACCCACAAAAATAAAAATGTATTACACAAAAGAAAATATTAAAAAATATTTTAAAAAGGACAGAGAACTAAACAGAATGTCATGTGTTTGTCCACATCTTGAATCTGACACACATCTTAAAGAAACATTTATTAGTGCTAGAAAATCTCCAAATAAGAATGTTTGGTGGTAAAAATTTGGTTAAGTATTAATTGTCTGGGGTAGAGTTTTTTCATCACTGTCAGCACAGTCTCTGTGTACAGACTGTTTAGTTATACACTGATAATCTTATTTTTAGCTCCTGTCCAGCTGCTGCTACTATTGCCAAAATTTTGCTTTTATTGTTTATTTTTTTCTGGCAGACGACAATAATAAGTTGCTTATGCTAGGAAGTGTTGTATTTCAATACCAGAAAGACTGAGCTAATATGCAAAAAAACATTTAAATTATTCTTGTTCAAAGGAGAGAAGTGACATAACTGTTGAGATCCTATAGGATCTTAGATATAGCTAAAGGTAGATACATGTATGGGATTAATAGTAATTATGACAGGTAATTTACCCTCAGAAAATGAATGTATCAATAGTAATAATAACTGGGGGTTTCTCCCACATTTGATGAAGTGTTAGGCAAAAATTATTTTGCTGGTTGTATCCCTACGGCCCAAGCTCAGATCACATACCAAGACTTCAGTACCCCTCTCTGAATTTCTAATCAGGAATCCTTTGAATCAAAGCAGTATCTTTGCTTTACACAGAACACACCAGTGGTTTCATGTAGATGTCCTGACAATACATATGAAGCAAGCAAATATAAGCAAAATAACATGTTTTTTTTCCAAACCAATATTGCAATTTATTTTTCTAAACATTGTAACAAATATTCTTTTTCATGTAAATTAACCTTTTTTTTTTAATTGTCTTCATATTCATATATTGTAAAATACTTCATGAAACCCCTCAACAAACACCCTTTATAACTAGAAAAATTGTGGTGACCAGCACACCAAAAGTCCTGCACTTTTTTCAAAGCACAGCATTTAAAGAAAGATGTATTTCCGGCAAATCATCCTTAACTGTAAATTTTAAGGGGAATTTTTGAGGGCAGGCAGAGTAGGCTACCATGGAGAAATGCAGGACATGACAATTTAAAAAAATGTAATAGAATCACAGAATAGTTTAGGTTGGAAGGGACCTTCAGAGGTCAACTTGTCCAATTCCCTCTACAATGACCACAAGCATCTTCAACCACATCAGGTTGCTCAGATCCCACCCCAACCTCGCCTTGAAGGTTTCTGGGGATGAGGCATCCACCAGTTCTCTAGGCAATTATTTCAGTGTTTCACCATATATAAAAACTCAATTTTCTGCAATTAGACCTTAGAGGCAAGAAATATTTCCTCATTAAAACTGTCAAATTTGCAACAGTGATGAGTCTAATTTTCTTAATATTTTATTAGAAAGTGATAGAAGGGGGAGCAGAAAAAATTCCTCTAAACCTAAGAATTATGCAGCAGTCAAAGTCAATTTGTAATATATATGAAGCAGAAAGTAGGACAAGGCATTATTCATCTTGTGAAGAAAGGCTTTATTTTCAAAATTAATGTACTTTTCCCCTAACCTCTTCTTTAAAATTGCTGTAATGTCAACAAATTAATTTTCTGTTCCAGCATTCTTCCTCTGTTCTAATCTTCTCTGGCATCTGAAACATTATCAAAAAATTGACTTCTCTTTCTCCCTGTAGTCCTGGGAAAATATTTAAGAATCCCAGTCTATGTAACTTGAATTATTATGGACAAGGTTTGCTTATTAAAATAAGGAAGAACGAATAGGAAGCAAAACAATTTAATAAAGTGTCAGAGCTCACAATTCTCACTTCTGAGTGCACTGCTCAGCAGTTCTGTTCAATTTGTCGGGCAGACAAAATATATTTCCCAATCTGACTCTTTCTTAATAAGTTCAGAGTGAAAATTGTTAGCAAAGAATTGCTCAGATTCATGAAGATATCTGAACACATTTATTTAATTTGCTTAAAAAAAAAAATTAAAAAAATAAATTCTTATAACCTGGCTGTGTTCTAGCCTCTGCTTATTGAGAGTTTGGCACTGCAAAACTCAGCTTTCGTTTATAGAAGAGTATTTTCTGCTCTTTATCCACAAAGTAGAGAGAATAGTGATTTTTGCAGTGGATGTGAATGTGTGGAGCACAGCCCGTGTGTAACATCATGCCAGTTTTCCTGCCAGTTGACAGCAAAGATAACTCTGTACAAATGTTTGATTTTAAACTTGGGGTTTGAACTAAAATCAAGTCCAACTGTTCGAATTTTCTCACATTGAAAGTAAAATGCCATTCAGAATTCAAAATCAGTGAAACTCAGCAGAAAGTTTACAAGAGTAAGGGATAACACTTCTGTGGTGAAGGCTTATACCAAAAAATCTTCTCTCCCTTTTCAGTGGACTTGAATAAGTCAAATTCTGGAAACTTTAGTATTTCAAAATATTATTTTCTCCTTTTCAGTAACAGGAAAAAAACCTGAAATGTAACTCTGCACACAATGTTTTTGGGTAAGAGAACCTAAAGGCTACCCATACAAGAGTAAAGCAATGTAAATTACCTGTAGTATTTACACTGTGGTAGCACACAGAATAGTAACAAGTTCAAGATTTCCTTAAGAGAGTGTGTGTTGCATATGATCACAAGGGTAGTTCATAGTTTGTTATTTATGCAGCATGTGAGAAGCAGAAATTTACTAGGAGGAGAGAGCATGGAAAAACAAAATTGCGATATGCTGAAAACTGGAACTATTTTGGAATAAAAACATTTCATATTGAAAATACACCTCTTTAAAAAAATATTATTTATTTATACCATCATTCCTAATTTACAGAAAAAAATATTAGTTATCAGATAGCCCTTTATTACTTTTCCAGAGTCACACTGCAACTTTTCTTTTGGCCTTTCTTTGTAACTTCACATACATTAGATATTATAAGATAAGAAGGTCTAATTCTCAGTCAAAAATGTGAAACCTGTTTTGCCTGTGCACCTAAGAACATAGATTGTTGCTGGATTAAAATTTAGATCTGTGTAACATCAATGTATTACAAAATTATACACAGGGATAATGACACCTATTTAACTCCTTCAGTCTCATCAAGTTATCTTACTCTTTATTATGGGCTGTATCTATAAATAATTTAATGTATTTCCAGTTTGCATGATCCACCTTGATCTGAACAGCATCAAAACCTTGGGTTCATAAAATAGGAAAAGATACTACTTATATTAGTAACAAGACAGCAATATTGGATTATGCTGATTAAAGGTACAGCTGCTATACATCTATTAAAATCAGAAAATAAGTGGCAGTTGGAAAAAGAAGGTTCTCCATTTCATAGAAGAAAATTAAACACTCTTACAGCAGTTTATGGCATATTATGGCAATTCATTTACACACTTGCATTTACATTACATTACAAGTCTAAACCCTCTTCAATACAGAACCACTCTGTTCATTAATCAGATTTGGATGAATAACTGCCCTCCCCTCTCCATTTGTCTGTCTGTATTATTGAAAATATTTTTTTTTTGTCACTTTGGCAAATTTCCCACCATTTATCACTGGTAAAATAATGGCAATGCATTTCTACATTCCAAAATTACAGGTCACTATAGAGTCTGAGTACTTTTCATATGACCTCAGAAACTCAGACATATTTTCTACAGCTACCACAATAAAATAGTCTTCCAGGTACTGGTTTTGAGTAACAAAAATTAATAAAATATTAATTAAACATAAATGTTCAATGTATATTGAAATTATTCCAATAATTACATTGCTTTGGGAGTGCATTCAGAATGGAAATTATTATTGCAGATTTGTTTGAGAAATAAACCCTGAGCCAGAAGCTGCAGACTTCATTTCACAAGTGTATGAAAGTGTGTGATTTTATTTTTCCCCTCTCCACCCTCCTAGGAGTTCTCACTATGCAGATCTTCAGGGCATTTTTAACACAATATTAAATTATCATGACAAAGTAACCTGTGTTGCAGAGAAACAGCACAGCAACGCAGCACACAAGGCAAGACAACAAAATACAGAAAATAAACCAGCAAAAATCAAGCGGCCAGTCATGTATGGGTTTGCAGAAAAGTACAACTGTGTGCATTTTGCTTATACTGCCTTTTGTCTTCTGCACTCTATATTAAAATAGCCCTTTTCATTCCAAGGCTATAAGGAGATTTCAAGAGGCAGAAAGGAGATACTGTGCAATGTGTTCAAGAACAGTAGGGCAAGAACAAAGTAGGTAGTCTAGTAAGAAATGGTTTTGAGTGGTGAGCTATAGATTTAGAACCCCTCTCCATATGTTTTTTATATATAAATTTTCTATTTGATAGTTAGTACAGAAAACAACCCCACCATAAACTGAAATAATTTCAAGAGTACTCTTTTGACTTTGCACAAACAGGCAGGAGTCCCAGCCACAAATTCTCATTCCTGACTACCTAAGTGTATGGACTGAAATGGAAAAAATAAGTCAAAACTCTGTTTTCTCAAAATCTTGCCCTTAATGGTTTGGGCAGTTTCCTGAAAGGCAGGAAATTACACTGGAACCTTCTTTGACTGCAAAGGCCCTAAAGCACCTGATGGCTGACCCCCATCCCACCAGGCTGCTCTCTGGGGCTGCTCTGTCTGGAGCAATTCCCACCCAGCTGAAGGCTCCCTTGCCTCCTGCTCAGTAGGATTGCTGGCAAAGGAAATGTGTCACTAGCTGTGACACATCCCAGAACAGGATGATTTCACTGGTTTGTCCTCAGGAAATGCTGTGCCCTTATCCTTACCCAGGCATTGTCTGAGATAGTGCTAATGAGCCTAACCAAAATCATGCCAAAGAAATATGAATAATTAAACACTGTGTAGCATGAAAATTCTCAGTTTCTTGCCCTGACCTCATTTAGTTCATTAACACAGGCATTACATGGATGGAGGAGAACCACATTTTCAGCCATCTGTCTTCAAAGAATATTGTTTGAATCTTCATTATCTTATGGCATTGCTTTCTCTTATTTTACTTTTTTCTAGTTGACTTTGCCAAAATTAAATTTATGATCTGATTTTCAGAGATGACAAGGAATTAAAATATGTGCTTTCAATGGAGCTTTGACCACCTGGAACATCAATTTAATTTTGGCAAGGGGAGTTAGGACAATGATACAGTGAAGAGAAACACAGGCATTCTCCTTAAAGGAGCGCCTTAGAATGAAAACACAGGCTACTAACAAGAAAGCATAAAACCAACAAAATAATCTTTAGTGAGAAAAAAAAAAGAATTGTATATTTTTACTTCTTGAAAAAATTATGATTTTTTATTATCATTTTCTAAATTAAAATTTGTTTCAAAAAGGAACAGCAATAAAAAGTAAAATAGGCAGGTGATACTTGCCTGGAAAACAGTGTCAGTTTTGTCAGTGATTTCAACAAATCCTTATTTTGTTTTATTCTGGTATAGCAATAGTCTCAGCTAGATCTCAGGCTGATCTTGGGCTATTATGATAACCTTGGTGCCTATATGCAGCAAGACTCACACATATCTGCACTTTCATAAGACTCATCCTCATTCTCTTGCTGTCCATGTATATTGAGCCCTATGAAGGTTTATATATTTTACTGATATTTTCTCAGGACAAATGCATATCTATACAGGCAATTAACAATCATCTATTTTAAAATCAATCTAGCTATTGCTCCACTTGATGTTGTAAAGCAAAAGAAAAATTCCATGTTTAAAACCCATTAAATTATCTGTATTTTCCCTTCACAAAAGTCTTTCAGAAAACTCCGCCTAAATATTACAGAGGTGAAGTTTATAGGCGGAATGAAATTGTGAAATGGTGATTGTGTTTCCTTGCTTTTTGGCAGATCCCTTAGAAGAGAGTTAGCAGTATTTCTGTTCCTACATTTTCCAGGAACATACTCACACTGGATTCACAGCACAGTTCTACAGAAAAACCACAGCCAGTTTATGAGGATTGAGAGGATTCACAAGAGGCCCTAGACCTGCAGACAGTCTGCGGGAGTTGTGGTCTAAACAGGGTGGAAACTCAAAACCTGTAGATTAGGCCTCCAGACAAATAATTGTTCCTCTAAGTAGAAATGGATGACTATTATTCTACTTAATGCACATATGCTCTTTTTTCTTTTACTAACAAGCTAAAATGGGTCATTACTAAGGCAAGTACAGCTGTTCCCCTGGTTATAGAGCTAGTTGTTCAGTTTTCTTTTGTTACTAAATAAGCACTTTCCTAAATAAGTTATGATGTTCTGATGGCTTCTGAAAGGAAAAAAAAATATTTAGGCTTTGGCAACTATTCTATGTTCCAAAGTTAAGGAAAGAAGACGTAGAGTATTCTGCAGGCCTTATATTATTTTTACTATAAATTCCTTACCATTTTCCTTAATTTTTCTTAAGTTCTGCATTAGGTACAAAAACTCTAACACATTTACTTTCGACAGCAATTTTAGTCTTGGATTATTGTTGCTATTTGTCATGCTTTCTGCAGTTTTCATTTCCCAAAAAAACTTGAAAATTGGAAGAAGCTGGCGTTTAAGGGGATACCAGCCACCTCAAACAAGAGAGCCAGAACTGAGCCATGTGAGATGACAATTTAAGCCACTCTTGGGGTCACCAGGTACCTTGAGGAACTTCTTGCTTTCAGTACTAGGGAATCAATCATATTGAAAGCCTTTATATAAATCCCCCAGGGATTGCCTGAGCCAGCTCAGTTTCTGAGTCACTAATGACTCATAATGCTTTGTCAAAAAATTGCTCCCCAGCACTTCAGGTTCAAGTAGAGGGAATTCTGAACTCACACCGGTGCTCCATAGGAGGGCTCTAACAAAGCAAGGCAAGGTCTGCAGGCAGACACAGTACCTTTTATTCTACCACCTGGTGTGGCTGGAGAAATTAGACAGGCTTTCAGGCATACAGGCCCTTTTTTTAGGTCTGAAAGAACTTTAAAAACTAGATACTAGTAGAGACCAATGACTCAGAGTTTAGTTAGATATGTATCAATTAGATCAACTTTGAAAGAAAAGATAGTTGGTGACTGTGGAGTAGAGGAGATGTAATTAGAGGAAGGCAGAAGAGAGGCAGAGAGATGGTGAGGTTCTTTCAGCCTAGGGAAAAGAGAAAGAAAATTTTCCTGTGGAATATGGCAAAGAGAGGCAAAGGGATACTCTGCCATAAAATCAGTATCTTTCTATAGAGCCCATGATTATCACAAGACATACATTTTTGTTCTCAACATCTCTTTAATATACTTTTTAGGTTTCTTTTTTTTTTCCCCAACTATGACTGTGCTTTAACAAGTGATACCATCTCAGCTTTACTGCTTCTTCACTTCTACCTTCCTCATGTACCTGCCACCTTTGACACCTACTGCAAAATTGCACTGTAGCAAAACAAGGAAGTAAACACACTAGTATAATAACTGGAAAGAATAATTGCCTGTAATTGATAAAGGAAAGAAAGGGAGGTTGATAAGCTGCATGCAATTTCCATTTGTCAGATATAGACATAAAATATCATATTTTTTTTTTCTACTTTATTGTAAGGTTCCTTGGTCTGAATTATAGTATGGAATTAGTTTTGTCAATATTATCTGTACACAGATGGGATAGCAGAGCCTCCCCCTCACAAGCTTGTGTATGTGCATAATTGAAGGACAGGTTACATCTGTATGTCTCTCTGCATCTGCCTTTTCTGGATCACTTTTCAGCACAGTTACTCTTATTTCTGCTCCAGCACAGCAAAAATAGTTTTTAGTCAGTATCTATCTTGTTCATGACATCCTAGATGTTCTTATTAGTTGTAGATCTGCACAATTATCAAAAAAAATTTCCGTTTCTTGTCCACACCAATGAATTTAAGTTATAATGAAAAACAAAAATGTTAATCCTGAATGTTAACAAGCACTATTGTATGAGTAGCAAGTGATAAATTTATTCTGTCATTAAAATACTTCTAATAAACACAGTGCAGATAAAAAACACAAATGTTTTAGATCTCAGTTAGCTAAGTGGTCTTTAGTTCCTTGTGGAAGCAGAAGACATTTATTCAACAAAGAGCTTAGGATAAAGACAAAATAAATAGCTCCAGGGCACAAACACAGGGTCAGTGCTTTCACACATCCTGAAAGATTTGACAGTGTTTATTTCTCTTTCTAAACAGTAGATGCATTCCTGTATTGATGGTGACTTCAAACACTCACACAAACATACATACATACATACCCACAGACATGTATATTCACACGTGTACATGTGCACCAGTGTTCACGTGTGGGGAGATGCTTAGCAAGTTAGAAGCTGCACTTTCTTTTTCTTTCTTTCTTTCTTTTTTCTTTCTTTCTTTCTTTCTTTCTTTCTTTCTTTCTTTCTTTCTTTCTTTCTTTCTTTCTT
>JAWWMU010000106.1:12537386-12570560 GCA_035048155.1 Cinnycerthia olivascens
TTCTTTCTTTCTTTCTTTCTTTCTTTCTTTCTTTCTTTCTTTCTTTCTTCCTTTCTTTCTTCCTTTCTTTCTTTCTTTCTTTCTCTTTTCCTTCATTCCTTCCCCTTTTTGTTATTTCCTTTCTCTTTCTCTCCCCACACATTTTCTCTTTCCTGCCTTTCTTTAGTTCCTACTTCTTTTCTTTTCTTGTTTCTTGCTAGAAAGGAAATAAAGCAGGAATTTGAGTACCATAACTTTTTAGTACAATTCATTTCACATAGTTTTAGCCACTCAAGCTCCCTCCAGATGAAGTGCCATGTGGATCTACTGTCTCTCGATCTCCCATTTCCTCTGAAAGGAATATAGGAGATGAGACTCTGCTCGCGGCAGGAGGCAGATAAATGTAAGTACCTACTCCGAGGTGTCTGGAGGGCTATAGAGAGCCCAGTGTGGACACCAACATCCAGTCAGCTGGGTGACTGCAGATTCTATCCTCCGACTAGAGGATAAATTTGCTGAAACAAAGACTTCTAGTGTAATTTGAGATGCCCTGGAGAATCCAAGATATCCACAGAGGATTAACAGATAAACTCATGGAAAACCCATGTTCTTCTAGAGCAAAATAGGGAAATCAGGTGATAGATCCTAAAGCATTTAATGCGGACACTAGGTGATTATTTCTAGGCAACTGAACTGAATGACTGATCCCTGTGGACGGTACAAGGAGTTTAGATTACAAATAATCCCCCAAATGTAGCTGTATTAAACTGAATCCTTCTTTGGTTGATGGCCTAACAGTGCACACAGCAGTGACTTCAACTGCCTAAACATGAGCACCAGAGCTATATGAAAGTCACTAAATCATCTATAAAATCTGATCTTATAGGCTGAACACAAGACATCAGGGACACAATAAGGAATCAAAAGTGTCTAATGAAGACTAGGCATGAAACACCACAAAAATAAAAGGATGCCTAAGTTCAGGAACTCAACCCATCCTCTAATTTTTAGTTAAATAAGAGCAGATTTGGTTAGTCTTATTTTTAGTTATGGAAAAAATTAACACATTTAAGGTCTGACTTTGTTAAAAAGAAGTTCTAAACTACGAGGCCATAAATTTAAACTAGTAATATTCCTAGTACTCCTACAGTAGTTGTTAAAGTTTTATAAACAATGTATGTGCCTTATAATACCTCATAAAAGTAGGTTATAATATCAGGGTTTATTAGAAATTCTAAATATCTGTAGATTTAAATATTTTTATATCATTAGGAGTGTATCTTATATAGGATAAAGTGGTTTCAATGAAAAACTTTGCACTTATTTAAACATTTCTTTCTGAAGATTACAAGTCATTGTACGGCTGTGGATACATCTAAATTAATAGAATTTCTGTAGCATCACATTACAGATTCTGGTTTTTAAATGACACCTCATAACAAAACGTTTTGTAGTGCATGAATGACATGCTATGAAAAATACACTTGCATATCTCATATATGGATGCTACAATATAATGCATTTCCTGACCACAGAAAATTGATTTGTTGATATAGTTAATTCTGTACTAGCTGAACATGTTCTTCAAAGAGTTTAATTCACTATAGCTTCAGATTTTGAGAAAAAAATTTTGATAAGCTCTCCTGAACCCTAGTCTCTGAGTTAATCCAAATTTGTGATTCTGGAGAAAACAGTATCTTCCACTTTCTGGTTATCTCTAGTCTCTCATCTATCCAAATTTTCTTGTCTTTTTTTGACAAGATGAAAAAGTTCAGAAAATTCTCCTTCTTTCTTCCTTAAAAATCTGATTTTTCATGATCTCTTCATTGATGTTGGTATCTTAAGCATTGATAGGATCTGTTTTCTGTGTTTCCTTATCAAAGATATGGTACTGATCCTGAGAAAACTGCTTTTATTTAACAAGGTTCATTGACATCTCCTATTAAGCAGGATTTTTTTAAAAAGGGCAAACCCACCAAAAAACCCAAACAAACAAAACAAACAAAAACTCCCAACCCCCGCTCTCCTCATAAAAATAAACAAACAATGTCAACACTCTACAACACTCTCAGAGCCAAACTCGGGTCACTTCCTATGGGAGTTAGACCATAGCTACCCAATACTATTTACATGGCTAAGAGAGGTTATTCAGGATACCTGTTTTGCAATGTTTCCAGATGTTGGCAATCCATACATTCAGTTGTGCCATCGTTTTTTCAGCTCTGAAGATATCTACAGCCCTGATCATAATTCTAAGGGTGCCACTCCAAGTACCCCAACAGCTGGTAGAATCAACAAGTGCCAAGTGGTGAGAGCCCTTCATCGTGTCATCAAAACACTTCTCACATCCACTCAAGGTGAAAACACAATAGGCATCATATTGCCTGCAGGGGTAACAGCACAATGCTCAGTGCATGGGCCCATGAAGAAGACACCTTGGACCTCCCCAGGCAATAAGCAATGTCAAAACTATCAGTGTTAATCCCACACCACTGAACAAACTGAAAATATGTAGCTTGAATTAAAGGGTTTTCTTCATCCCAGCCATCCATACTAAATCACTTCTCCTTTTATGACCATCAGGTTTCATAGCAGGTATCTTCTGCTGCAATGATAGAACAGTGTTCTAAAAAATGTATGAGCAAAGGAGATGGAAAATTCAAAAGCACTGAGCCTATGCAATGGAATTCACTTTTCTATAAGAGATAAATAAACCACAGATATCTCACTGTCAGAGTATGTGAAAAATTCATTCTTTCCATTTACTTTATCTTCACACAAAGTTCCATACATATGATACTTTATTAATGAATTAAAGTCTTTCTCCTGCTCATTTTAAATTGTGATACTGATATTCCTGTGCATCCAGTTATCTAAGCCTTGAGATCTGACAAAAATTTCAGTTTTTCTCAAAGTATTGTTAAGAAAATATTGGTTTTAAACATACAGTTTTCTAAAGATATCATTGCCCAGAGAAGCTGTTGACATCCCATCATGTGTTCAAGGATAATTGGAAGTGTTCAAGGCGAGGCTGGATGGAGCTTTGAGCTCATCTAGTAGAAGGTGTCCCTGCCTATGGCAGAGAGGCTGGAATCAGATGACCCTTGGTTCCCACACAAACCATTCCATGACTTTATGATTTTACTATGTGTTTTTAAATGTTGTATATCTCTATAAATGAACATTATCTTTTATCATTTAAGGAGAAAACTAACAGTGCTAAAGTATAGCAGAAAGGTGTACTTAACTCTAAAGTTCTAACAGAAACTGGCATCCCTCTCAAACACGAATAAAAAAAATAAATCTGCCTTTGGGGACTGTTTTTATTGGAATTAGATTCTTCATTTTAAACATCCTTATAATTTCTATTACTTTGTGACATAGCAACATAAAGATAGAAATGAGAGTCCCTTCAAAGTGCAAGACAATGTACTGGCTCAGGATAAGTTCATCTGCAACATTCTAAGATTTCAAAGTTTATTTTTTTTTTACATATCCACAATTTTCTATTCATCTTTAGTTAAGCATTCTTATCACCATCACTAGGATTCGCTTATCATGTCTGCACCTTTTGTACTGCCACCCCTAGGAAAGAGGTTGGAGCTGGGAATGTTTGGAATAACCCCAGCAGGTGGAGATAAAGAGCGACAGACACGACGCGCCTTCAAACGGCGCGGTCTGCTTTTCATCATCGGGGAGCTGCGTGGTTTCAGCGGCAGCCCTTGACAGGGAGGGATGACGGATTCCGTGCTGACAGAGAGGGATGACGGATTCCGTGCTGACAGGGAGGGATGACGGATTCCGAGCTGCAGCCGCTGCCACCCCGTGCCCGCAGCCCCGGCAGACTGCCTGGTGCCACTGTGCTGGCAGCGCTCGCCCCGGGACACCAGCTCAGAGCCAGCTCCCCTGAGTCACTGCCGGCACCTGAAGAGCTAAAAGTGACTAACCAGGCAGGAAAACACGGCCTGGCAGTAATGAAGCTTGCTCAAAACTCCTGGTGCCACCAGTGTCTGTTTGGCGCTTATTTGCTCTCGCTGGCTGACCAGCATGACTGCCTGGTACAGACAAGGTAGAGCAATTTCCTGAAGGCAGCAGCAATTTGAATGAGAGCGAATGGGAGTCTTATCTAGGAATAGGTAAATTAAGAACAGGCAGGATTTTTAGCTTAAATTTGTAGTTTGCAGTAGTTCAGAGAGAAGTAGAAATCTCACTGTCCTTTTCCTTGCTGCTCACAGTAATTAATTGTGGAAGGAGACAAAGTGAACAATTAATTCTGTCTCTCACAGGTTTTGAGTCAGGACAGTCAACAAATTGTGTAACAAAAGACATCTCCTCAATTATGATAACTATATATTGTGTAATAACACACTTTCTTGACTATGAGAACACCATCATGAAAATATTACCCCATAGAAAAAACATAAGTCCTGAGATCCTGACGCATTAATTATTGATTTCTTTTTCCTTAAATCACTTTCTAGGTTGTGAGCACAAACTGGAGTCTTTCATAATGGGTTCTGGAACACACATTTTCTATAGCAGCAACATTACTAGCAGTGCATGTGCCTTGCCTCTATTTCCTAACAAACTCAAGCTGGGTATTGCCCCCTTTTTCATCACGAGGAGCAGGTAATCTGATGAGGCACATGCGAAGAAACTGGCAGGTGGTTTTGACTCTTTTAACAAGATGTGTGCAAAAGATGTGGGTGTGACACTGTCTTTCAAGCATGACTGCCCGTGGTTGAAAGGCATGGGTCCCAAATATCAGTTTATTTTCAGATTGGAAGGGGCAAAGACTGGACACTGCCATTCCCTGGATCACACAATGATTATGGGCTTAGATGTACAAAACAACACCAGCTCCTGTGCTGGGGACAGTATTTGAGAGGTGGCTGGAGCTGCATCATGCTAAAGGGGGAACTGCCACTATTATAATGGAGAGGTAAAATTTGACACATTCTTCATTCTCATCAATCTGTTCCATGGATTGGATGTGGCATTGAAGGGAAAGTTTGAAGTTAAAAGGTCCTGTGTTCTTTTGAAAGGAGCACAGTTCAGCATAGTCACCATATAATATATCCAAGGGGGAGGGAAATTAATTTTGGGATGCTGTTACGTTGGAATAGCTCATTTATAAAATTCTCTCTCTTTTTTTTTCTTAGCATTTAAATTAGTATCCAACATTTTAATATGGAGAGTGGATGTTAAAAGTTGTTTAGAGCTGTTCTTTACTCACTGTTACTTGAATTTTAGCCTTTTTAGTATATAGGAAAATCTCAGTCCAAGGAGAAAGAAAACAGTAGTGATGGACATGCTGATGGAGAAAAGAAAATGTAAATTATGCCTGTTTCTTTGTCAAAGCTACTTCTTCTCACCCATGATTGGTCTTTAGGTTCAAGAATCAAAGAGAAAGGCCAATAAATAATGTTATTCTGAGTGTCTTGCCAGGTTCAGTGAGGCCACATAATTCTATGTTCCCAAGTTATAGGACAGAATGTTTCTTACGCCAATTACCAAATATCAGTTTTTTATTTAATTTAGTATTTTAGGTTATTTTCATACAACACAATAATAGGATCCTGAGTCATCTGTCCCTCAAATGTCAAACTGCATTAGAAAGATTTCAATCTGGTGAGAGCCTTCATTATAGAAGCTTGATAAGGATTTAGTCCTTTTTACAAAGAGAAAACTGTAACTTTTTAATTGTCATTTTCCATCCTTGAAGAAAACTTCACCTAAAGCCTTCAGAGAAAGTACTGAACTACATCACAGCAGTTACCCTTAAGTTCTTAAATTCTCAGTCTTTTTCCTCTAATAGTACATTTTCAATATTATTCTGTAAATCAGTAGGGTTTATAAAACTAATTTTCTATCCCAAAATATATGATTATCCTATGTGATCATTATTAAGGATAAATGTAATTCCTGCTGTCTCAAGAGTTTCTTCTATTTCAAATATTTTAAATGCAGACAGACAAATTCCTGTCATTTTAATTTGTGTTGATTTTATGCTTGTACAAGACATTTAAATCCAGCTTTTAAAATATATTATTTAATTCTCTTTGTACCTGTTTTTATTGTCTATTTTTTCCTCAAGTTAGGTACTGTATAACATTTAGGATAAGATACATGATAGCCAGTACTGAAATTTATCTTCAAAATACTAATAATTTTATCATACAATTTTCAACAAACTCAAAAAGCAGATAATTTTCATATAATATTTGTTTCTGATTTGAATGACAAAAAGAACTGTTTAATTCTTTCAGTAGTATGAAATTCATATACTCATCTACATAGAAACAAAAAAACCACAGATCACAACTAATGAAATCAAAATATATATATGGTTTATTTAAAATATTACAAAACCCTTTAAAGTCTTCAAATCTTAAAGTGTCTTTTGCAAATTTTCTCCCATATAAGAATGCATTTTTGTTTGTGGTCTTTAGTATTGCAGGAGAGCAATGAAGGTTTGCATTGAGCCAGTGCTGTACCTTGAATTCAGTAGTCTAATGCTTTTTTAAATATAAAATAGTCAAGTACATATGTAGACAAGCTGATACTGTACACTTTGTTTATTCTACAAGTCTATCTGTGATCATAAACGCTTGGTAAATATTTGCTCTTTGGAGATTAGATTTAACATACTTGCATTTACTTGCAATTAAAATGTTGCTTTCCTGATGACTGTTGCATGAGCTGCTGTATTTCATCAGTGACATAACGTAATGTAAAGATAAGAGTTAAGTGGAAAGGAGTCTGTTATGAATAAAACCTTAGTCTGTTTCTGAAATCAACAGTTTATGACAGTCAGATTTGAATAATTTTTCTCTTCTTCAACCTTATTGCAGTTTGACTCTATCAGATCTCAAATCTGTATTTATTTTATTTTTTATTTTCTAGTGTATTATTTTCTATCTTTTTCTCTTTACAAAAGGCATAATTTTGCAGCCTTTACCATTTTTGTTCAAGAACAAAGGCACTTTTCTTCTTCCCTCATATGATTTATTGACTATTATGCACCCAACACTTTCAAATTGCTTCCAAAGGCAATAAAATAGCAGGATAAATTCTAAGAAACAGAATTCACTTGTTGACTCTAAAAACAGAAAATTCAACATTAATACTGTATTTTGTCATGGTATTTAAGGTTTTTAAACTAAATGCAAAAAGGTCCTTTTATTTTGCCATACTGCATCAGTCCAAAGGCATTAGCTTAGTGCATGAGAGATATTTATGATGCAAGGACTATAACAGCCTTTCAGTAGCTCCAAGCCTGTGATGGCAATACACTTTTGCATTTCCTTTCATAGCTTTGTTTATTAAGCCAAAACATGCTTAAAGCAGACTGAGTTATTTCAGACATCATCCTTGTACAATGTCTATATGGACCCCGTTTTCAGCTGTTCTAAACCAGCTTAGCCCTGCCAATGGCAGTGCACTTGGTGCACACAGTGTGGCAAGGCAGCAGCCTCATCCCTGCAGGCAAGCACCTTCCTGCCACACGAGCCCACACACGTGCACTTGCACCAGGCACTTCCACAGAAACTGGTGGCACTGCTGATTCTAGAAACTTCTGTTCCATAGAATAATAAAAAAGTGCACGGCAGAAATAAGGATATGTTTTGAAAACACTTCTCAGTAGCAATTTCACATCTAAATATCTAGATAAGGAAACAAAGCTGTTATAATTTAATCATATTTTCCCTTTCCTTACACTTATGAATTCATAATTTTTACCTCACCATATTCACCTTTTCCTTTCTTGACTTCCACTTTTCAGCATTTTTCAACAGAAAAAGAGTATTTTCTCACTTCTAAAAACATCATGTACATCAACTGAATTAATTTCTCATACTTTTTCCTGCAAAAATTCAATCTCTTTTCCTCTCTGTCCATGATTTTGTTCTACTTCTGCCATAAAAATTGTATAATTTCTTTTCAGTTTTCTGTTAAAACTATCATAGACAGTATATTTTATGGGAATCTAAATAAATTTTCTGTCTTTAATCAATTGTTTTGGAAATCCATCCTGAACCACTCTTCTGACACTCTATACATGCTGGGTGCAATTAATTGGCACAAACAGAAGAGTATTTCTGTGTTGTGCCATAAAGCAGTCATTGTTTTTCCTTTGTTATTTTAATATGAAAGGAATGTATTTATAATTAAGTACTATATAAATATACGGAAATTCTATTTATGGTGGTTGCAAATCCAGTGCATGTTTTGCAATCACTGAGCTATCAGCATATAGCAAAACTATCAGAGATTTAATAGTGTAGAATTTCTTCTGTTCTCCCTTGAACAATACAAGAATAATTTCAATTACAGAACTTTTGCATCCTATGAACCTGTAGAATTACATAGAAGACAGAATTTTGTTTTCCCTTAGTTTTACCAGCTTACAACAATGAAATGCAAAAATGCATAACTTTTTATAACTGATTATTTTCCTGGTTCAAAACTTCTCTGTGAGGATCATCTTTCAGCCCTGCTACCTACTCCCACTGCACCGAGTCAAACACCCAATGCAACTTGGAATAAGGAAAACAAAGATCAAGGTAAAAAGGAGGTAAATGAGCAGAGTAAAAGGCCTGATACAGAACATATTTCCTTGATGAAAAAGGTATTGTCCTCCAATTTGTATCATTATGCAGAATCTCCACTGAATCACAAATGATTTGTCAATTCACAATTCTTTATCCAGAGTGTGGTTGAGCACTGGAAGAGGCTCCCCAAGGAAGTGGTCACAGCATCAAACATGACAAAGTTCAAGAAGCATTTGGGCAACACCCTTGGGCAAATGGTCTGATTTTGGGGATTGTCCTGTGCAGAGCTCTGTGTTCCTTCCAGCTCAGAAGTTTCCACGAGTCATGTCTTCAGCAAAGACATTGAGGAATTTATGGACTAATTCTCACAGAATTAAGTTCTTACACCTGGGAAAATAAGGTCTGTGGTCCAATAAGATGCATTAATATGATGCTCTGCAAATGGGTAAGAACCTAGGAAGATTATGTCTCTTCTAAAAGCAGCAAGCACTCAATATTTTCCTTCAGTTTGAGACCACCCTCATTCTTTGGGGATTTCCTGCTGCTCATGTCTTCTCTTCTTAACTTAATCAAGAAGGATCTTTTTTTTTTCAGATTTTGTCATATGTCACTTTAATTCCCATAATTCCAATGATAAAAAAAGAAAAACCTTAAATTTTAAGACATGAGTATTTTAAATGGGACCTAGACTTTTTCAAAATATTTTTCCCAACAGAAATGAGCTGAAATTTTGCGAATTTCTTATGACACACAGTTCAAGGAGCTTTTC
Organism: Cinnycerthia olivascens; assembly: GCA_035048155.1. Taxonomy (NCBI): domain Eukaryota; kingdom Metazoa; phylum Chordata; class Aves; order Passeriformes; family Certhiidae; genus Cinnycerthia; species Cinnycerthia olivascens. The sequence continues at coordinate 12,546,690 of JAWWMU010000106.1, forward strand.
CTTTTAGGTGGATATAAACATATCTTTCCAACCTCAGTTTGTTTGCAGGTGAACTGCAAAGTCTTGAAGTGGTCACTTATGTCATTAGCAACCTCTCTCTCCTACTCCCAACCCTACCACACAAGATCAGGTAAAGTATTCATTTTCCTGAGCTGCCTCCTTATTTTATGTGTATTTCTTGGTCTGCCTGGCACAGTCTTTCAACTAATGCAGGATGAATCTCCTGACCTTTAGATCACTTTGCAAGGCCAAATATTTTTCTGTTGCATTGCACTAGAAGGCAATTAAATACTCTGCTAAGGATTTCATTATGAGTCCCACTGAACTCTCTGGCTGTACTTAGCTCAATTATTTAAAATTACACATGATTTAATTAACTTCTGGCATATTTGTGCATATGACACACAATATTTCAAAAGTTTATCTTATAAACCATATTTTAAAATGTTGTTAATAGCTACGAATAGGTAAGCAAATGGAAGTAAAAGGAAATCCATTTCTTACAAACATTCAAAGCCTCTTCTCCATCCTTGCTCCTCCCCCTGCCTAAACATTGAACTTTGAAGAATGGAAGTCCTAGATATACAGGGTGTCTTTATATTTTGATAAGCTGAATTAGATTTGTTCAAGCTTTCCTCCTATGTGCCATAAAATATTTTGGCTAATGAAAGAAAACTTTGAGAAGCACAATTATGTTTAAAGGGAAAAAAAAGGAATTGATTAAAATTTGTCAAATTGCAATTGCCCAAGCTATATTTTATCTGATAGCAGCCCACTAGTTCTTTTTAATTAGCAACATTAAATAAATTGATTGCACCTTTCCTATTTCTCTTAATTAATACGTGCTAAGAATCATTGTAAGAAGAAGAAAAAGGAGGATGAACAGCACTGATGGTATCAATGTTACAGCCGCCTGTCACATCTGCCAAAAAAGTAGACAAAGTTTCTAAAAAATAGTGAGATACATTATAATGAAGACTTAGGGGAGAGAAAGAGATGAACACTGGCATTTTAAACTTCCATACCAGCCCTTGCAGAATTGATGACTGCAAGTGGGTGTAGCTGTCAACTAATATCCTCTGAATAACTTTATTACCTAGGGAAATCAGTGACTCCAGTGAGTTTATATTTTTACCCTCCTGAAACTAGTGTACATATACACTGTGTCAAAGAGCTATCAGATTGCTTCCTGTATGATGAACATATATAATCCACCATAACATCCACCTCTGGGTACAAGTATATACCCTTTGGGGTAGTGCATTTCGTCTTGAATTTCACTAAAAATCACAGGCCAGCTCTTTAGCATGCCTGGGCATGCATAGCTCAACTTTTTGGGTGAGAGAAATCTCCCTGATCCCTGCACAGGGAGTATCCCTGTGATCTGCCCCATTTCCTTCCCATTGCCCTCGAGGTGCTGCAGCACAGTGGGGCTCTGCCCCTCCTCCCTGCACTGCCTGTCAATCAACTGGGTTTTGGGGAACATAAATCATTTCCATTTTTAGTTAGACAGCTGGTAGGTTGGGAAAGGCAAGAACTGCTGGGTTGTTATGCAGCTGTCAGAAATCAAACCATGATATTTTGGTTTTATAGCATGGAGTTTTCCACACAGAATGCCCAGCTTCAGATCCATGTACAAACTCCCTCTGTAAGGTCAAGAGGCACCATCCTCTCAGAAGCCATTTTCTCTGGCCCTTGCTGCAGGCAGGCTTTACTCAGGAATCTGTCATGATATCACTGATAGGACACAAGGTGGGAGATAGAGTGGATTTAAGAGGTCAATGAAAAATTAATAAAATCTTGATGAATCTTCTTGACCCCCAAAAATGCCACGTCATATTATGAACAATGTCACAAATTCACCAGGTTATGGTGGCTATCTGCTGCCAAAAGTTTTCTGTTTTACACATCTAACATTGAAGTTTCCTTTTGCTCTTCAGTGCAGTATTTCAGAAACATGCTTAACTACCTTATTTATTTAATTATCTCTCTTGGTACAATTCTTTAATTTATCTTCTGTGAAATTAACCATTTTCACTTCCATCAACCTCTTCTCCAGAAAAATGATTTTTAATTTTTATTGAAGTAATTTTTTGTCTGTGTGGAGAGAATCAAAGGTCAGTTTTAAAAAGCTGCTAAATTTTAGTCTCCATTCCTCAGCCTGAGTACACCACCTTGTAGAAAAAATAGCTAACTGATCCAAGGCTCTTATATTAATCTTTCGCACTCATATTTTTCTTCACTATTATACTAAGTTTTCTGCCACTTATGGGGATGGGTATTTATTTTACTTGGATAAATTTGATTGCAGCCTTCTCTACTGCATCTTAAGTATTTCCCATGCATTACTGAATCCCAGCCAAATCACTTTAACTCATTTCACATTCATTCAAGTAGCTATTGACTAAGTAAAAATAATACTGTAGTGCATTAAGAAGCTTGAATAGTTTCCTTTTTCATTAGTGTAGCAGTTAAAACTCAGACTATCATAGATAGTGGGATCTAAATGAGATCTAAATCTGTTGTGAATTTAAAGGAACAGATTTAGATCCCATTTTTAGCAAACATTTGTAGATTTGATTCCTAACAAACATTACAGTTTTGAAAAGTTTTACAGCTTTCAGTTTTTTAAATCATTCAAGGACTTCTCATTTAATCTTTTATCTGTGGGCTAAATTTAGGTTTCTCTATAATAATGCTATGTAAAACTTTGGGTCTTAAAAGAGTTCACATTCCAAATAGCACCTTCCATCCATCTGAACCAATAACCAAAGATAGTTGAAGAACTATCAGCAATTCACCCATGAATCAACTAAATTGTCTAAATGGCAATCTTTGAGAAGTGTGACATAATTGCAAGGGTCTCATCTAGTTCTCACCTGCTGTGGAGTTTATAGGCTGACCAGGCTTGCAAATCACACGGGTCTAATCAGCCCAGATATGCAGATGTGCCTTCAGTCTTTCTGGTCACAAGCATTTTCTTATGAAATATTTATATTTGCTTTCAGAAAAAAAAAAAAAAGTATATTAAAGCATCTGTTATGAAAGCGATCCAAAATAAAGTAATGATTTACATCTAGGAGAAAAACATTGATCTAATGGCTTAAGGAATAAATATGAGGGCAAAATAGGAAAAATAATTTCAGTTGGAAACAGTATTTCTGTCCTTCTATAAAAGCTATTTAGTCAAACTAGGGTTTGACTAAAGGACCAGTGTTTCCCAGACAATTCTTCTAAAGAACAGGCTGGCAGATTTGGAAACAAGTTCCTTGACCTTTGGCTAGTAAGTGGTACATTGTATTTTGTTTGAGCTTTAAGTACTTTTCTGTACCAAGACAATTCTATGTATCTAATTACGGCATTAGTGTAAAAATTGTTCCAGCTGTCCAGAAGGTTTTGCTATTGGATGATATCATAACCAGGGTGTTATTAAATCTCACAGCAGCTGGAGACTTGACTCCAGTCAAGGAAGAATCCTATAGAGATATTGAGTAGTGATGGATTTCCTGTATATCTTTCAGTGAAAAAGTAAGATTTTTTTAAGATGTCATAACATCAACATAGTTTCTTAAATAAGTCCACATAATAAGTTGAAACTGTTTTAAAATGTGTATAAAGGTAAAATTTGTTGATATCATTTCTTTTGAACTCTAAAAAACTGTAACATAGTAAATCAAAATCACATAATAAATACATGTAATCCTTCTAATTCATGTTTCCAAACATTGGTAGAAATAATGTGGAAAATATAGCATCAGCATATTTCTAAGACAAGACAAAGTACTTCTCCAACTTTATCTGAAAACCACTCTTTTTTTAATGAATGTAGAATGTATCCCTTCAATAAAATAATAACGGAATACACAAAGAGGGCTTTAATTTGCATTTAGAATCACGTTGAGCTGCTTAAGGCCTTGCAAATTTTTCTGTGCATTTTATATTCAATCAAGTCAAAATATAGTCCAGCTGGACAAGAAAATACCATCAACCCCGATTTTCATCACATTTTTTATTCTCTCATGAGACTTGGTGGATTTTTCAAATGTAAATGCTAATAATATTCTTTTTAAAAAAAACAAACCTTTTTAAAGAAATCAAGTTACTGCATATGAGCTTGCATCTTGCAGAGCTGTAGGAAGCCACATTGCCAAGTAAAAAATACAACTCCCAAGTACTAATGTAGTGAAAAAGGGGACTACTTATTCTTTCTAACTTCATTTTTACATTTTAATGGAAAGATTTAGACCCTCAGTTTTTCTTTATGATAATGGAAGACAAGTGGATTCTTGTTTTGTTTGTGAATTAGACAATGTAGTAGACCTATTCACTAACATGAATTAGTGGATTATTTAGTCCCCATATATTTTTGCTGATGTATATTAATGTACGATGTTAGATTCTTGGCTTTGCTTTCAGAATACCAACATTAATTTTTTCCAGGAAGTTTTACTTTTCTTATCCTATTCCCAGACTCCTATCCATAGATCTTTTCCCTGCATCCACAGAGACAGAGAGAAATGGAGTAAAAATAGTTAGAGACCAGAAAAATAAAGTAACGGAGGGATGGGAAAGCTGATTTTGCCAAATTTAGACCCTATCAAAACCCCTTGGGTTCTGTACTGCAAAACAGACCTGGAAACTTCTAAGTACTGGTCTGTTCTGCTGTTTGCTACTTTTTTTTTCTTTTTTTTCTTTCTTTTTCTTTTTTTTTTCTTTTTTTCTTTCTTTTTCTTTTTTTTTTCTTTTTTTCTTTCTTTTTTTTTTTTTTCTTTTTCTTTTTTCTTTTTTTTTAAAAGAAAGCAAGTAAAAATGGGGTTTTTTTGCTTGGCAAGCTCAGGAGTTCTAACTGTTTTTTTCTGTGCTCTGACAAATTTCAGTTCTTAGAAGCCTTTAACTCAAGAAGTGACCAACTGTGAAATCAGGATAGAGAATGTGCATGTTCAGGAGTGGACATTACAAGCAGTCCTTTTTCAAACACCTTCATCTTCTTCACAGAGAAAAGACTGATCAATATTTTACAAGACTAAGCCCTTTTTGCTTTTTCTACATGGCCTTTGGAGGAGCAATATGTACAAGAACAATGTTATAAAATTATATTCTTTCTTTAAAAATACGACAGAATAGCAAACTATATTCTATCCTATCATGACCACATTCCTTTCCTGAGATCCTACATTTAGGAAAAGAGGATTTAAAGCAGAGAGACTTTTGAAAACATTGGCTAGCCTGGACATCCTGGGAAAAAGAACATATGTGTGGAGCAAATTTTTAAGCTCACTCTGGAATCCAGGGCAACATGCAGTCATAGTGCTCCAGGTGAATTCTGATCAGAGTTATAAAAACAAACTTGTTCTCTTTCTCTTCTGTGTTCCACCTGGAAATGACCTTTCCAATATCCATCTGGAAACCCTGTGTTGGCACACACCTCCCTTGAAACCAAATTTGGGTCTTTACAAGGAGACTGATTTATGCATGAATCCAGAGTTGTAAAGAATTTCAGCTATATTTTCTATAGAAATTTTAACATTATAGGCTTTCTGCTGGTAATCAATTTCTTTTATCAAACTTAGTTGATCACTTAGAAGTTATGAAACAAATAATTTAATTAAATCAGCTTCAGTAACAGTAATCCGGCTGAGATCTGTCCTTTCCTCTTTTCTGACATACACTAGGATGGAATTTTACTGAACCAGTTCAGCCTGTGCTGCACACCTAATTTTTCATGAGGTAGCAGACACAGTTCCATCATTATTCTGTGAAGAGCATTCACCCATGACCTCAAACATAACCACTTAGCAGAATCCTGTTTCTGAGAGGAAACTGTGCTAACCTTACTTCTGTAAAAGATCTGCAACAATTTAAGATACAACTTTCAGAAGTTCTACAACCATAGTAAAAATAGAACAGAATTTGCCAAATAAGCACAAGTTTTCATATGTGATGGATAAGGACTGTTAGTTATTTAAGCAGATGAATATGTAAATTAAAAAAGCCTCCCTCTTCCCGCTCTGAGGAGGGACAACATCCCAGCTGTGCCCCTCATTTCTGCTTCTCTGATTGGTCACATCCTGCACTAGAGTTAAAGTATGTCTGATCAAATTGCAGTGTGAGAAAGGAGCTTCTATGCACCTCACCAGCCATGGAGATTTGCCCCAAAAATGTGATTCATAGAAGATTTAAAAATCAATCATCATCTTAGATTACTTATTTTTAAAAGGGTAATATTTAAAAAATAATTGTTATTGGCTAAAGTTGAAAGGATTTCAGCTTCACCTAGATTCAGCAAGAGTTAGCATGGCTGATCAGTGTTCCTCATAAAAACTGGGAATGTGAATGTTCTTTTATTTCTCTGGCTTAGTGGCCAGCACACTTGCATGCACTGTGCCTCTGAGGTTATCTTCAATTTTGCATCAGAGAATTTGAACCAGAAACTAGGGTAAAATCTCTAGCAATTTGACAAGAGAATATTTTTTCTCAAAACTGTGAGTATAAAAGAATTATCTCACACAGGGATAGCAAGAATAAGCCTGTGTGTTAATTTCATGTCAAAAGACCACAGTTTTTGCAAGATTTTTTTCCAATTTCATTAAATAGTGAGAAGTTCTATCTTATTAGGGAATTCAAGACAAAAAAAAAACCATAATAGATAGTAAATTCAGGGACTTCTAGGACCAGGGAGGATCATTATACCAAGACTGATATATATCATATATATAACATTACCCTGTCCTAAACCCAGTTCTCTCTCTTTGATTAAAGGCAATGTGAGGGAACGATCCAGCCTACATTTTTTTTTAATTTTTTTTCTTTTTCTTCTTTTTCTTTTTTTTTTTTTTTAGCATTTCTACCATGAAAATATGAAGGGTCCAGCGTTTCCTTTTCTAGCTTGTGAAAATAGTTAATTTCCTGTCTGGTAAAGAAAGCAAGAGAAATGAAGAATTCTGTCCTTTTCATGTTAATATTATTGTAATAGAATCCACCATGTCTGGCTATAAAAGTAGCTTGACCATTGTTAACTCTCATTTCTTTACCAGAAGAATAATTATTTTCCTGTTTCAAGGTTTTTTGCTAGTTATTAATCATACATTTCCATCTGTTCATATTAATACCTCTTCAGTGCTTAAATATGATTAATTTGAAACAAACTCCACAGAAAAAGGGGTATTGTTAGATTTCAATTGTCTTAATACACTGTTTCGAGTGCAGCTATGAGCTGACATACACATAAATTGTTTTGATTTTTTCCACTATGCTAGTCTAAATTTGTCAAACTATTTGAACATATATGTTTGACTAACCCTTTGTATTTCCTTTTTCTGGCTTCTATAGCTATACATATAAATCTATATCTATGTCTTCATATAAGACATTATATAATACATTATATTTAACATTATATATAACATTTCTGAATGTGTTCACCACTAAATGTAATGCTCTTGGACACTGGGCACCTGCCAAATCTTGTGCCAAACTTACACCAACCAGGCTTACTGAGGATGAGGTTTTAAGATCATTTTCCCAATCAGCAAACTCAAATGGTTCCCTCCTCCCTTGCCCCCCCTATGCAGTAGCTCAGCCATCAGAGCACAGGCTCCTCAGGTAGGCAACAGGAGCCAAATGTTCATTGCTGGCCAGTGTGTGGAAGTTCTAACCATGAGGCAATTCTGCTTTTAGTGATGAGGCACTCTCAGGCTTCCTCTGTGATGTAACTATTTTGCACAGGATACGTATTCTGCTCACAGCTCCTGTTACATGGGACCCGAATACATCCTTGATGCCATTGTGACCAGCAGGTCATGTCCTCCAACAAAAAAGGATACGTCTTTCCTTAGCAGGCAAGGGAGGTAGGTATTCACTCTTGTAGTAACAATATGAAATTCATTTCATGTTTCCTTCATTCTAGCACAAATTAGCTCGCTACTGTGGTTTCAGACACTATCTGTGTCTTAAGTCCTCCTTGTTATAGCATTCAGTATTTCCAATTTTACACCTTCAATTGCCTGGTAAGACAACAGGGCCTCCAGCTGCAATGGAGGGAATTTAAGGCAGAAGAAGACAAGGTGAGAGGTTTGCTTTTACAAAGGAAGTCTGCAGTAGGAGAAAGAAATTATTTTTGTATTAAATTGGACATAATTGTACTACAGAGTATCTTGTCCAAAATTCTTGTGTCACATTTACCTTTTCCCAAGGCCTGCCAGTGATTCAGATCACAAAAGGAATATTGAAAACCAAAATATTAACAGCACAAAGTGCAGTTAATTGAGGATGTCAGAAAAGCTTCATCTGGATATTTTGGACTACATCTATGTGAAAAACAATTGCCTTTTTCACTCTGATTTAACTAAACTCCTACAACAGCTTTGTATTGATAAAAGTCTTTGATTACTTGGAGTCTTTTCTTGGGTCACCACAGGTTCCATAATTTGTTCCTGTGAAGTTAAAAAGTGCACATTGTGTTTTGTGTAGATCTATTACACCAATTGTTTTGTTTTGCTTCTTAACTTGAAGAAATATGTTACTCTACAGAATGTCAATCTTAGGAGTAAGTCTGATATTTCATACAGGTTGCAAAAAGGGCTGATTCACTCTTTGTTCTTTGCTAGTTATGTTCTATATAGACTTATGTTCTATATGTTCTAATAGACTTATAGAACCTTGTAATGCCAGATAACTTACCTCTTCATAGTAAACACAATATTTTTTTTCTGATCTGTCCACTGACTTCTTCCCATATTTGGACTGATTTTAATATTTACAACTGGTTTGAGAGCTTTTGACTTCTATACAATAATTACTATCTTTTTCCCAACAGAAAAATAAGAAAAACTAGCCTTCTGTTACTGTTTTCTAGTTAATTTTGAATTTTTCTCTAGGTCTTTTGGCTACAGGAAAGGTTTGGTATACAGAAGCAATATATTCTGAATCCTATTTTTCTTGACATGTAATCAGATAAACCATTGTCTGCATATTAACTCAGCACTCATGATTTACACTCTCTATTTCATTCCTGCTAATTAGTGTTAATGTACTAATAAGATGTTCCTTAGCCTGAAACAGAACCTGTAATAAGGCACTGCCCCATTTCAGTGGTTTAATTCCATATTGTGACTACAAACATTATCTTGGTGATGTCACCAAATAGTTGACCGAGTTAACTGGAGTTGGGGTAATTAATGGGACGTGTGCAATAATGGATCATCATCAACATCTAAGCACAGTGATACAAAGGTGCTGCAAAAGCTGTGAAGGAGGTATTAGAAAGAAATCTAAAGGGCACCTATTTTTTTATGGAAACCAAAACTGTCCCTAGAATAGACCTTCTACAAACACCCACAAAGGGGCGGTTCCCACATAACACTGCTCATCTTCTACTTAAGGACATAAATCCTATTGCTTCTGTCTTTGGGGATAATCTTAAAATAAAATGCTTTGTTAATCAAGATATATGATGGGAGGAGTGCATTTCATCCTATAGGTGTTGCAATTTTGAAGCACAAGTCTCAGTGAAGGCAACAGTGTTCTGCTAGATGTAGATTTACAGAAATACTTTTCAGTTAGTTTAGAAAATTGATGTTAAATTAAGACTTAAAATACAAACTGTCCCAGACCTGGAAAAGAAATTAAAACCTATTTGGATGAGTCTGAGTGTTTAGATACAAGACTAATCTTTTGATAACCTTCTGCAATATTTTTGAAAATATCTTGTCTATCCACAACAAAAAAATTTGAATCTTAAATAAATGCAACTTATCTGAAAGTTTTGTCTTCAACTGACAGTTTTGAAGGTAGTCATGTAGTAGACAGAGGTTTTTTTCCCTCTCTGTTATGTCAACTAGATTTCCAAATTGCTGATCATCGTCCATTAGAACAGAAATGATCAGCAACTGCAGTTCTCTCGCCACAGTTAATATAAAGTCTCCCAAATCCAGCTTTCTTTTGTAGACTACCCAAAGTTTTGTCCAATTGATAAACAGCACCCAGTTAATAAGAAAAAGTAATTTTATTTAGCAGGCCACGAAACTTCCCCACAGCTTCCTGTAATAATTAAGCAAATTTGCTATACTAAACATTTCAACAGTGGAAATTTACAATATGTTTGATAAAGTGTAGATTCAGAAGTTTAGTGGGATGTTGAATTATTTAGTGACACTGGAGGTTTAACTTTTGTGTCCATCACAGAGTTAGTACTTGGGTGGAGCATTTTCCAGACCATTTAGAGGGAAATCCTGTAGGAGGAAAAAGGGTCTGGGTATGCATATGATATGTAGTATCATATAGTCTGTATCAGAAATATTATGCGCTTGACAGTTGTTAAGTTTGGTATAATTATAAATTAATAGAAAGACTAGTAGTAGCAGAAGTAAGCTAAGATTGTCTGTCAAAGATCAAAACTAAGGTAGTGGTTTCCAATAGATCCTAAATTTTGAATAATTTTCCTTTTAGTTATGGACATTTTCCTAACTTTTACTGGTTAACCAATGCTGACAAAAGTTTGGAATGGAGAGTGAAGGCTCAAGGAAGCTTCCATTTCTTGGGTACATTTGTTTTGTATTTTGGTTTCATGTATAGTCTCCACATTTGAGTAATTGACTTAATCCTTTTGGTTTTGTCCCAGTGCATCCTCTGATTCTCTCTGGACAGCCCTGGAAAGCCAGTTGTCAGAAGGAAACCTGTTCCCCACAGGAAGCCTGATCTCTGTCCCACCTGGAGCACAACAGTGAACCACACAAAAATCAAAAATTGAAAACAGCTGATCGTTAAGAGGATGTGATGCTAATTGCTGCCTGTCAGAAGAAATGGGTGTCTGGTTGGGTAAGTTATATTTCAACCCTTGTTTGAAATATATCTATTAGATATCATTCTAATGTGGTTGCACAGGTTCTCCACAAAGACTGTCTCAGCAAAAAGACAGCAAGTTAAAATCAGTGTCCTAATGCAAACACTGTGGGCCACAACGCTCATTAGGATGCAAAGTCAAGGTCTGACACAGGATAAATATTTCGTATGAACACACTTTGTGTTGCCACATAGACAACACATACATATTATATACATATTATATGTGTATATATTGCTATATCATATTATATACACTTCTTCATAGGTGTGTCCAATAACATTATTAGTTAGAGTGGTTCTGAAGCAAATTGGTTAATTTCAGTGAGATATCCTCAAGTGAGAACAATCTGAATTCCTTAAAGATAAAACTAAAGGAGAAGGTATGTTCCAAAAATTACACCTAATCACACCTAAAGGAAATTCCGTTTACAAGTTCAGATTAAAACAGGTTTGAAATCAATATTCATGAAACCCCTGGTCAGGACATGGATTCTTTGCACCCTCTATTTCACTTTAGAAATCTTTTCTAATAAGTCCACATTAGAAGCAAAAGTAAACATGCAGTGACACAGTCAGAAACACCTTTTTGAACTAGAATCAGAATGGTTTGACTTTTAAAGACCATTTCTCCAAGCTCCCTGCAATAAGCAGAGGCATCTTCAACTAGATCATGCTGCTCTGAGCCCTGTCCAACCTGACCTTGATTGTTTCCAAGAAGGGAGCATCTACCAGCTTCCTGGACTACCTGTTCCAATGTTTCACTACCCTCATTAATAATAAAAAAACCTTTTTTTATCCAGTCTGAATCTACCCTCTTTTATTTGTAAACCATCATAACTTTTTCTATGGCTATAGGCCTTGTTAAAAAGTCCTCATTTTTATAAATCTCCTTTAGGTACTGGGAGGCTGTTATAAGATCTCCCCAGAATCCACCCTTCTCGAGGCTGGAGAGCCCCAATTGTCTCATTCTTTCTTCATAGGAGAGGTGCTCCCACTCTCTGATCATCTCATGGTCCCCCTCCAGACCTGCTCCAACAGGTCTATGTCTTTCTTGGGCTGAGGACTCCAGAGCTGGATGCAGTAGTCCAGGAATTAACCAGAGGGAAGAAGGAGGGGAACATCACCTCCCTCAAACTGATGGCCACACTTCTTTTGTTGCATTCAGGATACAGTTGGTTTTTCTGAGATGCAAATGTACATTGCCAGCCCAACTCCAGTTTTTTGTCTACAAGTCCCTGCAAGTCCTTCTCTGCAGGACTGCTCTCAATCCCTTTATCCCACAGCCTATATTCATACTGGAGGTTTCTTGACCTGTGTTCAGGGCCTTGCACTTGGCCTTGTTGAACTTCAGGTACACTTGTTCCCACTTCTTGGTCTTGCCCAAGTCCCTCTGGATGGCATTGCATCCCCCAGGTGAGTCAGCCAGACCACTCAACTTGGTGTCTGCAAACTTTTTGAGGGTACACTGTGTCGTTGATGAACATATTAAACAGTAATGGTCCTTACACAATCACCCAAAGGACATCACTCATCCTATTCTGTTCACCTTAACATTGAGCCATTGACCACCAATCTCCAGATGTGACCAGGTACAACATCTTTGACCTCTCAATTTTTTTCTTCCTCAAAGTCCCTTTCTATTCTTACAAGAAAAATTAAAGTCTGGTTGTCTGGGTCTGTAGGCAGTCAGGCAACCCAGTATATACGCTAAAAAGAATAAATATTAGTCTCTGTACATAGTGTATGTGAATAACTCAAAGCACATTCCTAATCAGTTTTTATCAATAATAATATAAAACAAAAATGCTGATGATCCAATTACTTCGGTATATGCTTCAATTTATACAGTTCTGCTGAGTCTGTCATTAACAGCTTATTACAGCAACTTTCATGTCAGATTCCTGGTAGATCTGGAAAGGGAGTTCACATCAGCAAAAATTACTCATGCAAGTGAGTTGCAGAGTAAACCAGGGAGGAAATTCAGCAGTTGCACCCTTCAGTTTTCATACCATCAATAACTAGCTATACACAATTGTGTTATTTTGACACACTGCATTTAATGATACAGTATTTCACAGGAGGTTCACATGCCTCTTCACAACCACTATGAAATATCAACTCCACATGTTTCAATCAGGCCATATGCTACTGAAACATGCATAATAAAAAAGGTATATTATAGTATTCCTGGGAGGCTGACAAGAGCTTCTGGACTTAAAGGGATGTGTCTTCAAGACAACAGGCAAGTATTTATGCCTTCAAAGTTATAGTACATTTAAGGCAAACAACAATTTGTTAAGAGGAACAGTCTTTAGACAGCAATCATACCAGCAACAAGATCTCTAAGACATCCATAACTTTAAATCATTCAGAAAAAATACAGACTTTAATTTAATCAATTTTATCAGGAAAAAAAAAGAAAAACAACAGCTTCTTTTTTTTGGTTGGTTACATCAGGTGCCTACTGAGACAGTAGCACAGTCATAGCAGGCAGTGATGGAGGGAGTACAGCTGTAGGTTGCCTCTGAAACTACCAAGCTCTTCCTGAAAATCTGTGTGCTCTTCAGGATCAATCTGTCATCCAGAAAACATTTTGTGTGCCTTTCTGTGTACAAGCAAAGGACTAGAAAAGGCAAAAAAAGATTAGGAGTAGGCATCCTTTCTATATATTTAAGCTCATCATTGGCTTTAAGAGGAAACAAACCCACACTATTTTGGACAATGCTTTTGTGTTTTAAAAAAGGGAATGAGAGAGGGATAAAAATGTGGGGCTCTACCCATTTGAACTGTAGGAAAGACCAGAGAAGGGGAATAAAAATGTAAGAGGGACACTGGGGACCTTGAACTCTTTACTCTGGCTTATAATTTGTGTATGTCTTGTGGCATATGTCTAGAGGATGAGATTGGCATTTGTTTCTTTTCGTAGTAGGGTTGCCCCGTGGCGTCCCCTAAAATGAAGTATAATCTCCATGGGGTAAAACGAAAGCCAGTGACCTTCCTGCCAAGAACTAGACAAGGAGAAATGGTTTCTGGGCCTTCCTCTTTGGGATGTACGCCAGGTGAAACATTTTAGGATTTCTCCACCATTTACATAAACACAACTCTCTTCTTTTCTTAATCATAGGAGGCTGGGAGTGTGGTTTTTTCTGTACTTTTGTGTTTCTCTGCTGGTTAGGAAAATAAATTGCCATTGCTTTCATACCTTGGTTGTTCAGCTTTAGGATTTGTCTTCTGAGAGCATGGTAATAATCATAGCTTTTTCTCACCAGTATTGTATTGCACAAGTGCAGCCAAATTTTACGGTTTCAGAAAGCATTCACAGGCCAGGCCAAGAGGAACTTTTGACTTTGATTTAATATAATATTTTACATTGCATCCCCAGCTCTTTGCATCGTTACTATAATTATTTGACATGTTTTATTTTTCACACTGATGGCAGAAAGGTACTCTCCATGGCCCCCAGCTCAGATCCAGGGAGGTCAGTTAATCAACAACATGTTTGTGTAAGATGCAGTATTATTAACTGTATTTCATAAATCTTAACTATGCAGACCCCTCTAAACTCTTCCTTGTTTCTTGCTAACATTTTCCTATCATTTTTTTCCCCACTAGTTTGCAAAGTGTTTCCTCTTTAAAACTTGGTCAATTATTTATAGAAGAATACAGAGGGTACAACATTTAACACATAGAACAAGGACAGAGTCTCTGCTTCGAGCAACTTTGACCGTCAGGGTTCAGTCAAGCTGTGTAGGCATAACTGAGATTATCATGCTTTGACAAGATAAAATTGCTCTGGAGCTTCAAGGCACAAAAAAGGACAACACCCTACTCTACCTTCCTTTTAGAAATTCCAGACTGTTTCTTCCCTGCAGCTGACTTATTCTTTGTAAGATAAGGAAAACAGTTTCTTCTTCCCCTCTTCCTATCCCACACAAATCATTCACTAATCCTATTGGAACAGATTTTCCCTACAATAGAAACCACAAGGTGAAATTTTTTAAATGACAACTGTATGATACAGTAAGGAGCAGTCAACACCCATCTTAGACACATATGAAGGCCGCAGCTCTCCTTCCTGCACCACTCCTGGAAAAGTACAAGAAGCTGAAAGTTAAGGAAAACCTACAAAACTACCTCAAATACAGCAACACAATCTTTCTCTTTAGGGCAGTATAATGGGGGATATTTCCTAATTTAACTTTCATGCCATTTAGAAGAGTTACAGAGAACCTATAACAAGAACAAAGAAAAGGTAAAGCTTGAACTGAGGAAGGAAGATTGGTAGAGGATGAGGTTTACCCTCCAGTGGCCCTGACACATGTTAAGCTCTGGCTTGGAAGAAATCTAGAATTCTCACATAGTGAATAGAGATGTTCTGGTAAGAGGAGACTGGGGGGAGGTTTCCAGGCATACCAGTAATGAGTCTTTAACAAGGAGACCTTTGCAAGTTAGACCTCACCACAGACTAGTCTGAGAAGATGTTTGAGGAAAAGATTTTAATTACACACACAGGTATGTGGAAAAGAACTTAGTTTCTAAAGAAAACATACCAGTTTCTTTCTGACTACAACATGATGCAAATACCACACTGCATCTCTAGAGAATATGTTCAGTCAATGCCCAACATGGCACTAAGAGAATCTAATTTATTATTGTTGCTATTTCTATTACAGTAATTCCACTGGGAATTAAAAACTCCCTGCAATTTAAAGGGGTTTTTCTGCTTTTCTCTTGTTAAAGCTTAGTACAAGTCATAACTCCAGAGAAACCATCTGGGATTTCAGACACAACGACTTGTCAGTGCCTCTGCATGAGAAACTGAAGTTCTGGTACAAACAGTGGCTTGCCTCCATTTCCTATCTGGATAACTTTATCATTATGCATGAATTCTGAACATTAATTTTTTATTTGTTTATTATGATATCCAGTATCTCACATGAGGCAAAGGACTATTTTACAGAAAATTGGAGAGCAGTGCAAAATTTAGAGGTTCTAAAGTCATAACAATGTTATTTTTCCTTTGATGGTTAAGTTGCTAAATAAAAACAGAACAACTCTGTAAAGTCAACACAAATTTTAATTTCCTAAGTTTTCTTGTAAAAAGATAGATATTTCCCTTCATAATGGCAGAGAAAATCTAGTCAGCTTAAAAGGTTCCATGATTTGTGAGAAGGTACAGAAGAGTAGAAATTCAAACTGGTTTTTCATAATTTTTTGCAGATATTATATTTTTCTAATTCAGTCTGAATTTTCAAAAAATTTAGTCCTGTCAAAATGTATTTTTGACTCACCATAGCTCCTAAAAACCCAGGTAGCTCCATTCTGTACACCCTATATAAGACTGAATAGTAATCTGGTCAGTGTGAAAATTTTTTTTTAAAATGCTGGTGGAATTGAAAATGTCAGAGAACTCCTCTCCACAGATTACTAGCTTTGCAAATTCTAAAAGTGCTGAAGTTTAAACAAAAATGATCCAAAAACAGGGTTTTCTGCCTCTAATGGGAAATTCCTCAGTCATTTAACAGCATGGACAAATATTAAGCACTAGGAAAAAAAATTGGGACTCATGACCCTCATAAACATTAAAATAAGGATTTGTTGAGCTCTGAATTCCTGGTTCTGTTGCTGTAGCTCAGGAAAATTTAAACTTCTTTCAAAATGACAAACAATGGGTGCACATGTTGTACAGCAGCAGTTTTTTATAGGGGCCTTTTAAAGTTTGATGTTGACTGCATCTAAACCTGGAGCAATTTCCCAGTGATGGCAGCTAATCCGTGTTTCAGCCACGGCTGAGCTTCTTGGGGAATCACCCAAATTTTTTCCCTTTTTCTGCTGCAAGATGCTTTTTCATGCAAACATACTCAGCTGGCACTGACATTTCTTAATTCTTTCCATAACCAGCAGCTTTTGATACAAAACAAACACACAGAATAAAGGATTACAGTTCATTAGTGCTTCATTGAGAACCACTGTGTAAGGCTCAGGGTGCAAAAAGGGAATGAAGCCCACCTTTGTAATATTATCAAGAGAAGCAATATAAACTTCATTCTTTGTTTGCCTGAGAATAAACAACTTTAAGAATAGTTAGGCATGTAGTGCCAAGCTTACTAATGTGAGTAATTTCCTCAATTTGTTATTTCTGTGATGTACTAAGCACCTGAAAAATACTTCCTGTTTTTTGCCAGCATTCTCCCTCTTTCCCCCTACAAGTCACACAAGGAAAAGAGAATAATCAGCTCTTTTTCATAAGTGTCTTTTTTAGGTTTTTTTTTCCCTAGTGCATGAAGAAATGCATTCTGCCATTGATCTGTCTTCTCAAATTTCAGATTTCCATAGTCAATAATTTCCTATTAAAATTATTTTTGAAAGTGCCCGTTTACATTCATAGCAGAAGAATGATAATTTTAGCAGTTCTGCAGTCCATAACTGTGGCTTTATCTCAGTAGGAGAGACGTGGTCCCTGAAGTAGGCTTCAGAATACTGAGGATTGCATAGCTCCAAGTCAACTCCACTAGATACAAGCCGTTTGTTTTTCTGCCATCAGAGTAAGTTCCATGTATCACCATTCTGCTGTGCTTTCATTTTCCAAGTGGTCTAAGATACAATCATTACACTGGACTAATCCTAGAGGGATGAATATGTGACTGATAATACAGCAGGGGTGAAAATCAAACATCAGATTGTGCTGACAAAGAACAAAACCAGAACATTTCACCCAAAATTCCTTCTGTAGTAGTCAGAAACTACAAAACAAATAAAATGATCTCCACATTCTGACTCAAACTTGAATTTTGGCAAAGGGGAGAGGCGATCAAACCTTAATTCTAGCTCCTTCCTAGTATCTACTAATCCCTCTGAACCAGACACACACTCAACATTTAAATAACCTCGACCTTTTCATTATAAAGGCTCTGATGGAGCCTGGCACTGTCAGGAGCCCTTGACCCATCAGCCTCTGGCCTTGAATGGGGACAGAATGACTGAAAGAATGGTGAACATCTCTGGTACCTACTTTATATTTGTTTGACCTCCTCAAGGCTTTGTTTATAACCCTTTCTTTCCTAGTGAGAAAATATAAACTCTACATCATGAAGATGTCATTAATTTGTAGCAATAATTATACACCAGAGAAGACTCCTGGGTTTTTGTTCTCACTGCCATATTTGGAACCATTTTTGTTGAAAGCTGACATGTTCATACACTGTTCTACTTTATGGCATCAACTTTTGAACAAATTGAAAAAGAAATTAATGTGTTCAATGCAAGTACCTGGCTAGTTCATAAGGCAGACACAAGAGTGAATACAGTGAAATATATACAATTGTATAAACATTTGGCATTTAAGGTGTTATAAAATTAACAGTATTCAGCACTAGAGTCCTCACTCCATCTTTACTCTCTCAAACAATTCTTGAGCAGACATGTTTTCAGAGGAAGAACTTAAGATTTAAAGGGGGGAGATAGTGAAAGCCAGAGGGCATTTTTTTTATATTTAGGGAGATTATTCCATCAGAAGTCATAAGATCCACATAACCAGAACCTCTGATTTGCAATACATGTATTAAGAGTGTGGCTGTAAATGAAGATGAGAGTCTATTATAGGAAAAATTGTCAAGAGAGAGAGTAATTCATACAGCAGAGAAGTAGGAAGGCACATTGCTGGAGGAAGAGACTTGATGACAAGGGAAGTAAGAACAACTGACTACCTAACAAATAAGTAGATTTGTAAAAATGTGTAAGTCAATCCATGGTGAAGTTGCAGGAAATTCAGGGAATGTTTTGAACGAAACAGTCTCTTTCTGTTTGGCCTGAGAGTTTTCCTGTTAGAGCCAGGTCAGTGAATACACTTTATCTTGGGAATCCATTAAGTGAAAGAGGACTTTCTGCCTGCCAAAGAAAGCCTAAACTATTTATACTTGACAAGAGGGAGTAAGAAAATCTTATGGAACAAGGCATTTTTCAGGGATTTAAATGACTCTGTACGCAATTCTATGATTTACAGTTCTGCCACTGATCTATCGCATGACCTTAGGCAAGTCACTTCACCTTTATGCCTCAGTTAACCTGTTATACTGACATAATAACACTGAGCCTTACTGAGCTTCAGGATGATGAAATATTTCTTTCCTAGAGCTAAATCCCCTCTGTGATGTAAAAAAAAAGCTCTCACCAGTGATTAATCCAATCTATTGTTTAAACTGAGCAAATGTACTTACATGTTTGAAAAAAAAAAAATCATTTCAAACTTTAATGATCTGATTTTTTTATTTGCAATCTGAAATAACAATTGGTGTGGAAAGGTTTGATTAAAAAGAATTGTGAAGGTTTCCTGATGTGAGTCAAGGAGTGGATGTGCAGGGATCTCAGTGGTAGGGAACATGCATATAACAATTTGGAGTCCCTTTGCATTCCCTGCAGCATGCCTCTGGCTGTAGGAGCCAGAATCTAGCCCTAAATTAATAATTAGCACTTTCAGTTTAAGCTCTCCAGGAAATGTCATGAGGACGGACAGAAGCAGTAGAAAATGTTAGTGGGCAGTGTAGAAAGATAAGTGCCAAGAGATTTATACCCTGCATTCTTGACAAGCCAGAACAGAATATCAGGATTTCAATAACCCACTGGCAAGACCTTTCACATCAATTTGACTGTGGTGGGAGGATAAACTCTACAGGGATGGCCTGCATGAGTCTTCACAGGTAATAAGAAAGAGGTACCTGCATCAGCATGCGAGTACAGAATGGGCTAAAACCCCTGTATTTGCAAGTGGCTAAAATCACATATATCAGATTTCACTTTCCCTTAGTTATGTATACATTTTGAATTTAGCAGAAGAAATCAGGGCCCCAAAACTTTCTGATCAACATGAAGAAAATGGATGAAATTCAGTCATAGAAATATCACAAATTCTTTTTTAAGGCTGCCTGTAAAAATCTCATTTTCCAGTATAATTTGGTGACATATTTTTCTTTTAAGATAATAGTGCCAATGTTCACTATGACACACTATGGACACATGTTTGATGAAGGCCCAAACAATTTAATATACATAATTAATCCCAAGAATGACATTTTATTGCAATTACATAAAACTAGCCACTTCCTCCTACAGGTGTATAATTAAATTAGATTTTAAAACACCGACCACAAATGAAAAAAACTTGGTTTGAGTAACATATTTTGCAAGTATCCTGCAAGTTATCCTAAATAAGTAGGCACTCATTTTTGCAGAGTTGCTATTCCACTCCTAATTGTTGTAACATGCCACTGAGTCAGCTGTAGGATATTTGATTTATTTTTAATACACCTATTAAACTAAAAATACATCTTTTATAATTTATGTGTGAATAACACATATAAAAATGCAACATATGGCTTACTCCTTGATTTCTCAAATTCTATAAGGTAAGGGAAATTTTTTGACATGAGTTTGAGACCTAGGTTTTTTGAACATTGCATCAGAATAGGCAGTAGTTGACACAGAAATTATAAAGATGTGCATGAAAAGCAGGAGTAGAATAAAAAAGGTATTCCACCCATGAAAAAGGTGGAAGAGGTTTAAATCTGATAGATCAAAATTTCATACAATTGTATGTGTGTGTTTGTATCTGTCAGTGTACACATAATTAAAGTAAAAATATACAATGTATGCACGTGTAAAAATATATGTGTACTGTGTACATGTTAGGTATACAGTTTTTTCATATATAAGAAAGACAATAACTATAGATGACATCACATTTTCAAACACAATGTTTGGCTCAGATAGAACACATCCTTGGGTCCTACAGGGACAAAACTGAGCCTTTCTATAAAACCTGCCTATTTCATGTATCAAAGAGCCCATCACAAGGGGCTGTAGTCATATTAGAGGGGCCCATCTGTAGAGGGTCAGAGATTTAGGTGGGATTTAGTTGTTCGGGTACCCTTCTGGGTTAGCAGAGGTTTGAAGCCAGGTCTAGGGATATTTTACCCACCTTAGCATCACTTCTACTGCAATACAGATGTGCTCTCAGAGTGGGATGCAAATCCTGGCAGGGTTCAGCCCAGAGCTGACTACTGAGCCATCCCAGCCAAGTTAAGCAAATCAGAGCTGCCTGCTTGGCTGCAGAGTGCACCAGCTCCTGGGCTTTGGGATTACCCAAATTTCTGTGCACATGCATGCAGCGTGTGCTTGTAAGTGAGTAAATGATCTGTGCAACTCTGGGTGCCAGTGTCTTGGGTACAGTGCTGTGGGACACTGTCATCCCTCAGGCCATGCCTGCCTAGCCAGACCTGCCAAAGATGCACTGAAGACTATGTGAGGTTTGAATCCTTCTGAGGCTGAAGCCTGCAGAAGGGCTGAAAACTATCTCAGGATATCAGGATTTACTTCTATTGTGGCCTCCAGCAGCATCTTTAGTGACTTGCTGGCAGCAACAGAGGCACCTTAAGGGTTATACAGCAGCTGAGCTGCAGTTTTGAGAATCTGAGTGATGCCAAAATAAGAATTTTGCTGTTGGTCCTCAATTAGATACTAAAATAACTTCGGTTAGCTGGAAAATTTGAAACTGCTACTCAGAAAAAAATCTGGCTTTAATTGTGGCTGATGAGCAGTTTCAAAAATCTGTACAAACACACTGTAAATGTAAGCAAGTACTGATCTCTTGCTGAGTTCTCAGATCTATTGCAAACAATCTGAGTTTTCATAAAAATACACAATTTTTCACTTATCCTATATTTTGTCTCACATTAGGTCACTTGCCAAAAAGCCTCTTGCCAGGAGTCAGTTTAATATGAAGAAGGAAACAGTCTTATTAGTTTAGTTTATTTATGATGACAAAAGGAAAAGCATGAAAACCCCAAGTTATAAGTGGTAATTTATTCCCGATAAGTAGTAAATCAGCAGGATTTCACTGCCCACATGGGGACCTGCAGTTAAATAATTAATGATAAATAATGAGCCTCATAAATGTTCACAGAGTTTTTGAGCAACTATTTACACATGAGCTCATTCTACAAACTCTCCTGCTGCTATAATCATGATAACCTGGTGTCCTTTCTGGATTACAGAAACATAAGATAACAACAACCCTCTCTGTGGTTCAGTTTATATTGTTCATTGCCAGGTTACACTAATTATTCACTGCCTCCAAGGCAGTGCTGGGTTAATACATCAAACTGATGTATCTTTTGTCATGATAAACTTAGCTCACACTATATCATCATACATTACACTGATGTGTCCTTTGTCTAGAAAAATGTGTAGAATTAGTAAAAGACATCAGCAAAGGAAGAAAACGGTAAATGTTTATGTTCTGGGTCACAAACTGAAAAAAAATACTGGTATTAAAATAATACAAGAAGCTTAAAAGTACAGTAAAAAAATAATTCCCAAAGTATCAAAGGGTCTGGACCCCTGTAGATTTGTGTGCATCCTTTTTCACCATCACTTTTCAACTTTGGGCATTAGAAGAGACAAAGTCAGCTCCAACATGGTATTTTTCACAGTCCTGAACCTGGGAAACCCTCAAGTTCTTAAGAAAATAAATCACCTGAGAATACCGTCAACCCTCATTGACTCATGTGCTGATAAAGCAGCCAGGATAATGCTAATGCACTTTTTTTTTCTTTCCCAGGGTCGTAGTCTTTCCTCTTCTGCATTGTCTAGCCACTACATAATGAATTTATTGGGAAGCAAGATCAGGAACTTCAATAGTTCAAATCTGTTGTGCTGGTCACATTTTGGTTTGCTTCTGAAGCATCCAACGCTACTCCACAATGATCCAACCTACAGGGGCTGAGAGGAGTCATCCCACTCGTCCTTGCTTTTGGGCTTCCATCATCCCCAACACATGGTCCTTCTCTTGGTACAAAATACTAAATTCAGCACTGAGTTGAAGTTCAGAGACTTTTGAAAATATAGCTTTTTTGCTGGACTGTCTATGCTCAGACAGAATTTTGGAAAACTTTTGAAGTAACCCCTGGTCATTAAAAAACAAGCTATAGGGTGGTCTTGAAGGAGGTAGCGCTGTTGAGTGTCTGACACGCTGCACTGCCCACATGTGTAAATTCAAGCTAGCAAAACCACATGGCCGTTCAGTTATTCTCTTCAAAATGATAAAACACAAATGAGAGGGGAGAAGACAACTTGGCCAATTTATTTATTTCTTTTTCAGTTTGAGAGGAAAGGGAGGCATACAAGCGCAGAGAAAATAGAGAATGATGATTTTTAAAGAGTTAATGCATAATGATTCACAAAGTCATATTTTATAACAGGAAACAGAAAGGGAAGAGAATGCATGGAGCAGTTATCTGGGTTTGTCTATATAAAAAAAGCTAAAACTCAAAAACTAACAACCAAGACCATATCTGATGCGTGAGGCTCTGCCCAAGCAGGGGAGAATGGCTGTGTGAGATGGGATAAAGCCACAATCTCCTACTGGAGGGTGAGCAGAGCAACAGAGACACGCCAGAGCAGGACACGGGGACAGCCCTGAGCCCTGCCCAGCTCCCAGTGCCAGAGCTCAGCTCCTGCAGCAGCAGCCGTGTTCTCCTGGGATGCACAGGGCAGAGGCCCCCCAGCCCAGCCCATGCAGGGACAGCCCCAAGAGCCTGGGCAGGAGATGGGGGATCAGTCCCCACAGTCTGCACCAAGCACCACCCTGGCACCAACAAACAGTGTGTTTGATTATGTGCAGTTCAAAGACAACAATCTGTGCCCCAGACATCTGCTCCCAACCTCATTGGCCTTCTACTGGAACATGGGGACACCATCCTCCTGCGGAGTAACCAGCCTGCCAGCACCCTGCTCCTCAGCACCCTGCTCCTCAGCACCCTGCTCCTCAGCACCCTGTTCCTCGGGACCCTGCCCCTCAGGCACCCAGCTCCTCAGGAACCCCTGCTCCTCAGGAACTCTGCCCCTCAGGAACTCTGCCCCTCAGGAACCCTGCTCCTCGGGACCCTGCCCCTCAGGAACCCTGCTCCTCAGGAACCCTGCTCCTCAGGAACCCTGCTCCTCAGGAACCCTGCCCCTCAGGAACCCTGCTCCTCA
>JAWWMU010000106.1:12570660-12639958 GCA_035048155.1 Cinnycerthia olivascens
CCTCAGGAACCCTGCTCCTCAGCACCCTGCCCCTCAGGAACCCTGCTCCTCAGGAACCCTATTCCTAAGGAACCCTGCTCCTCAGGAACTCTGCTCCTCTGCTTCCTGGCTCCTTGGCCCCTCAGCTGCCCACAAGTCCTACAGCCCTGCCAGGCCTCACAGCTTCTTCTCCACCAACATTACCCTGATACTGCTCTGTTCCACCATGATCTGTCCTCATCCAGTGTCCCCTCACTGGACTCCACAAAGAGGTTTGACACTGTATTTGCCCATATCTGTTGGCTTTCCTGCTCCCATTTTCCTTCCTATCTAACCAAATTGTCATTATCACAGTCGGTCATAGTCCCTCTGAGCAGTGAGAAAGCATAATATCTTTTCTTGCTCTCTATTCCTAAGAATAATAAACATCCTTCAAAACTTCTTTGCATTGTTAGAATGGAGGCATAGGCACTCTGGGCATGTGTTTTTGCTATTGAAAGAGAGATTCAATGTTAAACTGTTTTGCTTCTTGAGACTTGTTTGTTTTAAGAGCAACCTTTTCCTTTTTTTTCTTTTGGGTCTCTTTGAATTTCATCCACCTGGGAAATAAGGGCTTGAACCCAAAATGAACTCAAAGCAAGGACTTTCCATCCATGTATTTATGACTCCATAAGTGTGTAATTTTTTTCTGAGTCTTAGTGGCTATACAAATTCTGTAGGTTATCTACAGAATTTTTATAACCACTAAAACTCAGAAAAATGGGGAAAAAATGTTTATTTTTAGACTGTAGCTCAAAAAAGCCCAGTTTTTCTATCTCAGCTAGCATGTAGTGACTTGCCTTAGAGAAATAGAAAAATTAAAAGACAGGTATTCAAAATAACAAATAAGCTATGTAACTGTCACCTCACAACATTTGTTACTTGACACTGCTGATTTTGCAAGAGAAATAATTTCTTCCTCTGGGACAGATTTATTTTTTTTAAATATTACTGAATAAAAGTTGCACACCCTATCTCTGTAAAACAACACTTGGCATCTGCAGTCCTATGTTCAGAGGAGTTGCTTACATAGTCAATATGTCATAAGGTGATTTTTCACATTGATGGAGTTGAAATATAACATAAATTCTTTGTATTTATTAATGGCATGCAGGAAATTGGAGAGAAGTTTTGAGTGGATATATATATTCCCACGCACATGTAATATACATATATATGAATGAATACACATTTGTATATACATATCTATATGTATATCTGTGAGAATATAAATTATATGCATATATTACAATATAATTTATATATGTTATTAACAAGTCTGCATTTGATTATTTAGCTCGAAATTATTCAGTTTGGATTTTGTACTTTTTAACTAATAAACCACTGGGAAAATAAAAATGTTTCTGAAAGGGGAAAGAGGTAGGTCAAACAGCTTTGCATATCCCAGTGTGGGAAAGTTGCTGACACTTATCTGAGTAAAGTAACTTGCAAGACTAGCACTGTCCCTAGATTTATTGAAATATAACACAAAGACTGTTTCTCTTAAGCCACATTTTCTGCTGGACTAGAAGCAAACAAAGTTTAGTTACTGAGTGTAACCTGAAGGTCAGTATCACCCATGTGAGAGGTGACAACTTCACAAGACACATTGGCCTGATGACTGATTGAACAGCTAATTCCATGACAAATTTGTTCCATAGAAACAGAAGTACATGTCAGACCATAAAGTGAAAATTTCTTCCAATGGCTTTATTTAATTCATGAGGAGTGGAAGGGTTACCTTCCTTCAAAAATAAGCCTTCCCAGCTAGCATTATGGCATATGTTCCCATACGAAATCTACTTCTCATTGGAATCCTACTAAGCCTATGGCCTCAGTAACATTTTTTTACACTGGTGTTTACAAGGCAATAAAGAAAAGGTATTTTATTTATTAAGTGTTAGATCTGGTGCCTTTCATTAAATGCCCCTTGATCTTTTATGTCTGATGACTTTATTGTAAAGACTAAATGAGAGCTCCCAGTTTATTTCCTCGATATGGTTCATTACATATCTCACTTCTTCACCTTTTTCTGGTCACCTTTCGAATAAGTTCCAATATTTTCAGTACTTCCTTCTACTGAAAGCTTCTGAACCTCTTAAGTTTTTTGATTTTCTTTTCTGAACTCTTGTTTTGCTATCCATTTCTGCATGCAAAAACATTGGCCGCACTTCAGTCAGTCATCTAGTTGAAGACAGACCACCGACAGTTTTCTATTGTTCTGTGAGATCTGTCTCTCTGACATATAAAATGGACAATTTTGTCCATTTTTTGTCCATTGTTTTAAAGAAATGGACATGAAATCACAGATTTGGTGACCATCACAGAGCTGCTGTGCACCTGAACCTGCAAGCAGGTCCTTTCATTAAGTTCCCTGTTAGAACAGGTAAGCCAGACTTCAAAAGGCTTTTAGCCAACTCCATCTGTTTAAGCTGAAATTGTAGTGGGAATAAATTCAGAAGAGGGCATAATGAAGATGAGACAGCAATACAATTGCTTTCAGGAGATCAAGTCATGTCATCATGTCCCACTGCACAGTGACATTTCTAGAGGAGGAAAAAGGAAGAGAGGGGACAACCTTTAATTACTGCCCTGTTTGTAGTGCCAGCATGGATAAGTGCTGAGATACATACTGACAAAATCATTATTATTTTTCACTGAAAGCTGTTTCCCCTTCCCATTTTCCTGAGGAAAGGGTCCTCATGGAGAGTACCTTCTGAAAAAACATGCTAACCAGAGTCTGAATACCTGGAGTGCAAGGGCCAGGGGCTCGAATTTTATTGTTACTTTGACCAGCAGTACCAAGGCATGCTCAGGCATTTGCTCCACAGCACAGGGACAAGGACACCTAGGACTGCCCAGGAGACAACTGTGTCACTGAGATATTGGGAGCACAGGGCACACTGCTTGCTGGGATCTGTCCCTTCTAAGACAGTCCTGCTCTCTGAAACTTTCAGAGCACAGTGCCATTTTCTACAAAATCCTTCTTCACAACACGTATCATGATTATGGGGGATTTTCTGCAAACTGTGTGCATTAAGTGCAAGATAAGAGTGGTGTAAACGCTCTCTGCTGTATCTGCTGTTACTTTAGGACTATATGCTACATTAAGGCTTTCCTATGGAGCAGAAAGATATTTCCTCTTTACCATCTGAATAATGAAAAACAGAAAGTTATCTGCTTTTCAGATAAACCATCCAGTGGAGGTTTCTTATGTTTGGTGAGCTGAAAAATAGAAACTATGGCCCAAGCCACCAACTACAGATTATCTTGCTGAAAAATCATAGAATAGCAACAAACTATTAATTATCTTTCCTTACTATAAACTACTGAAATCACTCTGTAAATGTTTTTCTTTTACAATGATAAACATTTCTGTCATACAGTTTGTATAATTAATCACTTTTCAATTTAAGGGACCATCTCATTTTCACTGGGAAACAGTTTATAAAAACACTTGAAAGATTGTTAATAAATTTTTCAAAGTATACTCCACATTTTTTTGATTAAACAGTCACTCAGTATTTGTGGTATGTTTGTACCGACATTCAGACTATGTCAAATTATGCAGCTAAACTGTTTTCACAGAGGAACTGGTGTTAAAAAACATGGACTTGGGAGCTGCTCAATGATTCTCAATTTAGCCTCTGTAAAAGAAATTTAAACTTGTAAAGAAAAGTTGTTGGAGGCAGCTTAATGGGATGAAAACTGGGAAAGAGATGATTAAGATGCTCTGGTTATATTCATTCCCCAAACTAATACTATTCTTAAACAACATGAGAAACCAAGTATTCTCTCTTCATTCTTCTTGTATTCACATTGCAGAAGGCAACAATATATGGTAAATGAGTTTTATCATGTGCATCAACTTCCTTAGCAACCCCGCAACTGCTCTCCTATGAGTGTCTCCTAAGATTGTTGAGAAACAGCACCCCCAGTATCTTTTCAGCTATGAGCCTGCAATGAAACAATTTCTTCCTTCAATGTAATAATATGACATTTTTTTAATGTCTATGACTGAACAGGGCTCCATCCATCTCAAAAGCATCTTTCATATTCCTAACTATGAATCAACTCTGTCAAAATCTTGTGACACTGAAGGACTTAACTGAAGCAAGATATTAATTTGAAAATACAATTCTGCATTTGTATTTCCATGGTGCCTCTGTTATGTTTTCAAATTACCCAGGACATCACTTTTGTAAAAGACAGGTTGTGTTTGGCTTATAATGAAGCTTTAATCTGCATTCTTTGTGCACTGACACACTATTGCAAGCAACCTAAACTTTTGAACTCAGGCCTTCAAAAGAGTTCACGTATTTCTTTACCTAAGTTGATATTTTTCTGGATCAAATTTTTAAATATGTAAAATTAGGATTTAATTTTTTCCTTAAAAAAAAAAAAAATGTTTATAAGTAAGCAAAGTTAAGCAAAGTTGGCTCTCAGCTGTTCCAAGACCTCTTCTCTACAGGTTTCCTGTTACTGATCTTTTCCCATAACGGTTTCAAATTTCCTACATGTTACATTCACAGAATTTCCAGAAATTTATCTATCATGGGAAGTTGACAATACTTGTGCAGATAAAAACAAGCCATGAAGCAATGAAACTGTATTTCTATGTTACAACAGCTGTGAAGGACACAGAGGAATATCAAATTGAGACAAAACAAAAGCTTTTGCTTGCAGAATATCAGCATCTAATAATTTAATATTTTATGCTAAAATCAAAGTTGAGTGTCATGACACTCAAAGTCCCTGTTTGCTACCAGTCTAATTCCCAAATTGTTTCATTTATTTTCAAACAAGTATTTTGATACTTGATTTCCCATCTCAGCATGAAAGAAAAAGAATTCTAAATATTTGTAGGCATTTGAATAGAAATGCATATACCTACTTGACATACAACACAATATTGATCACAGTTCAGAATGGAATTCTTTCTACTGTACTTGCACAATATACCCAGTCTCTTTTTCTGAGTTGCATCTCATTCATGGCCTCATATTGGCTCAGTTCCAGGTAATACAAACACAAAGACCATTTTTTCTGGAGATATGCCCAGAACAATTTAACACTGCCCATGTAAAAATTCAAGTAGCACCTGTGCCACTACAAACCTCATCAGCAGAATTAGACACACACCTCAAAACCATAGCCAAAATGTAATTGATTGAATCACATTTAAGCTGGTGGATGCTGTGAAAATGTACAACCTCATTTTTTTTTGCCTGTGACACTGAGAACAAGAATGCACAGAGAGGCAAGGGAGTTGTTTCCACTAAGTGTGACACTGTAATGCACAATTTTAACTGTAGCAACAATTATGACTCCTTCATTCCTTGATGACTATTGTTTTGCTATCCTTGGTCTTGTACAATTGTTTGCACACCTTAGAGAGACTGCCAGGAACAAAAGACAGAGAAGGGAGAAAACAAAATGGGAAAAAACAAACAAACAAAAAAAAACCAACCAAAAAACCTGCAATAAATAATATAAATTCTTGTGTCACATTTCATGTGAGATTTAGCCATGATCTGATGTCACTAATTTCCAGACAGACAGTCAAGACATGTTCAGACAGCAATGTTTTCAAGAACAGGCTAGTGGAATTGTTTAAAAATTTCAATTAATCCTTTTTTTGTTATGTGATGTTTACTCTGGAGATTTTTGCATGGGATTCAAAACTTTCCACTTACTTGATTTATAACTAGCTCACAAATGCCCCAGCACTTTGCAAAGCTATAGTGAAGAAACACTTAAGAGTGATGATCTATTCATTGTAAGTATACATGGGTAAGGCATAATAATAGTGAGGTTGTGCTTGCTCTCAGCTCACAATGGTGAGAGTTCAAGGATTTCCAGGTGAAGGATTCCTAACCATTTCCCCCATGTTGCTCCCATATAAATGAGAATACTGAAAAGCCACAGAATTAGAGGCCATGCTGGAAACTGTCAGTTCTAGCTTCTCAAAGCTTTCATTACCCTTGTCATGTGTGATGACATAACAAAAAATTCTTTGATCTTGTGAGAAGAGAAAAAAACTAAATTGAATGTGAATTGTAGTATGGGAGACCTCACACAGCTTTTTAAAAAGGCAAAGGGTTCCTGAGATCACCCATTTTATCCATTGTCAAGAAAGGCCCACCTCTATCTTGGAAGCCACCTTTTCTGGCATAAATGGTGAGATATCACCTCAGACAAACCGGGGAGGTTTTCAAAGGGATGTGCAGGAGGTTCACTAACAATTGCCTCTATTTGTCAATGGGTAGTTAATAAACACATTGCTTTGAAAATTTACCTCTGCATGTCCACTCTTCTTTCAGCTGTACAATGGCAGCAGCCAGTTTTCTAAAGGAGCTCCACCCAGTCAGCCTTTCCAGCTGGGAGGGCAGGAGGACATCTGTCTCCAGAGCCAGTGTCAATCATATTCTAACAATCAGTGCTTCTCCTCGGCTGAATTTTTTATTTGCACTAAGTGATCTGTTTCTCTCAGCCAGTCTTCTAAACTCCCCCTTCTGAGGTTGCTGATTATGAGTTATAAAAGTCTGTCTCTTGAATGGGTTTTTTTCCCCTAAAAGATTTCTTGTCATTGAGACTCTGAGCCACATTCTTTATATATGAGATCCTAGATTCTTTCCTTATGTATCTTTATTGCTTTTACCCCATAATATCTCTGCGTGATTTGTCCCTCAGTCTAATGCTATCACTCTAATTGTATCTCCTCTCCTTTTGCAGTAAGACTCTTGTTCAAGAGAAGGGTCTGATGTGTATTGCACACTCTCCCAAGCAGAGAACTTTTTATCCTGCAATTTGAGAAATGCCACATATACCAAACAGCAAAATAAGAAATTAAGATGTATAAAATAACATGGTAAGTAAATATGATAAAGTGAAATATGCCCCAAATATAAATATGATTCAAAGCTTTCAGAGTAAGGTAAAACAAATCCAGTTGTCATGTGCTCGTCTGTATTAATGAGTTGTTATACTTATTTAATTTACCCATGCAAAATTTTTATTAAGGATATTTTATGCTGTGGTGTTTATACTATTATGCAGCCAAAACTATATCCTATTTTCATATTTCAGATATAATTTGTTTTATTATGTCTCTCTCCATTCTAGCATGAAATCATCAGAAAAGCTTAAAACCAGAAGGTATGAATCCTTCAGGGGTCCTTCAAACTTTGAAATAGGACTTATTCCTGAGCAAAGAGGCTAACTGGGAATTTGACACATAAATTAAAAAGAGGCTGATGTCAGCTTCCATATTAACTTCTTTGCAAAGGTAAGATGCTAATTTCCATTTTAGGTGCTCCTAAACTTATCCTCATATGTTGAATTTAAAAGACCCACAGCTGGTTTTACTTGGCTCTGTCTCATAAGAGCTTCTGATGAGCAAGATATTGAAAGTAAGAAGGAAAAATTGTATGCAATATATACCTTCATAAATATCAGCAGCAGCTTATCATGTGGCACTCATGTTTGTGCTTGCTGATGTTTGAAGAGTGATTTTTAATTGTAGCCACACCATCCTAGAGCCTTGCTTTGCTACAGTCATTACATTGTAGTAACGTGCAGTCTTAGTCTTTAAACTGCTTTCATAACAATATTCCCTCTCACATCTGTGTGCAGATATGTCTGAGTCTCCAGCAGCCATCTATGTAGGAAAAGGCTGATCATGAATATCTGAATAATCTGCATAGCTGGACAAGCAGCCAGCATGAGAATCTTTGCAGGATGTTAGTGATTCCAAAACAAATGGTGATTTAGATTCCTGGTGGAAGTAGGTATATATACTCATATTTGATTTGAAATTTTCCACAAGCACAGTTATCTGACTTTGCTTCCTCTCTTTTCTACCTCTGTGTAGGAATTGCCACAAAATGCTGGATGGCAAATACAGCAGCTAAAGCCAAATACACTGTATTCCCTTGACCTTAATGATATAGCCACCAAAAAAATAACAAAATCAAACACTTGCATGGGTAGGATGAGCAACAAGTACTTACTGATATTTTGTTCCATATATACTTCCCTTAACTTTCTGTCCAATTTCTCCCAGTTATGACATCTCTTACCATATTCCCTCTCCACTTTTAATGTTTAGACAGGATTTTATGAAGCTACTGTGTCTTTCACTGTTGGTCGTTTAGCCCAGCAGTAGATATTTCAGCTCAATCTATGCATTATTCTGACTCTGTGTGAGCATTTTCTTTTTATTCTGATTTTCCAATACAACAAGGATTGCTTTTGACACGGATAAAAATCAACAAAAGATCTCAAATAAATTTATATCTTAGTATTCTTGTTTTAAAGGAAACTGTTTAAATGATGCTATTTTAATTTCAAAAGTGCCATGTTACTTTATCAGCTGGTGAGTGAGCGGATTCAAACTCAGGATATGCTCAGGAAATCACATACATCCTCAGCAGACCTAGATAAGGGCAAGTTTATGTTAGCACTGCTCTGCTTTTAGTGTTTGAAAAATATGGTCACGAATATTTCAAGATAATTGAACAGTCTCTTCTAGAAAAGATTTAGGGTAAAAGGAGACCATGCTGAAAATCAAAGAAAATTGTAATTATTATTTGGATGATCTGAGAGCAGTTTTTTATCCCTGAACTTTTTCTCTGAACAATGCTAGATGATTATGTCAAATTAATGCTGTGGATGTGTGCAGGAGGTGAAGTATTGTCAGTAAAAGGCTTAATACTTAGCAGATATTTGTTAGATATTTGTTAGACTGGTTTTAAGGAGGACTGAAATAGGTAACGATTTAGTTAAAATAGGCCAAATTCAGAGATACCCCATAAAACTATCTTAAGAGGTGGATTTAAGAGTGTTGTGTGTTAAGCAGTAATCTAACAGAAAAATTAATAGCAAGAGACTCCCCTAATGCTAATGCTACCCTTTATCTTTAGCTGTGCACTTCAGGAATCCTTGCAAACATTTCTTTAACAACAAAAAAACCTTATGTCATACAATCACTGTAGATTCTATCAATTTGAGCAAACATGTATTACAGCTTAACACATGGATTTTTTTTTACAAGCAGCTGCAAAACTGTTGATTGTGTGAAAGAGGCCAGTACAATGCTGTTCTGTTCTGCCTTTCCTCCTGCACTATACTTCTCCCACCTTCTGGAGCAGTACCTATCTGCATACGCATACTGAATTCCTGAAAAAGACTCCCATTTGCTTTTGTTTTGAATGAAAATGTGCTCAGAATTACTTTTATAATTTTTTCAAGGGGGATCTCATTGAGTTCTAACAGTTTCCTGTTTATTTTCTCATCTCTCTCCCAATGGATTACTCATTTAAGTCATCATCATTAATGTTTAGCGGCATAAGTCTTAAACCAAGAGGATTTTTAATACATTTTCACCTGGACCCATTGAAAAACCATATACTGATCATGTAACTTCATATTAAGGCTTTTCTTTTTTTCAAGACAGACACAAGATTAGACTTTCAGAAACTCACATGTGAGTGCCAATATCATTCTGATGAAAGTGAACCTGTCATCAGTCATCCCATGCAACTGTGTATGAGTGTTGATCCTCTTTTCCACAACAGTCCTTCACACTGAGATCACAGTCTAGGACAAGAGTGTCAACATTATCCAGCTATGTAAGTTCATCCTTAAATACATCAGCCATTTTCCCTGTTTCTGAACAAGATGAAGCAAATGGGGAGGAGGAACTTTATTTAACTGTCAGTTGTGCCGAGTACAGACTGCCCCTCTGGGAATATGGATACAACACAGAAGGCCTGGAGTTCTCATGTTAATATTAATACACTGGATCCTGTTCCAACTGACTTATTTTAATGATGGAATTTGAGCTTAGGGAATAGACCTAATTTTCAGAGTTTTATATTCAAACAGGAACAATTCACATAATTATATTTCTTGCACAACTGTCCACTTCCCCAGAAAGGAGCTGAATTCTCCTGATTTCACTACTTAAGGGCAGAAGTGAGCTATGAAGAGGGACTTCAGGGGTACTACAGAACTCCTTTGGCACTGAGTAGTTTAGGTTTGCATTCCACCTCTCAGTCAGAAGGTTACAGAAATGGGACACAGATTTGGCCTCTGAGTAAGGAAACTGTATATGAGCACACACTCCTGCACAGAGAGTATTACTGGTCACAGCTCTTAGTTTAAGGATTTATGGATGGATATATTACGTCTCAGCATCTGTTCTGCATCACAACTTCTGACATGGAGAAAGAATCTCCCACAGTGATTTCAGCGAAGACAACACTGCATTCATAGACAGCACAGAAGACAAAATTTTGGCCCTGAAAACAAAGTGTTTGGTTCATTGGTTGGTTGGTTGGACTTTCTGTATATAGTCAGGCTTCTTGCTTTAAAATTCTGCACATGTATTAGACATCAATAGCTACATTTAGGTCACTGCATGGTTTTATCATCTGTACATAAAACAATTTTCATTTTAAATGATAAAAAAGTAGAGTATTGTTTTGTCTTTATCTCTGCACAAGTTTGGCATTATTCTTTTTCAGAAGCCTGGTAAGTAGTCTTTTCCATGAAAGCAGGGTATGATGTCTAGCAAATATACAAATTTATTTCAAACTGAAGAATTTTCTTCTGAAGAAGTTTAATGGAAAGGTGTCACTCAAAAATGGGCTTTACTCCTTACTTTACATAATATTTTCCTCATTCTTCCAAAACAAATGTAATCACTTTAATTGATTGAGCAAGTCTTCAAAGGTTTTGAATCAAATGTTCAGTGTTTGATTTCTCAGTTACATCATATCAACACTCACAAGCTTGTACCAGTGATATATTTGGTTTTATATCTGTATTTTACAATTAAAAGATATTTTTCTGCTCTTATTATTGCTTAGGTACTGTCATTTTCTCTGGCTTCTTTCATGACCTTTATCACTGTCACATTTGAACACCTAATTAATAAGATTAATTCAGGTAATTTGATAAGTCAAATGTTCTGTGGAAATGGTAATAAAAAGGAGGCTTCTTTATTTAATTTCACTCTGCTGAGGAAACAAAAAATTAAATACAAAAACAGAGAAATTATAAGAAACTCTTTTATGGGACCAGAGAGAAACAACTTGAATAAGATATGATGTCTAGAAAGAGATAATAAGAAAATTGTAATTAAACAAGAATTAAAATTTAAAAACAGAGTAAAACTATGAGAAGTAACATCAATGACACTTCACCAGAGAACATGCTGGCACACAAAAGTCTGACCAACAGCTCCTTCACAAAGTACAATCTGACCCACTACAAACTGGGATATTTAACCCAGAATTCAGTCAGAACACTACAAATTCTTCAAATGTTGCTGTGATAGGTCAGTTTGGCTCTTGTTTGAAGGCATAATCTGGAACTGACTTACTATATTATTTTTTGTAATTTGGGAGGAATGGGTATCAAGCAGCATTCACAGGAATACAGACTAATTCACTCTCAAATGATTGGACCATATATTGCATGTTTTAAGGCAATGAGAGAAGAGGTGCTATATACAAGAATAAATTTAATTTCTCAGAAGACAAAAATACAACATGAGAAAATAGCTGTCAGACAGTAGCTTTGAAATTGCACATTTGAAGGGTGCTAAAGATATTAATGAATGCACAGAAGTGTTTGAGTTTAGTGGAAGCAAACACCATTTCTGGGGTAATTATTGAGATATCTATTTCTGGTGAAGCACTATCCCTCATTTACTTCATCATCTTCCAAATTTTTTAAAATTGGCAATGAGAATTATGGAAAAATATCTCAAGAATGGCTGAGTACTGTCAGCCCCCTCCTGCAGTCAGAATGAGCAAGAGCATTAAAAAGCAGCACTCTGAGAAAAGCCTTATAATTATTCCACTGTAGAGTTTAAAACAGGCTTCTTCTGAGTGGAGATGGGTTATGTGCCCAGGTTAAACTGTTCAAATACATTTAGTGATAAATACACATTAATGCACCATCTAGCAATGTGTGTCCAATGCCTATTTATCTGATAATTAAATTCCTTTCCTTTCTGATAGATTTTACCTTGAGAAAATGTTCTGTATGTATCAGCAAAAATGTTGAAAAGATCAAATATTTCAGATCTTATACTGTTTCCTAAAAACAGGGTGGTTTTTTTTCCCAGAGACCTAGGTGCCATGCACCCATTGCCTGTGTCTCTGCAAGCTGGTTTCTTCACACTTGGGGTATTTGAAAGTTGGCATAAAGTGTCTGTTCCATGATCTCTCTTTTAATAGGGAAATTGCAAAAAATAAGGCACCTTTGGTTTTTTTAGTCTAAGTTTAAGCAGTTTGTAATTCTGAATGTGCTTGGTGTGAAGTCTGCTGCTACTGAACTCATTTAAAGTGTTTATGAGGAAGATATAGTATATGTGGGTAATAACATTCCCAGGAATGAAATAGTATAGAAATGGAGAGGGATGTGCTGCAATGAGCTGCCAGCACTTCTGAACTCACCAATGCTATTTTATTAGCAGCAGATAGAGATCCACAAGTCTGCCTGCCTTTTGGGGTGTGTCATTAAGTACAAAAAGGCTTTTCAGTATCACAATTTGAATAGGAACACTAACTGAAAGACTTTCAAGACACACTTCAGTCTGCCACATAGTGTCTTTTGCAGCCCCTTGGAAAACTGTAAATTGGAACTAACCATTGGAAACTTCTAATGTAAATATTTAAGTTGATTATTCTTATCTTACTTGTGCATTGGTTGAAAAGCCCGAGTCTGCCAAGCAAACAATTCTGAGGAGTTCTTGCAGAAGAACAAGACATTCCAGTTACAGCAGTGAAAATACAAACAGGTTTTCTCCTAACAATTAACATAAGAATAGAAACAATGTGAGCATTCCACTAGATACAAAACAGTGCAAGGGGAAGTCCTCTTCTGTTGAAAAACAATTCTTTTCTGAAAAACTATTGATTCTATTTAAACTCCAGTTAAAAAAACTGGTCAAAAGTCTAATTTTCCTTTACTAGTCACAGACATGCTTTTTACTCCCTCAAAATGATTTTTTCTTAGGTAAGTGGTACATTCTTAATAGGGTTTGTATTTTTGTATTGTAACACATAGACAAAAACAAAAAAAAAAAGGGGGTTGGGTTCGGGGTTTTTTGGTTTTTATTGTATACAATATGAGGCTGTTCTGTGGATCCTTCATTCATGCAGGGGGAGTGCTTATCAAAGTGGATAGTTTCACTTGTGGCAGTGCCTTGAGGGGTAATTTCCCCCTATCACTGTGGGATATGGGAAATTCCCATATCACATCACTACATACAATGCCATGTCAGCAGAAAACTGATGACACGTGACAGGAATGCATGGATGTTCCACAGGAGGACATTCTCTGCCATGTGTAGTGGTCTGCACAGAAGTCCACCCTGGAGACATGGCCACAGAGCAAGTCCCTCTACATCTAGTGGCATTATGACTCCATGTAACACTACAGATAAATTTGCAGTTTACTTAAGTCCACTGCATCACATAAATTGTGGGATTTGATTTATCCAATGTTCCACCTCTTCCCACCTATAAACACTGTAGAGTTCCAAAATCCAGCTTTGTCTCAGTGTGATAGATAATAATAGTGGTCTGATTTTTCCAGTTCATACACTTCACCAAGAACAGTTGTCTCAGACTCTGGTACTCTAGAGAGTATTTTCTTAATTTATTTTATTGTTTTAATTGTGGTTACTGACAAATATCTTCAGCATAAAAAAAAAAAAAAACAAAACAGGGAAATAATTCCTGAGAATATTCTTTTGCTGAAGGTGAAAGTAAAGTCGAATGGCATATTCAGACATTCCTGCATGTCAAGAATTCCACTTAGTTTTACAATTGAACATTCTGAATCAGTTAATTATTGTTGCTGAAATACATATTTTAAATGTGAAAAATTATGTCAAAGTAAAGAGAGATAAATTAAATGGGGACTAAAACAAGTGTCATTAACCTACTAAGAAATGAACCAAAATATCTGAATTAAATGTTTCTACACAGATTTCAAAACTCAAAAATGATAATGAGTGTAGAAGATAGAATATATATGGATGAAAATTATTCTAAATTACATTAAAAAAAATCTTCCAGAGAGAAAGCACATTATGTTTATGTGGGTTATATATATATATATCCCCATGTATGTGTACCTGTGTTTGTAAATATACATTGTTGGGTGTGTACACACATATATGTTGTGTAAACGTATGAGGATGAAATGTGTGTATTACTTTGCAGTGTCAAATAATGGCAAAAATATCACTGCAGCTGAACACACAAGGACACGTCACTGAAGTCTATTCGCATCTCATATGCACTTCCAGAAATGATTGTAAGGTCTGCAGCACAAGACAGATCATTTCCCTTCTTCCTTCCCTCTGAATATGCCATCTGACCTAAGGGCTCCTCAAAACAACCCAACACATGTTTCCGTAGTTTTTTGGTTATAAAGCTTGAGCACTTCTCCCTCTCTTTTCATGACAAAGTCCAGCAATAATTTGTTCCTTTTTCATGTATCCAAAATCCCTCCATGGTAGTTTCTATTCCATTCACTGATATTACAGCTTCATTGACTATTTTTCTTACTAGCACTCTGAAAAAATAGTCTTCCTGTAGAAACACAGTGCCTTTGAATACTCTAATTTTGTCCTTAATATAATTTTTGTCTTCTTTCTCCTCCAGCTGTAACCATGTCCAAATTTTAGGTTATTGAACTTAGTCCATCAAATCTACTCCTACAAAGAAACATTCCTCTCCCACATAATTATCTTTCCATCATCTCTTTTAACTGTAGAGTGGTCCAGAGCTATGTTTTCATTTGGACCCTGTGTATTTTGATTTCTGCATGTAGTTACTGAGGGTTTTTTCCCTCATAAAAGAGTATTTATTTTATGATGATTACCTGATGATGGGATAAATGGTTTTTTCCACTAAGCTAACACTAGAAATTAGACATTCAGCTTCTTGTGCTCCAGATGTACAAAGATCTGTGGAAATTAGAGGAAGTTCATTCGAGAACTAGAATGAAAGTTAGAGGAGGAATATTTGAGCCAAATGTGTGAGAAAAATGTCTCTCAAACTTCCTGCCAGAAAATGGACACCAGAGAATGAGAACATGACCATGAAAGAGAAAGACTATTCATTCATCTATTTCTAATTTGTGTGTCCTAGTTTGTGACTTTGGCATGAGGCATTTGGCATTATCTCTGAGGTATCTCTCTTGCTGCATGGCATTGAGATTAACTTCCTCTGTGCCTCCCCTTCAGTCTAAAAGCCCAGAATTTACCCTGAGATCAAAAATAGTACCTTTGCCATCTGAGGCACTTTAAGAGATTAAGTGAGGTGGTTTTTTTTATAAGTGTCCTGAATCTATGTGTTTAAATTGTCATTTAGGCACTTGAGTACTACAATAATGCTGGAGTAAACCTATTTAGCAAATTTCACACACCCAAAATTGCATCATTTCCGACATGTCGTGTAGGCAAGACCTTCCACCCACCTTACCACTCCCTGCCAAGCTGCACCTGATCCCTTGTGTGCACCCAAATGCATGCT
Source organism: Cinnycerthia olivascens (assembly GCA_035048155.1). NCBI lineage: Eukaryota > Metazoa > Chordata > Aves > Passeriformes > Certhiidae > Cinnycerthia > Cinnycerthia olivascens. Next base: position 12,586,242 of record JAWWMU010000106.1, read on the forward strand.
CCAGTGATGCATGAATAGTGGGTGATAAAACTTACAGCCAGAGTTAATGGCAGCCAAATGTGCCCCAACAATTCCTGAGAGAATTGTTAAGAGTGTGAGTGATTTTACAGGCAAAAGTAAAAATCTCAGTGAGTCCATATTAATGTTGCCAAACTATTTTTTGAAAACTAACATATTGCAAGCAATTTACAGACTACAGTATTAGTTGGTAAGATAAAATATCCAGATTCAAGCAGCTAAGTAATCCCTTCTTTTCTAACCTTTCTCATGTAGCCTATAAAATATAAACTCTTTCAAAAGCAAATTTGGAAGTAGAATAGTATGTATGAGTAAAAGTAACATCAGGTTATCAGACATGAGTTTATATTCCAACATCACTTCCCAGCTGTGCAACTCTTTAAAAGTTGTGAAAATTTTAGGCTAATTTACTAACAGTAAATTAGATTGTCCTAGATGATATTTCCTGTGTTCTTATTAGTGTATGTGTGTGGGCCTAAAGATAATTTGCATAGTACAGTCTGTATTACAGCAAGATGGGGCAAGCACAATCTGTTTACTTTGCTTCAACAATTGCTCATTCTCTAGCCAAAGAATAAGGTGGGGCTGCTTCCTTCAGGTTCTCTCTGCTTAGCCTTTTTCTTTGAATCATTGTTGCATCTCACATATGAGGCATGGAAAGTGACATTATAAAGCCTAAGGTAATTTCTTTGAAGACTTTCTGTTTCACTCTTACAGCTTCTCAATAGGACTTTTTGCCTAAAGAATGCACCCCACAAACAGAAGACATCTAATTCCAGGTTTATCAATTTGTGGTGAGAGCCCTGCCAGATCAGGTCAGTATGTGAGGGCATCAGTGGCTGGCTGAATAAAACAGATGAAGGGCTATTCTCTCATCCAAGATAAGATGGTATTGCTCACATCTGTGCAGGTAAAGACTTTTCTCACACCTTCACCTACACTGTGTGCTATAAACAGAATATGCCTTGCACTATGCCCTGAACTGCACTCCAGTATGTTGAGAAAGCCTTAGCAAATTTTTGTGCCAGCAGAACACTAATAATTAATGAGTCAGCAAAGTGGGAGACTGCTTGAAAATGTACTCCAGCCCACAGTTCTAATATTTCAGATACACCTCTGATAATAGGAGAGGAGGTTTTTGCAGGAGTGGGGTGTTTTGTGTGTTCTTTTTTTTCCATCATGAACTGAAATTAAGTAAACGTGAGCAAGATTGGGGCTCCAAGCAAACTTTGCAATTGTTTATATCAACATCTTCAAAAGCAGAAATTGATTTGGAACATCGCTGTCTTTCCATGCCTTTCTTGAAGTCCTTCATTCTTTCTTTGCACAAATGGGGTGAATATGCATTCCTGAAAAACTTTTGGGTGTTTTAAAGTGACTCTCAAAGTTAAAAAGCGTTCTGCATTAAAAGTGTTAGAATTTTACTGCATACCAAATACATATTCCCTCAAGAGCCTTATGCATTTGTTTTAAATGGCCTGCTGTTTTATTAAGTTAGTTGGGCTTGCCTGTGTTAAGTTTATGGCTTTCTAATGAAACCTTTATTTGGATTTCTTTTCAGTGGAGAAGTTTCCTATGGCCTACCCCATGTGTAATGTGGTCACAGCTATTTTAAAAGGTAGTTCTCAGTGGACCTCAGAACAGCTTAGTCTGCCTAAACGGTGTCATTACTTCATGACCTTAATGAATGACTGTTTAACCTTCCTTAGTGGTCACAAAAAGAAGAAAGACAGAGTCCAACCGTGTTGGATGACAGGATGTCCTGAGATGAGAAATTTGTGAGAATTTCTGCCTTTGGATCTACAAACTTATCTACCCTCTTGCTGTGGATCAGAGCCATACAGCATGAACCGCCACTATTTTAAGTGTCTCTAATATTTTAGAGATTTTCAGCTGAAAGTATAAAATGGTCCCAATGTATAATATGCTGTCATCTCTTCTTAGGCTTACATAATCAGAATTATTTCATATGTACACAGGACACAAGTTTTAATAATTTTTAATTTTTTTTTTGCTGGTTGATGAGGCAAATACCAATCTGATGCTGCCGCATTCAGTAGTTTTATATTCTGTTTTTGATTAAAGCAGCACTTTCAGGTTTATTTAGACAGCCCATGGTCCTTTTTAAAAGCAACTGATGTCCAGAAATCCTGGCACTGATTCTGTTAAATGAACTTTGACTGCCCAAACAGCATCTCTTATGTCTTTTATGCACTGGACTGGATTTTAGAGTGACTGACAAAGGGGAACTTAGCAGCAAAGGTGAGCAGTTCTTTGTTATGCCGTGTTTGCTTCAAGATTGAATAGTCACAGACACAAGACTACTATGAAATCTATTGGAGTTTAGTAATAATTTTCATTGCAACAGCAATTAACCTGGTTTCAAAAACAGCATCATCTATACATTTAATAGAAAGAAAGATCTAGAGATGCAACTGCGTTTTTGGTATGTTCGACATAGATTTCAAAGAGAAGAGTAGACACTTTGAATGTCTCAGAGTAGAGATGATGAATTTAAGGATATTTCAAGAGGATTAAAATTGGTCCCACCATCGAATTGTGCTTTAGGCCCACACATTCTGAGGATGGGCATATTAGATTTCCTCTGGGCTACTAAAGCAGAAAGAGAGCAGGCACTCAGGTTATTCCAGAGCAAACTTGAGGCTGTCAAGAAAACATGATTTCAGACCACCTGAGAGAGCAAGGCCCCTTCAGGATATGAAGAGATGTTTTCTTACACTTCAGCTGTGGAATTTCAGTGTAACCAGTGCCTGGGTGGCACTGCAGAGACCTCTGTCCTGGTTGTGCTGCATATCCACTCTCTAGGATCCAAGTCCATTTATGATATAAGACATTGTAAATCTAAAAGTTAAGGCACCTACGGTTATTATTATTATATGTCAAAACTCATTAAAAATGAAGACAACTGTATTCTGGTTGAGTCAAAACAAGCCAGTGTCCAAATACTATGTCTGTTAATTCCTGAAATATCTGTTGAACTTGAGATATGCTCTCTTGGAAGCAGTTTTACTGTCTTTTGTGTAAGGAAATTTCCATTGGCGCCTGAGTCAGAAAAACTTTGCTCAGAAAGGTATAATATATCTAAAAGAAAATTATTACCAATTAAAAATATGTTTCATTCTTCTGTACAGGACAAAGAATAAGCAGATGGCATAATAAGATGAGAACAAGTGGAAATTTACAGATCAAAATATCTAATTTTCTGTGTTAAATGGAGCAAATTACTTCAGGAGGTAATAAACAGAAAATTAAAAAGATGAGAGAGAACAGTTACTTGGCTTTTCCTTATCAGCATGCACGGTAGTGGAGATAAATGCTTACGTTACTCATTGTTCTGGTCTGGTTTCCTTTTTGACTGTCCTGGAAAACTCTTACTAAAACATTGACAATTGATGGAAGTTTAAAGAACAAGCAACTAGATTTTTTGTTTGAGAAATAAAAATCAGAAACCATTTAAAAATGTTATTAATTTTACTTCCTCCTTGAATCTTTAGGTCATGTTGTGCATGTCTTAGCAAAGCAAATACTGAAGAAGACAGCAGCCAGACATTCCCTGTAAAAGTCCTAAAAGTCCTTACTTTCAGATACAACTGTGCTCATTTACTGTATAATTCAGGGATTTGCAGACACATGTACACACATCACCACCTCCAGGAACTTGTTTTGTACATCTGATGAGATCTCTCTTCAAAATTCAATTGAAAAAATATTACACTGAAGAGCAAGAGTCATATTGGTAATGCAGACAATTGTTCTACTTCTGATCCCAGTTGTGCTAGAACTGTTCATTAATTCTATCTGTACAAACAAGCAGAGTATATGAAAGCTTTGATCAAGGATTAGTTTAGAAGTCTTCCAGCTGTGTCGAAGCTATGTTGTGCGAGTTTATCACATTTCTGAAGTTCTGTCTCAATTCCATTCCAAGTTGAGTTTGAAAAAGCTGCTTAGATTATCGAAATGAAAAAGAGTTAAAAATTGACACCATGTTATAAACTTTCTTTAAATCATTATATGAAAAAGTTATGTAATATCTTTGGGGAAAAACAAAGAACAGATTCAAAACTGTCACATATGCCAGAAAAAAGCAATATGTGCAGTCATTTTCCAGTTTGCTTAAAAATAGGAAACTAAATGCTGGGGTTTTTTACATTATTTACATGAAGAACTCAGGAACACTTGTTATCATTTTATAGGAAATGAATTGTGTTCAAGTGTTAAAGGCAAACCAAAAAATTGGCTAAATTATATTCTTGAGTCTACCTGAGAACTGGATGAATAAAATAAGTAAAGCAACCTAAATTTCATGGTCTGACTAATAATCACTTTTACTTACAAATTCTTCCCTAGCTACAATTTCTTCCTGTACTCTGACTGGCAATGCTGATGCTATCTTTAAGAGTAATACTTCTCCTTTTACCTTTGTACCGTCACACTTAACAAGGGTAAAAGGTGAGCAGCCTGAGGAATTAAAAGTGGAAATGAAGCACACTTTTCCAACAGAAAAATTGCTTAATTAACTTTTTTGGAGAAGTTATGAGATCTCGAACTTTGGTTGAATTCCTATTAGAATGCACATTTTAGTTTAGTAGAAATGTAGAGGGAATTTGAAATCATGCAGTGTGTGAGAATAACTCATTCATTCTTAAAGTGTACCTAAAAATCTATAAGTGAGCGAGATTCTGAGAGACTACCATTACACAGACTTCAAATATTGCTATCATTTCAATAGATGCATGAAGATTCCTCAGTGCAGTCACATACCCATGCAGGACATCCATCTCAACAGTTTTGGTACAGTTTCTACCACTGTGCCCCAGCAGGAGGAATGCAGGTGACAATGCAGTGACTCATTGGCAAAGCAAAGAGCAAGTCAGTGCAACAGTGGCAAAAAGAAAGAATAAATATTGTGTAGTCTGAAATCATAACATATTCATACTGATTGTACTGGTTTTGTCTTGAATACTGCTCTATAAATCTGGCAGGGTAGTTCTAAAAAAAACCACTCATAAGTTAAAAAAATCACTTTTCCCTGTGTAATTTTCTTATGTCTAAGACCATATGGAGGTATTCTGGATATCTCCTCTGTGATTTATGCTTTCATACTGTTTCTCACTAAGACTGAGAGATAAAAGATGTTTTCATCCAGGGTCTGTATTAGAGCTCAGCAAGTGCTAATGCTGGCCCATGGTGGTATCAGCTTTTATTATCCCTATGTCTACCAATATTAGGAAGAAAATCTTGGATCCACTCTCTGTAATTAATCCTTTTTTGGCATCCTATCCATAGGAAAGAAGAATTGGATTACACAGAACTAATTTAAAGTCATATCTCCCTACATATATATCATCTTTAGTTAAAATTATATGTTTTCTTACCAATGGATATATTTACATGACTCAAGAGTTTAGAATGGTTGTGCTCTTCTAACATTGCTAGTATTTCTTTACCCAATTACTTGGCTATGGCTGTATGCTATTTCTGCCCAGTCCGGATAAAATTAGATTCTATGTCCTTGGAATTATGGAAGATGCAGCTACTAGTGTGAATCATATGGCTGGTCACAGTGAATTGCATTTCAAATACCTTGGTTGTCCTCTTTTTGTTTTCTTGGAGCTCTCTTAGTTAATGAGAATTATTAGAAGATTATCCAAACCAGAATGCCTTTGCAAAAACATAACCAAAAATTGGATATTTCAGATCTACTCACAGACAAGAACCACAAACCTATTTCTCCTCCTGTGGCCTGCCTTAAGCCCAGACACAAAGTCTGGGGGATGGTAGACATGCACAGCTTTAGTGCTGCCTTACTTGGATTACTTCTAAATACAGGATGAGTCCTGGGCAGTGCTGATAGCCAAAACATTGAGGAGGTCAGGGCACAGAGGGGCAGGTTGTGTCCTCTCCTCAGTTACACCCTTAATATTCTCCTTACTAGGCAATATTAAGAAAAGTGGCATGAAGCCAGCATGTACAACATCTGAGTGTATGTAGGAACTCTGTGCAGGGAAAGAACAAATTACCTTGTTTTACTGAGCTCCAGACTAGAAATTAAAATTTTTAGCTGTCAGGAAAGTAAAAAGCAAAAAACTCAGCCAAACTTCACTAGTCAGAACATTTTCATGCAATAATAGGTGACATCAGTCTGCGCTAGAAGTTACTGGGAAATTTCATTTTCTAGCTACAAACCACAGTGCCATGCAATATATGCTTCATTACATCTTTCACTTCTCATAATATAAACAGATGATGTCACACTTTGAACAAAGCAATTCTTTTTTTCCTCCAGTCCTCAAAACCTTCCCTCTATGAAATGTCTTCTGTTGGGTCAGTTGTGGAAAAATTTATTCTCACAGCAGAGTAAACTAAATTCTTTCTGATTATTAAATCTGTAAAGTAGATGATTGCCTTGGTTGCTCCATCTGATTCAGCTTTAGATGGAGCTAAAATGTAAATGGAAAACAAAGTTTCTGCTGTAATCTTTGCCTTGGGCTTAACCTTGAATTCCTCGAGTTCCTACTTGTCTTCTTTGTTCCAGTACAAGTTCTGGAACAATTTCTGGTGCATTGTTTGGAACAACTATTCAAAGGTGGTGAAAAATGAGAGAAGTTTAATAAAAGGCAAAAATTAGTTTTGGAGATCTCCCATTGTGCTTACCTATTCCTGCTCTTAAATAATTCAGGGAGTGATTAGGATGTTTATGCTCTCTCTGCTCTAGTACTGTCAGTACTGCTATTATGGGTGCTTGATTAATGGACTAAATCCCACACCCCAAATGCAGCTTGGCAAGAGTGGTATCCTAGTAAAAGACTCTATAATCAGACTCGTCATGGATGTTGAAAAGGATATGTAAGGCTTATGAAATGCCAGGTATCTGTTTAAGGGAATAACCAAAATGTTCATGTCCAAATAACTCACTAATAAAAGAATGTGTAAGTTGTGTTGTGAAATGGGGATTAGTAAATGAGTAAGATAAATTATGTGTTAAGGGATTAAAATGTGAACTTATTTGTTGTGTAATTATGCCTGTCAGTGTTCTATATTAACAATTACTAGTTCTATTGTTAATAAGATGGGAGGTTACGGCTTTATGATTCCCTGATGAGTAGAATAATAGCAGTAAGTGGATGACAGAAAGGAAAAAAATGGAATAAACAAAAAATTTAATTAAATTCTTTATGAAAACATAGTCAACAAACTTGTCTAACGTAGACACAATACGAAGAAGGTTCTAGAAGTCCAGGAGAGTCAGCCTAGCAGCAGACAGAATTTACGGTGGCTGTTACAGGTGAGGTTACAATTCCATACTATGCAGTATTTTTACAAAAAGCACTCCCTGTTTCTTGCTGCTTAAGAAGAGTTTTATCTTTTCTGGGCTGAGAAAGTGTCTCAATGAATTTCTTATTACCTTTTAATTTCAGAACTTTTACATCTGGTCCTAAAGACATTCCAGTTTCAATGAAAGAAATTATGGAGAAGGGATTCCAGCAAAGAAAATCCTTCCACCAGTGCAGAAGTCAAGCACTGTCAGTTCTTTCAGAAAAACTGTTTTCTAAATGGAGACATTCATAGGAAAGGTGTACTAGAGGTGCAGGAAACACTTCTATGCTCAGAGTTTGAACAGCTTCTATGCAAGAAATGTGGCATGAAGCATCCAGCTATTTCCACAGGAAGAATGCTGAAGACCCAAGGAGACAGAGGTCTTTGGAGGAGAGGAGAAATGGATCTGCTCAGCCTTCAGAGAGGAAAGCTAAGTGGGCTAAGGGGAGACCTTATTGCTGTCTGCAAAATACCTAATGCAAGGATGTAGGTAATATAGACCACACTCGTGTTTGCAGTGCACAGTGATCGACAAGAGACAACAAAAACAAAACTTGGGGAAAAAGTTCCAATTAATTCTCAGGAAATAATCTCCCTAAACCATTTGTTTAAAAAAAGCAACAAAAAAAGCAGACTGTGGATCCCCTTACCTTACAAAGGGTACACAGGTATTTTAACATTATTTTCTCTTTAAATGTTTAAATGTCATATTTTTAATTTAAAAGCCAACAAAATATGAAAATATTTGTAAAGGGACAGAATGAGTCTGGAAATACACAAAATTTCAACCAAGACCCTGAGGTCTATCCTTACATATGTCAAGGTATACATTGATTTATGAAAAAAATGTACAATTATTGAAAAATTTATGATTAAAAACATTGTAGTATCTGGGAAAACTGACTTGATTTAGAAAAATGGTGACAAGTAAAAAGTGAAAGACAGCATAAAGGAGAAAATGAAAGCCTCAGTTGATGATTATTTACATTTTTGAGTTTTCCTGGGACTTAAACCATTTCTACAGGAAATGGTCCACACTTTTGATATTTCAGTGAACCAGCAAGTAAGCATTTTAGCACTTCTAAATTGTATAATAATCTTAAATTTTAGGTATATGTATTTCATCGTCTGTGAAACTTTCTTCATGTGTTTTATTGCCAAAGGAATTCAACGGGAATTTGGACAGAAACGATTTTCCACTCCAGAAATTCTGGTGACATTTTTCCAAAGTCAAAAAGTGTAGCCTGGTCGTTTTCTTGAAAGATAGATTCTGACCCACTAAAATAGAATTTGGAAGCACATGGCAACATTTTCTTGCACCATGGGATGGATTGTTTAAACTCCATGAGGGGGGAAGCCATGCATGTTCTCTTCAGCAGTTCTGTCACCTCCATCCAGGCAGTTCCTGCCTCGAGTTCTTGATTGGCTTGGGCTGTGAATCCCCCTCACCCTTTCCATGTACTGCATTGAGAAAGATTTCGGGAAATAGATCTCAACACTGTTCCAGATTGAAACAGTTGTAAACTTGTGCCAACTTTCCTACATCATTGTCTTTTACTAGGTGGTTTGCTTAAAGTTTTCCCTGTGCTCTTCAGCTACAATAAAATCAAGACTGTTTGTTATTTTCTGTCTATAATACCCTGGCATAAGTTTATAAATCCTGTGCTGTGAGTCAGGCTTCTAAGGCACTGCAGGTAAGGATGAGTTCCTGAAGTGTGATTTTAAAGGATGAATTTTTAAAAACTAATAGATTTCATATTCTTTTCTATTTACTGGTTCTATTTCTCAAGACTCTGAATTTCATGCCTGCAAGTTCTTTTTTCAGCTACGCGGCTGGAAATTTCTCTTTCACTGTCTTTCTTTTTTTTTAAATAAGGGCAGAAATATTTTCCTTAGATTTAGTGGAAAGGAAAATATATATCTGCAAGAAACAGAAGTTTTTGTATATATTTATATATATATATATTTAAAGTGATAAGTGTGTCTATACATATCTCATGTGATGCTGTAGCTATTTTATATCTGTGGGGGTTTTGTCATATATATTTTAAAATTAGGAAGATCAAGGATGCTTAATGCTGTTACTCTTCCAGAGAAAATATTCTTCCTAGCTTGCATTGGAGACTTGCAGCTTTTAGAGAACATGATGTTTTTGTTATGCAACAATGTGCTTTTATAATTTGTTCTTTGTCCCAGAGAGAAAACTAGGTTAAACTTAATATGGTTTGTATGTAGATAGGTGTTAACAGAGAACCACATTTTGTAATCAGATCTTAGGCAACAGACCAGACATTTCATTTAGTTTGGAAGCAAAAATCCTGTCATTCTAGTAGAATTACTCTTTAAGTACTTTTATTTTCATGATTTAAGGGAGGGTCATATTCTTCTCTCACTTCCTTTGGAACTTAAGGCACAGGTAATTCAAGTAGCTGGAAAAGTAGGAAAAAGGCATTAATTTGTCAGTCATTCTGGACTCCTATTGCATATAATAGCAATTACTCCTGCTCTTACATGACATTGCTTAAAAATAACTACATCTCACACCACCTGTCTTATGCAATGCAATACAGAGTAAAGCACAGATGAGAGAAATGAAGCTCAAAATTGAAGAAACCAAAGTTATCATTATATTATTAATATATAAAGAGTGCTATATAATTGATGTTCTGCACTATTCTGCTGTGGTAGATGAAATAATATTGTCATGTATCTTCCCTAATGCTAGGATGCTTTGAGTCACATCTCACTTACTACCAAGATTTCCAGATGCACTTTGAGTTAATAAAATGCCTGCATAAAATTATAATTGAAAAATTAATATAATCTGATTCAATCTCCCACTATAGGATCTGGAAATCCATAAATTAAAAGTAATGACATATAAACATTTTACAGAGGGAGAAAGCAGACAACCAGGAGATGCTGAAATTGTTTGACTTGCTACATTTGGAGCATCTAACAACAGCCTGAGCAAAATGAAGAGAATATTAACTCTTGCAAATGAATAGTCTTTCCACCAACTGTCCCAGCATACAAAGAAAGTGCAGAGTAGCCTAGTTTTGATTTAAGAACAAAAAAAAGCCAAAACATAACAACCAAAAAACCAACCAAACACAAACACAAAAAACCAAAACAAACAAATAAAAACAATTGGCCAGTCTCTACTGGACAGTCAAATGAGTGGCTGTTTGATGCCTTAGCAGGCAGGGTCAGCCAAGATCTGCAAATAACTCAAAGACAACCACAGAGGGTTACAAATTACTGACAAGAATGTTATGTGTGCAGCTGAACACAAGAGCAGCCAGAAGTACATTGACCAATCAGAAGATATTTGGGCAAGGCCCTAACAATCTAAATTCACTGGGATAATTCAGAATTACGCGGATGATGACTAATGACATCTTCGACATTTACAACTATTTGCAGGGTAGTAGAAGAACCATTTACAGGTAAGGAGTAAATTCATGAAGGTTAAGTTCAGGAAAAGGCAGTCAGGGCACAATGAATCCTATGTTAAGGGGATATTTACAGCAGTTAATGAGGTGTTTGATTATTAAGTGTAATAATGAGGGAAGACACAAAGTCTAGAGCACACTGGAAGACTGACTCTGGGTCTGATACCACTTCCTACAAAAGGCAATGACCTTGGTCAGAAATGTGCTTACCCTGGTATTTAGACAGATGCCTTAGGTACAACAGAAATGCACACTTTTAGTGAAGGATTTTTCTGGTTTTTTTGTAAAACAGATTGCACTATTGTTATTTAATGCCTAAATTACACTTAGTCAAGAACAGCTGCTTGGTTTTGGTCTTGTATTCCCTGAGTTTTGTGAATAATGAAAATACCTCTCAGAGATCATTGGATCACCAACTTGGCTGCTACAATTTGTTTACCTCTTGTGAAGAAAAATGAGTCATAGGAATCACCACAAGCAGTCACTGACTGAACCTGTATGGTGCACGTTATATATTAAATATGATAATATTCAGGATAAGTTTGGACTACTGTGCTTTTCTACTTTCTGGAAAAGATATCAGAATGACATGATAACGCATCTCTGACAGCCTTTGTAAGAAGTATTGAATTATATGGAATCAGAAATATTCTTCATTTATGATCTGGTTGTCTGGGAATGAAGATTTTACACTAAATTGTGAGAAAAAAAAAATATTGACATAATTTTCTTTTTTAAATAGTGTTCATAGAAAACATCAGTCTTTTAACCTAAGAACCTAAAGGACAATATATTTATAAACTCTGGCTCATACACAACTGTGGCACAGTAGTTAAAGTGATTCTCTGAATATTTTGAATTGACCAAACACAACTTCCAGAGGGCTGAAAACCCATTGTGGGGCTCAGTGACCTTCTTATCTATTCTCTCCTGTAAATTGACTATTGAATTTTGCCTTGCCTGAAGCTGCTGGAGGTGTCCCTGCAAAGGGAAGAGTGGCTCAGCAGTTCAGATCTTAGTGGGCCAGGAGAGGAGAAAGGGCAGAGTTTAGCTGTCTCTCAAGAGTTCCTGGGCTTTCAGATGCTCACTGTGCTGCTACATAGGGGAAAGACAAATAAGAGCTACTAAGCACAGATATCCTTCCAACTCCTTTCATGGCAGGTCACTTTGACGGACCCAGGGTCTTGTAGGGCTGCCTGTCCCATTACTGTCCCTCTCCTGCCTGGCCTCAGAGGGAGTCTGCTGAGAAAAGTGTCTGGTATGTGCTAAACTAAAGTCCTTCCTTCAAATCCTTCCCCATCTGGTGCTCACCTGTGCCATTCCAACCCTTGTTTTATGCCTGTAGCTGTCACATGCAGCAAATTCCCTTGTGCTTCATGGTTTTGTATATTAGTTAATTTCCCTTCAGAAAAAGGTGTATTCCTTTCCTTGTTTCTTTGTAATCATCCTGAAAAGTTTTTGGCCTCATGTTATGCTATTCCAGAGCTTTTTCCTATCACACAAAGCAACAATATTTCAATAGTCACCTTCTCAGGATTCCCACCAAAGTGGGAGGATTTGCACCCATAAACACAATCTGTGAGGGATAGAGTGGAATGAGGTAAAGGCAGCTATAGCACACATCTTCTTCCTGTCATGCTTACTGAAGGGTCATTTTTGTTGGTGGGAAGAGATTTTTTTGTTCCTGTGCTTGGAAGGGAACACCTGGGAGGTGTGAAGACATCAGCAATGCTGTCACACTGGTGCACTCAGGTGTAGGACACAACCCCACAGTAGGATTCACGAGCTTGGCCACAGCTCTCAGATAATGCATCTGTGTGGAACCAGGCACAGCACTGAGGCAAGCTTAGGGTGGGAGAAGAGGAAGCCCATATGTATGAACCAACAGGCTAGCTGCAATAGAGTGTGCAGATATTTATTTTTTTCTAAAGCAATGCAAAAGTCTGAATAATATACCACTGACAATTACAAAATTGGCTGTGCGTAACCATCATTGCTATTTCAGTCAGAAATTCACTTGGGAAATGTTTAAATTCCATCCTCCCTGAGTAAACTGAATTTTAATATAGTAATTTTGAATTACTATCAGCTCACAAATCTTGGAGAAATAAGGAAAGGGAAGGGTGGCACTACACTTCCCCTGATAATGTCCTATAGATAAAAGGAGAAGGAAACCAAATGATTTGTACACCACCCTCATTCCCTGCGAACAAAAATCAAATGATAAAATTTGAAGAAAGCAATTTTAGGAGACTTACTTGTATTACCAATATAAAATTATACTCAAACCTTAATATGTTCTGATTATGGTATAGGAAAGGATTTTTAACAAGACCTTTGATCCAGCCCATTTTATGGTGAACAAGGTTCAGTTGCTATCAGGTGGGCCCACATTTTTCCATTAGCATTTCATTACTCATTCAAACTCAGTCACAGTGATTGTTCACTGGGCATTTCCCTGGGGTCAGTATAAGTACCTCAGTGAATTACATATGCAAATATATGGCATAATGAAGTGCAGATTCAAAATAATAGCCACAAACCAAGAAGCCATTTTGAACAATCTGGGCAATTAAAATACAAGGATGGTCGTCTGTGCTGACAGTTGTATGAACCAGATAAAAAAATTGCTACAGAAGACAACAGAGCTTAATATTTTATAATATTTCAGTTCACACTAACCTTGTTTTCCCAGCTCTTTGTCTCCTTTTTATTGTGTTAACAGCATGCAAGATTTTGCTGCAAGAATATCAACATCATAATCATTTTTTTAAAAATGTGTCTCATCATCAGACAAATAAAATTTGGCCAAGAGAAGAATACTGCAGCCAGTCCAGAGAGGAATAAAATTTTCTCTAAGGTCCATTAGCTTTTTAATCTGAGGAGAGGAGAAAAAAAATCCTGCCTGACTAAATTATGTTAACAAACAACCACTATCAATATTTTATGCCTGAATCAAAAAATATGGGCCTCATCCTGACACTCTGCTGACACCAGAGGATCAAAGACTTATATTAGGGTTTGGTGTTTGTCTATGTTAGTTGTCTTATTGAAAGGCACTTTTTAGCTCAGAAACTTAAGGCATGTTACAGAAGTGATGACTCCTACCTCCTCTGTGCAGGTGAGAAAACAGAAAAATTGCAGTGGGAAGTGACTAGATGAAGTCATTTAGCAAACTGTTTAAATCGGGATCACAAACTTCTCATGAGTAGTACTTAGAGCATGACAGAATGCAGGTGACATCCAAGGATTTCTGGTGCCTGCAGAAATATTTCTGTTGAATAGATTGGAGGAAAGAATTTATAAATTTGAACAGAGCTAAAGCAAAAACTTGTTCTGGATTTATATTGCAATAAAGTTTTTCTTCTTTTTTGAATTTGTTAGTAGTTCTTGTTTGCTATTCCTCATCCATTAGCAAATAGCTGATAAAGCTCCACAGGCCACAACTTGTGCATTTTATCATGAGATCATAGGTGTGGGCTATGACAGAACTATTCCTTAAAGCACACCTCAGGTCTCCATTTCCTCTGACAAGGAAATAATTGGAGAACACAGTAGTCGATATTTCAATCATCAGATCACTAAAATAAGCTGCAATTTAAGTGTTGGATTCTGCTGAGCTGAAATGGGCTGTCTGCAACTTATCTACAGTTAGATAAATTTAGATAAGTCCTCTGTGCTCTTCATAAGTCACTGGAAGAAGATTGGCAGATGCTGAGAGCAATCCATGATTCCTATTCTACACATTTTTAGATCTTGAAAGAAATGTCCTCTGGAGGTACCTTTCTCTCTTGAGAATAGAGGACACACAGGCAACTAATTTAGAAACTATGAAAATACATATGAGTAAAATTCTTGAGGAAAGTCCTACACTACTTAAAATATTCCATCAGTTGAACTGTTTAGGTGTTACTCATACAGATTATTATATTGTCAGATAAATCCTATTTGTAGTAGTGTGTGACCACACCTTAAAATTATAATTCAATTAATAATTATCTCCTGATTTATTTTTCTACCTCATTTGTAATAAGCTTTCCCTTTTCTGCTTCCTCCTGGCTCATAATGAGATTGCAATCTTTCTTAGGGCTGAGACCCTACTGCCACCACATCTCTCCATCAACCGTGTCCCAAAACTGAGGGGTCTTGCTAAACTACAAAACAAAGACAATAAAAGTCACATTAGCATATAATATCATTAATTACAAGAGGCATAATAAATAATAATTTTTATCTCAGACCTTATTCTGTTACTACTCTTTATACAATAAGAAAAAATTAATAATGGCTTGAAGGTGACAGATTTTGGGCCAGTATGGGAGATCTCTCCTGCACGTCCTCAGTTTGGAGTATAGAAAGCAAGCATTCAAATATCTCCCTGAATTAGTATTTCAAAGTTATGGGCATTTTCTAGAACACCAAAAACTGATAATATGATGGCATAATCTCACAGGAGAATTTTGAAAATTCCTTCATAAGCTATATTAAACATCGATGATATTGCTCCACTTACTGCTGGAAATAGTACTGAATAAATTTATATCAACCATAAAAAAAGTTTACTTGAATATTTGTAAACACTTACATATATGTTAGAGACTACTTTGCTTATCAGTAGAATAATATGTGGTTTTCTCTGTGTACTCTGAAATGGAGAGAAAACCAAACCCATGAAACAGAAACTAACAGTTTGTGCAAAATTTCACATTCTGTCTGGGACTAAGAAACAAACTAAAAAATCTCACCCTACTCATTGCAATTCTGTCTCTATTTAACTTTGCATTTTTAAGGAATTTTTGTAGGTCAATCCAGCCCTGAAGTAAATTAAACAGACTGTGAATTAATTTCGTATGGGCTGAGGGAAATTTGTGGTTAAGTATAAAGTGCATATGATAACCAGCAGAGAATATTGATTTCTATTTTTTGCCATAACGAAATTTGAGGGGGTGACTTTTGGAAAGAGTTTGTCTTGTTCCTAGCAGTACTGTAACTATGGCATAATTGGGGACTGTATATGTCTTAATTCCACCAGTCAATCCTATGCACTGTTCCACTGCCTGTTATTACTCACAGTAACACTTTGAACTTTCACATGCCTATATTTATTCAACAGATGGCAGAGCTTGTGAGAGGATCAAACACCTTCCTGACAAGAGAGCAGCTCATTTTGTGCAAGGAAACTGCCAGATATCTTTTCTGGATGGTAAACAAACTGATAGCCTGCTTCTTTTCCCAGGAGGAATTAGCTGCATGCAGCAGCCACGAAGAGGGCAGGGAGGCATGAGCTGCTGAATCCTGCAAACCTTAATTCAGTGGCTGGTAAGGAGACATAGAATGCACCTTGCAGTAGGTTGCTAAGATGAAAAGTTCACCCTCAAACTCTGCATCAACTGGAGAAAAAAACACTTGGAAACATTCTCTTATTTGTCATAGAGAATGAGAATCTTTCTGCAGTTTTCTATATTAGCCTAAATTCAAATTTTTTGTTTAAATAAGTCCTAAAACAATTTCAGCATGGCTTTATAACTTTATCAGAACATGACGATAAATAACATGAGTTACAGTGGTCCTGCGTACAGCGAATATCTGCTTTGAGATAGCTAAAAAGCACCATCAGAAGCTATTATTGGAACTGGACAGTTTTAACTGTACCTTTTTTTTAAAGAACTTTCTTTCCGTTGGAGTATATTGTTTTATTTTCTGACAGTTTTTCTAGGACTTTTCATAGCAGACAATACCTCAGCATGAACTTATCACCAACATTTTCAAAAGACATTAGACATGGCTCTGTAGTTCCTTGTTTCAGCTTTAAAGTGGGGTAGAACAGAATTCACTGATTGACACCTCCGAAAAATGTTTCAAGAGGAGTGAAATAATATATGACAAGAATATATGAATTACAGGAACCAGCATGTGTTGGTGAAACAGAGAAGGAGGGTACAGTCAAGTGGGAAGCCCTCTATAACAGCAGCAGACAGTGCTTTCTGAAGTACCCTTGGAACAGAAATATGAGCACTGCTGCCCATGTGACAAAATCCAGGGACATGGTGCCTACTGTGAATAAAACAACTGACACTGCCTGGTCCTTGTGGAGCAGCCAGTGTTAGTGACACTGAGAGCTATCCCTGTGAATGGGCATGAGAAGCAACGCTTACTTTCCTGGATGTGTGTTAGAAGTCTGCTGGACTAGGCAGCAATAAAGGTATTGCTTCTCCAAGGGAGATTTTTGTAATAAAGACTTTTTTTCACTTTCTACAAATATGTGCGTCATTTCCATTATTTCTTTCACATATATTTTGCAATCCCATAGAAAATACATAAGGATTTTCTCAGGTTATAGCTTATTTTACCTTTGTGGTGAGGTTCAAGTGGCATTTGTTTCCTTAACTTGATTTTTAATTTCTCTGGTTCTTTCAGACTCTTACAGTTATGCACTTAAAACATTACAGACATAAAGTACATAAAAGTAATACCTTAAAGGTGAATTGTTTTCTCCTTCTTCATCCACGTATATGTCCTAACTTGTTCTGCAAAGCATTTTTCCTAATTAAATGTTCCCTTTCACATTAATCCCTTAACATCTGCTTAGTAATCAAGAACAAATGTTTCCCATTGGTATTCTCATGGGGTTGTTGGGCACTTACCTCTCTTGCTGCAATGTTCAGCCCTTGCTAGTTGGCTTGTATTTTCACTTGAGTTAGCAGCTGACTTGGCTACTAGTTACTGTTTCTCTGATTTTCTGCTCCGTGGCTTCACCAGCTGAAGCCTAGCATGAAAGAGAAAACTGAACACAGAAACTAAAAAGAGAATTCACAGAGGTCCATATCTTCTCTTCCCCCCGGGGTTTTAAGAGGTTCAATCCCGACAACACACTCTCTCGTAATTATGTCTGTCCTTTTTATAGAGATAGGTTCTTTATGAAAAAGTAATAGCACATCCAAACAGATAATGGTGTATATCTTCAATCCCTACTTATCTGAACAGAAAATGCTTGTAGAAAAAGGGTAAGGATACAGTGTACACCTCTCTCTTACCTCTCCTGTCTAATACAGACTAAATTATTTCAGTTTTTTCTCTAATATAGGTCTGTAATCTACTGCCAGCAACACCATTGACTTTCTCTGCTTTTCATATGCTTTAAATGAAAGGTATGATTTAAACAGCAAATGCAGGAGAAAGAAAAAAACATCTAACAAAAGAATGGAAGAGACCCAAGAGGACAAGGACTTGTACAGGGTGTTTTGATTTGCAGGTTTTTTTCCCATAGGTGGTTGCAGCTTCAAAGAAGAAGAAAGATGCTTCTTGTACACACCTCTGAAAAATATTTTTCAGGTTTTTTATATAGAAAGTTGTTAGTGGAGATGATTCGGAAATTTGTGTCTTTTGTTCTTAAAATAAAAAAAAAACAAAAAACAGGAAAATTCAGATTTACCTTTGCTAAAATAGTTTGATATTCTACCTGGAAAGCTAAATAATTACTTAAGAACAGGTAAATTCTCATTCATAAAGAGTTAATGTGAAAAGAGAACCTGAAATCTCAGGACACATCAAACTTTTATTGTGGTAAAGATGCTAGGCAAAATTTCAGGGAAGATTTAGAGCAAGAAATAGATTTGATTATTTCCACTACTACTACTCACTTCCTTGGAAAACTTTTCTTTCTCTTCTCATCTGTTTTGTGAAGAGAAAGAAAAGGCCTAATGCTTAATGTTGTAATGCCATTTGTAGATGATTCACAGCTGCTCATGATATAAGAATGTAGAAAAATATGATTTCTTCTCCTTTATCCTATATATTAGTATAGAATTTTCTTTCAATTTTGATAAAACAGGATTCATCTTTTATGGGAAGTATAATTCAGGAAATACAGACATATGTTTGTCTAGATGATCTATTTAGCTGCACTGGTTCTTTTCCCATGTTTACCAGAGGCTTACAAATGCAATCAACTGTCTTCACTAATAACAGAGAGGTGAGAGGCTTCTCACTGAAGATGCTCACATCTGTATATCCATGAATAACATCTGAAGAAACTTGTGGTTCCTCGGAATACAGAAAAGCAAAATATTGTGTTCAGAACAATGGCAGAGCACACTCCATTAGCTCTGTCTTGCAGCCTGCACCACATTTGCCCATAGTTTTTTTGGAGCTGATATCAAGTAAGAAATAAAATTATTTCCTCGTGGCTGGGTGATCTACAGTTTAAAAGATATTTTGATAGTGGCAAAACCAGATGTAATATTTTTCATTCCAAGATTGAAATTTCAATTTTTTGAGAGTACTCATCCCATTTTCAAATGATGAGTACTTATCTTTAAGCCATCATTTTTAATTTTTGATATGCAATTGTCTGAACTATAAAGATACCTAAAATTAGAAATTCCTCATTAGCACCTTAAATGGCTGTGGGAACTCAGTGACATTGTTATATACTGGTTTACCAAACAACTCGCAGGAACAGTTGAGGTGCAGTCAGCTTTTTCTTCAGGAAGTAGGGTGGCCTAACTGACCACCTTCCAGCTCTATTTTCTATGACTGTATTACTTAGACAAGATGAAAATACCTTTGAAGTCAATTTAGTTTAAAAGGCTTTGAGAAGTTATTTACAATGGCAAACAGCATCACCCAATTTCACAGCTTAAAGGAAAACAGCCTTTATGTCCGAAACAAAGCTGAAATACCTCAATCATATACACACTCCATGGTTCCTCAAAAATTATTTTTAAAAAAAATGTGCCAAGCCACCATTAGAACAAAGCATTTCAAACCTCAAAATTTTTTGGATGGAGTTCATTCACCAACACTGTCCCCATTTCCTGGGAAGAACTATCACAGCCAAATACAAAATAATAGAATCATATAATGGTTTGGGTAGGAAAGACCTTAAAGGTCATCTAGTTCCAAGTGGGCATGAGGAGAGCTTTGGGCCAGGATGGAAGTTAGCTCCATACCCACCTACCACATGCAAGGAAACAGTGTTGGCTGCAGCAGTGAAGGGGCAGTGCCTGCTCACACTTTCAGGAAGGCTGTTGAACTGGGATGCAGTGTAATCCTCACCACAAGCATCCTCAGAGCCGAGCAGATGAAGGTGTCCTCAATTGTTATTGGGCTGGAACTACTGACAGTTGTGTGTAGAATATAAAGTGCGCTTAAGGATAAGATTAAATGAGTCAAACATATTTGAATTAGTAACATTCTTTTAAACATCTCTTCTTCTATAAATTCTACATACTTATACAAATGCATATACATTTCCAGATGCTTGAAATTCAGTGTCTGAAATTCCAAGTAGCAGTAATATTTTTAAGAAATTTACTCTGTGCCATCTGGAATTAGTATGATATCCACTATAGGTCACATATGTATGTATACTACAGTGCACTGTTGTGAGTAAAATGAATCATGTCAATAATTGAAAGGATATGTTCTTCTAATGATGCTGTGGAATAGCACTCAACTGTCTCCATAATCAGAAAAGAGGACTTGAGGTTAGCTCCAAAAAAATGCAGCTGTGCGGTTACAGTGCTCATCACAGGTAAAGGAGGGAGTCCACCTCTCCATCTTAATTTGTGTTGTTATGTGGAAATGAATTCAGAACTGAAAGAGAATTTGATTATGCAGCTTTGTGATTAGAGAACCTACGCAGGATGAGTAATCCTGGATTTTATTCTCAGGACTCCTACTGGTTAATTTTAGTTCACAAATAATCATAGGCAAGGACAATTCATGTCAAATTCAAAAAAAAAAATCATAGGCAAGGAATCAAAAATTCTTTCCTCCTAAGAGAAAAATGGCTGCTCTCTCTTATCCTTCCTCTTAGTCATTAGTTTCCTACAGTTTTTGTTCTTCCTTCCTTTGCTACATTTGCTACATGGCACTCTTAAATAAGGAGTTGATAAGTTACTCTAGTAGTTCTTTATTTTTCTAGTGAGAAAGAATCCAATCTCCTGTAATCAGATGTAAAAAGATTTAAACTGTCTCAGCTTCCACTTGTGATTCAATTGCAGACAATAATTTGCTTTTCTTACACCCTTCTTAAGTCTGTGGAAAAAATAAAGCCTCCAAGAGGGCAGAGAAATGGACTCCTGACATTAGAGGTCTCTGGGCATGCTTGTAATGCAAACATTAACAGTGCTCCCTTTTAACCCAGGCTGGGCTGAGCAAACACTGTGCAGCTCCCAGCCATTTAAGATGCTGCTGTCAGTCACCAGCACCAGGCTGATTACAAGCAGAATCTCAACTGGTACAAACCCGTGTAACTCCTATCAGACATCACACTCAACAGTTCTTGCCTCCTCTATGAAAATGTGCCATCTGACTGCCATTTGCTTTAATCAGTAGCATGTTTGCTTAATGTGTCTGAGATCTGTAATGGCATATTGAGCAATATGATAGGCATCTCATAAGACTATCTGATCTCTTAAGGTCTGGGCTGAATTGTAACATCCCTGAAGCACTCAACCTCTTTTAATTAGTGAGTCATTTCTGTCATAGCTACCTACTGAAAGACATATATGACTTTCTCAAGCTCCTTCCTGTCTTAGCTTATCTGTTTTTATAATAAAGACTAAACTTAGTTAGAGGAGACAAAGACTTCTCATTAAGAAACTTGTAAGAGCAGTACCAGTTCATGTTCAGTGAGAGCATACACCCAAAAACTCTTTGTATAGTATCTCTAAAACTCCATGTTGTTCCTCTTGTCACAGTAAATGCTTCTGCAGTGGACACCATACTTTAATACATATGCACCTGTAGTTACATTTATCATTTTTGTTTTATACATGCATAAAGCCCATCGACTTCATAGGGAAATTTGACTGTGCAAGCATGGGCACTAAACTGGGAAATAAGTAGGATAAATTTGGATAGATAAAGTAAATTTCCTTCACAGCAGTTAGTATGTTCTGAAAATCCTGCTGACAAGACAGGGATGTTTTGGTTACTGCTCAGCTACCTAATGAGCATGAACTACTCTACTACTGAGTTACACAAAGTCAGGACCTTTAGTGTCTCACCATACCCCACCAGCAAGGAGCCTGGGGGTTCACAAGCATCTGGGAGGGAACACAGCTGGGACAGCTGACCCCAACTGACCAAAGGAGTATTCCTCATGGCATCCTGCCCAGCAGTAGCATTTGGAGAAAGAAGAAGGAAGATGAGCATGGTTTGAAATGTTTGCCTTTTTAAGTCACCATTGCACATGATGGGAACCCTACTTTTCTGGTGATGGCTAAACACCTGCTGGCCAATGGGAAGAAGGGAATGTGTTCCTTGTCTTGATTGCATTCACAGGTTTTGCTTTACCAGTTAAAATGTCTTTATGTCAACACATAAGTTTTCTCACTTTTATTCTTCTGATTAACTCCCCCATACACTTGGGAAAGAGAGTGAGCAGCTGTGTGGTGCTTAGTTGTCAGCTGATGTTAAACCTCAACAGTCCTCTGGCACCCAGTGTGAGACTAGAAACATTCAAGGTAATGAGAGATTTGATTGAAATATGCTAAGTGGAATTTATAGCTGTAATTGCTGTTTAGCCATGAATTGAGAAGTTTCTGTTCTTGCCATGGGACTTGCTTGTCCCAGTGTGTAGTAGAAACTAATACATTTTAGTGACTGCTTTCTGCTCTCACTGCTTGCTGTAGTGTTTGTTGTACTGCTTATCATCTTACTCTACTGTGCCTGGGAACATTTTGATAACAGCGATGGCGATGTGCCTGGGCTGGCACATGGCCACAGCATCGCTGCTCTTCTGTCCTCCTGCACTGGACAGACTGGAGCTGCAGTGTGAATGAGCCAAAGGGACTGGGGCCTGTGGTTGAGTCCATGTGGAAGCAGGGCACCCCAAAGCATTGGTGGCCATGGATAAGTCCACATTAGAGTAGGTATATCTCAAAATGTCTGCGTCGGTGGCTGCCACAGCTGTTGTACCTCTGAAGGGAAGGGTTCATTCCAGTGTTAAACCCTATGGTCTGTGCCAAAATAATGTAGGGTAGAAATTATAATAGAGCTATCTTTAAATGGCTGTAGCTTGGGATTGGAGTTGCATGTTTAGGAATCACTATGGCAGGAATTGCCTGAACAAATGGAGGAGAAGCCTTACAAGAAGCAGTACAAATACAGCAGTGACTCAACTCATATTGCCCTTGGTGCACAGTAACTCCACATAACCTCCCCTGTCCTGAGTGATTACCTTTAGAAATGGAGCCGGAAGTCATGGAATAAATGGACTCAGTGGACATTTCACAGACATTTCACAGACATTTCACAGGAGTGGTCCATCGACTAACGGAATTATATCTGTGTTCTGCATCAGAAAATAGAAAGGAAGATGATGGCTAATGTTGATGTATTGGATAGTGTGAGACCTGAGCATGATGTAAATGGTATGGTACAGAATGGAATTTAGTTTCTTCACAGTACCTGGTATGGGTCTATGTTTTGGATTTTTGACAAAAATCATGTTCATAACAAGGGATGGTTTCGTTCCCACTGAAGAAGTGCTTACACAGCATCAAGGCCTTCTCTGCTTCTCATCCCACCCCACCAGGCTGAAGACAGCTGGAAAGGGACACAGCTGGGGCAGCTGTCCCCAACTGACTAAAGGGATAGCCCAAACTATATGGCATCGTGCTTAGCAGTAAATCTGGGGGAAGAAAAGGGAAGGGAGAGATGTTTTGAGTGATGGCATTTGTCTTCCCAAGTCACTGTTACATGACTGAGCCCTGGAGATTGCTGAACACCCGCCAGCCCATGGGGAAGTGGTGAATGAATTCCTTGTTTTAGTTTTCTGGTGTGTGCAGCTTTTGCTTTACCTGTTGATTGAACTGTTTCTATCTCTACCCACAAGTTTTCTCACTTTTACTCTTCCAATTCTCCCCATTCCAATGGCATGGGGAGTGAGAGAGCAGCTGCCTGGGGCTCAGTTGCCGGATGGGGTTAAGCCATGACAGCAAGAAATGCCATTTGGAGCTCATTAGGCAGACATAGCTTTTACTGCTTCTAAAGCATGTTCGCTCTTGCGTTCATACACAATGTGGGGGTAGTATCTGCACATGTTCTATTAAAAGTTCTGTTCTTACTTTGTTTTAGACAATGACTGGGCAACCCTCCAAATTGTTCCTTATGAAAATTTATTAAATGTAATGGTTTTGAAACAAAGGTATTGCATGGGGTCAGATAAACGTAAAAGAGTTCCACTGGGTACCAGACCAGTAGAAATAAAAAGTGTGTGAATTAATTTTTCCTTGGCAGTTAACTATATTCAGTGCAAAATTTGTTCAGGGTTTGTTGCAGAGCTTAAATATTTGAGATTCAGGTGAAATATATGTTTGGTTTTTCTAAAGCTGTCAGGGGCATGCATGTGTCAGTTTTCATTAAGAATAATTTCCCTCAGGATCTTTGGCTTAAGTTAACCTTCAGACCTCCACTGACCCCTTCCAAGCCATCAGCGTTTCTTTTTGTGTATTGTTCCATGGATAAATGTACCTGCCAAAACCTAGGAGTTTCAGAGGATGATGTTGACTGAATGTCTGAGTAGTTCTCAAGCCTGAGAAATGCGCCCTGCAAATTACAGCAAGAAATTCCCTTCTTTCCTTTCCTCTGAAATGATCTATTTTCCCAGTACTAATAAAACAAACACTTAGGCAAGTGTATATAGCAGGGACATTTAAAAATTACTGTCTTTCATGTTAAAGCATCTTTCTGTAAGAATCACATTGTGCTGTATTTGTGTAAGACCAATTTCCACCCTGAAAATTTATACTTGCAAATAAATGACAAAGTACAGCTCCGACATTTCTTGAAATATACAAAAAGAAATCCATTTACTTGACATTATAAGAACAATATGTAGCTAAGGTAGGTTCTCTGGACAAAATGCTGCTTTTGCACTGGCCAGGGAGACTTCCCAAAGACCATAAGCCCTGCTAGTGCACTGGTTGGGACATATGTTTGAACCCTGTTTTACTCTTTGCTGATGGTATAGGCCACCAATTTTCTTAAGAGTTAATTTT
This sequence comes from Cinnycerthia olivascens, assembly GCA_035048155.1. Classification (NCBI taxonomy): domain Eukaryota; kingdom Metazoa; phylum Chordata; class Aves; order Passeriformes; family Certhiidae; genus Cinnycerthia; species Cinnycerthia olivascens. The sequence continues at coordinate 12,611,065 of JAWWMU010000106.1, forward strand.
GTTCCCTGTTCAAATGCAGAAAATAATTTTAGAGTTAGGTCATTGCTGGCAAGTTGAGGAGGACTGCTGAAAGTAAGGAAGTTTCCAGGGAAAAGCAGAGACTGAAATATTATTCATGGATCCTTCTGCCTAAAAATCATGAGGTTATTGAAACATAGCGTTCTGGTTCACACGATCCACTGATGTTAGTCAGTAAGGAATGCTGAAATGTTTTGATTTGAAGGCTGTGTTGTAAAATGAATAATTCACTTCATTTTTGCACCCATGAGTTGAGAAATAAACGTGCAATACACACTTCTCTTATAGAATGCTTTAATGAAAGACTTGCCTTATTTTCTTTCTGTGAGATGAAATCCCACAATTAGTTGGTTTTATTTTATTTAAAGAGCTATCAAAAAAGGTTTTTTGCTGCAGGACGAAGGCAAGAGATCAGCTCACTGATTTGCAAAAAACCACACCAGTAACTGATACTTTAATGCCTATTGTTTAGCAATATGAAACCTTAACATAGACTTTAGTAAACATATCACTCTCAGTGAGGTTTATCTAAAGTTATTATTAAAAAGATAAAACATTTTTCAGTTGTGTATTCACTAGTTGCAGAATTCCCAGAAAGTTATGTACTGAGCTATATACATTGATCTACATGTTGGGTTATGGAAAAATAACTTCAGAGGAGGTATGTATTCAGTACTAGATGTTGTCCCTCTCAGGTCACTCCATTTGCCTTTTGGATGGCCTGGATAAGAGTACAGCCCAGAGTTGGGTGAAATAGAAGGAAGATTTTTTTCTCCTAAGCAGGATTCCTTGTATATTCATTGTATCTGTGATATTGCAGTTCCAGACTTTACCCATGTTTCAAATCTTCTCTGTATTCTGTGTGTGATATGGCAATAGCCAAAATAGAGTTAAAGAAACTCCCTCAGGAATGTGAACAGGTCTGGTCATGACAACAAAGTGCACCATGATTATTAAGTATATTGCCGAGTTTAAAGGAAGATATCTTCTTAGAAACTCTTAAAGTAAAAAATCTGTTCATGAAAGTGCTATACAAAAGATTTCAAACTGAGTCCCCAGTCAGCCATGGCCTGCTGGTTACCCAATTTAAGTATCAGTGACCCCATCTGGAAAAATTCCTGAGGGAGAGAGGAAAATATAGAGCATGTCTATGTGGTCAGAAGATGGATGTCATTCCCTTGCTCTGTCTATGGCTTGGGGCCACTGAGATGTTATTCTGATACTGTTCCACCAGGCTCAGGGCCAGATGTTCCCAGCATACCTAGTCCAAAAAAGATTTAGGACACATCTTGGAACTGTAAAATTCACCCTGTTTCCCTGATTTTTTAATGTCTGTCATAGGACCCCATTAGGAATTAAGGAACAAGATCAGTGACTTTCAGTAAACCTTTATATAGGTATTAAAAAATAATGGACCTCACTAAAGTATTCTGAACTCCAGTTCCCACTCACCAGTTTTCTGTGAAGTATTGTCTAGTAAATAGCCAGGCAATTTCCTCTGAAGCAATACTTTTAGAGTCATTGCAAAATGAGTTGGAACTCTCTGACTGAAATTTGGCTCTGAACTAAGAGTTAACCTCAAAAATAATCTTTCATTTTTGGAAGAATTTGAAATTATACTAATGAACCAGCACTGTTCAGTGCTAGATTGTGTGTCTCCAACTAATTATTGCATAACATCTATTTTTAACTTGAAATCGCCCATCTCCAGCTCTCTTAACACCTTTACTGATCATTATTTTTCATATAATAGGATTCCCTCAGTTAGCCTAATGCTGTAAAATGTGTCATCTGGTATAGGTTAGCTGCCAAGGCTCCCTAAAGGAGCAATGAGAAAAGTCAGGTGCAAATAAATGAAAAACTCTTGTTATTCTATCTTATTATATCATTGTCTCTGTCTCATGGACGAAACTGTATATCTCCATCAACTACAAGGGAAATACAGACTATCAGCTACACACCTGACTTTTAGGTGCCTAAAATCCATTTAGATAAATCCCTTTCTTTATCCAGGTAAGGTATTGTACAGTAAAGATCATAACCTAAATTTCTGCAGATACAATCTCACAGAACCAGTCTATGAAAATAAACCAAAATTCACTGTAATGTGTTTGTCTGAAATGATCAGCTATGTTTAACAGTATATTTTTTATTGCTTATTATTTCTTAATACTGTCCAGTGCTGCAAATGTTACTCTGTTTCTGGTAATATAGGAAGAACTATGAGTGCTCATTATCAGAAGGAAAGCTTATTTTGTCTTGCACTTAATATGCACAAAGAAATACCAGAATATTTTTGTATTATTCACTGGACCAGTCATATTGTATTAAAGATAACCAAAGTCAGGACAGAAAAAACACCACAACTCTCCAAAATTGTGGGAGTTTGGCTCAGAAGGACTGGACTGTAATACTTGAAAGGATCTTAGATTGTGATGAATGGTAAATAAATGTACAATCACCCCCCTAAACAGAAAGGTCATCTTGACTCAGTTCTTTTGCAGTACTGCCCTCAGCTTAATCTGCAGTGGGAAGGGCCCAACCGACCCACAGTGGACCTCACCAGAGCTGTGTTACCCCAAATGACATGAAGTTCATGATGTGAATGGAATGTGTGCATTTCACTGGTTCCCCACTCCCTTTACCTTCAGTCATCTGGCATTCACACCACTCTTCCAAAGAACAGAGGCATTCTCCTTAGCCATGCTGAAGAATCTCTTTTGAAGATTTACAGAAAGATTTCACTGTTTTAGGACCTTAATTCAATGAGAGTTGAGTAGATAACTCCTTGGAGAGGGTTGATAAACTACATTGAAAATACCCTAATTTTAACTGGGATTGTTTAGTAGATTTACAAATAAACTGTTCTCAGAACCTTTTGGTGTATGAACAAATTAAAGCTGCCAAAAATATGTCCTTATATGAAAATCTGGCATACTGGGAATGGCTTATCTGGGTTGTACTCTTATACACTTGACAACTGAGTAGAAGTATACCAAACACGTTCCTTATGGATTGGGTTCTAATTGAAGCCCCTCAGCAGCCTATTGCTGTCCAGAGGGATGCAGAAAGGGAAATACAGAATTTAAGATCCAGTCTTATTTCACACTATTCTGGTTTAATGGGGAGCTGCAGATTGGAGGGCGAGCCATGGGATTATATTTGCAAGTGTGTTTACAGATACAGTATTGATTTCCTTGCTCAGTAAGAGTATTTCTGTACTGCCACTGCTTGCAATAAACAACCCTGCAAGAGCCTACATGGTTGTGAAGCCATGATGCATTATTTAACAGGACCTAATCAATATAAAACAAGCACTCCCTTTGTTACAGGAGTGCTATTGACAGAATGCTTCTCCCTTTTAATTTTTTATTATTCAGCATCGATTGCTGAAGCCCTGCGTAGTCTTCAACATCATATACTGAGCTAGACCTGACCACAAATCTCACTTTATGTGAAGAAAACAGATTGCCCCATTTTAGCACAGAATTAATTTGGAAGAATATCCAGCACTCTAAGAAATCAATACGAGCATAGCCATTAACTTCAATAGAAGAAGAAACAGGTCTTTGATCAGATATAAAAATCAGTCCATTTAACCATCTCTGAAATAAAATATCAATACCAAACAAAACCCCCAACCCTTACTATTCCCAAATAAGTCCTTGACTTAAGAGTTCACCTGGCAAGAATGCATGGAATTTGGATTACTTGGCTAAAAGTAGAAGAAAAAGAATTTTGCCACTGGTAATTTAAAAAATAATATTTTCTACCCTGTGTCTCATATTTGCCTGAAATTCTACTAATGCCATGTCTGTAACATCATTCACACCACTGTAAACAAGTGCAAGATGGGGTTTGTAAAGCTGGATAGTCTTGCACATATCTCATTTATTACTCTCTTAAAAATCTTCACCCGGTTCAGTGGGAGAAGAGATGGAGTAGGCAGAGAAAAACCTACGTAAAAATTCCACACCCACTTCTCAGAACTTCCTATGTAAGAATATGTTTATTAGTGAATTTTTAGGATCTTCATAATAAAAATCGTAGACGTAATTGTCAACCACCCTATTCCAGGCTCATGGTCTCAACTGGCATCCATTACCTGCTGATATGACATTTAGGGAGTCAGATAATTTGGCATAGAGACCTCTAAAAAACCCCTAAATTATTTTTTTTTATTTGAGTACATTTCTTTTCAATTTTATAAAGGAAAAATAAAGCTTTTTTTCATCCAGACCAGAAGTTAAGGCTTTTCACTAAAAACTGAATTCTAAAACTAACATAACCTGATTATTTTGACCCTTCCTATGTTTACTGCAGTCAGGATTTTAGATATTGTTTCAGTTGAATGACACCCAATTTATCATTTAAAATTGAAAATCTTTATGAAGAAAAGGGTGAGGAACACTGTGTCTGGTATTTTGGAAAGTGACAAAAATGATAAGTAAAACAAATATGAAACATATAAAAGCAAGTCCCAAATATGAAGCAGGCAGCTTTTTATCTCTAGCTCAGAGAAGATACCTCTCTATTCTCTGAAATCTGTTTTGAAGAAAAAATAAACTGGGAGAAGATATGTTTTCTAGTTAGGAGGTGAGATGGAGAAGATAAGAGAAGAGGATTTCATATAGTTGCTTTATTATTAAATAACCTCTTTACATTCATTCCTGAATGTAAAACATTTAATGGTCTTAGATGTCTCTGAAGTCACTGTAAAGAAGTCATTACAAATTGCAAACATCATAGGTATCTAAAAATGTTTACAAATATTTTGTAATTGTTTAGAAGTATGCTCTGCTACACCATTCTATTAGCTAACAAAGAAAAAGAAAAAAGAGATGGCAATAGAAGATATTTTGCAGAACCTCTAAGCTTCTACCTCATAGCATCAATCACAGTGAAGAGCACAGCTTGCCAGAGGCGTTTCCCTTGTAATCCAGAAGACCATCTGTACAGTGTTATGGATTACAGCAAGCAGAAGCTTTCACACTGCTGCCTGTGCCTATGTGCATATACACACCTACTGCAAAAGCCAAGGGTGAGAAGGCATCACAGATGCTCACTTTATAAAGGATACACTGGATATCAGTAATACAAAGTTTAAAATTTCTCCCAATCATCACCCTTGAATACTCAGAAGTCTTCCTGTGTGGATGTAAAGGCTTGCCATACCCAAGTTTCCAAGTTCAGAAATGGGACCATTATTCTTTGACAGACAGACAGCTTGTGCCAGGAGAGCCCAGGAGGGGTCTCATGAGGATCTGTGTGAAGTGACAGAGTGCACTGAACTAGGAGTATGCTCCCTGTCTGGTAGGCCATACAGAGGCATTCTAGTTTTAGCCAAATTATTAGGATTGCATGTGCTTTTCTTAATGAGGGAGAGACTCTCTGGAGTCTGCAAAGAGATCCAAACAGCAGACAAGCCAGAATGGCCAAGTGGACTTAGCTGATTGCATTCTGTGGTGGGAAATTCAATTGTTTCCTCTTGGTTAGATAGACATAAGGCTATGAAGATCTTCAGAGGTGCAAAAGCACCTCTCAACAAGAAGAAAGAAGAAATGACCTGAAGCAGGAAGGTAAACCCATGAAGTAGGCTGAGTGCTCCTGCCAGAGGCAGGCACCAAAGGACAGAAGACAAGTGGCAAAACAAGTGTCAGGGCTGCCAAAGCACTGAAATTCTGACAAAACAGCACCACACAAAGGTATGCTGATGATTTTAGAAACAGAGCCAACCCGCCTGAATTGGTTTATCTCTGCTAAAGGTTTAATTCCAAGCTTCTACAATTTTTCAATTTCAAGATACTCTCTCATGTCATGACCTAGAACAAATTCTCTTGATTGACATTTTTTATGCTACTTTCTAATTCAAAGAATATTCATATTATTCTGCTAGGAGTCTATCCATTTTTTTTCCTTCTCTCTCCTTACTGTTGGAGCTATCCAATTAGAAGCACTGTCGATACTGCTATATATCTGAAAAGATAAACACTTGGCAACTTGGCAACACTTAAGCATTCTTCATCCTTGTTCTTTATGCATCATAAGGACCTGCTCAGAACACCCACATACATGCACAAACATTGTGTCACTCACACATAATACACTCCTTTTTCCAACCACAATTTTTCCTTTCCCAACAGTTCCAACTATAATTCACTGGCAGAGCAAAATGTTGGAATGAGAATCTCATTTATCACTGGACAAAGACAGGCCTTTACTTCTCCTCAGCCCTAAAGGCCAAAGTGGAACTGTTTGCATCTCATTTGTCATAAACTTTCAGTAGATGAGTTAGTTTATATCTGGGTGGACTGAGACAGGCTGGAGCTTACTGCAGTGAGGTTTTTTGTTGTTTTAGTCAGGATGAGGGCAGAACTCACAGTCCTAAAACTTTACTTTCACTGCTGAGCAAGTCTGACTTTATCCTGCCTGCAAGAACAGAAGTGCTGTGGTTCAGAAGGGCTCCCTAGGGTGCTCTAGCTAAGTAATTACAGTAACTTGCATAATACTTCTCATCAAGAAACTGCATTTTTGCAGCAAGAAGAGGAGTCTTGTTCCATTCACAGCAGAGATGGAAAAAAAAAATAAAAACTGTCTCCAGTACTAAACTGCCTGTAGTCCATTTTACCTTACTGGCACAAGCAAGGGCAGAAAACCGGGGAAAAAAATAAGTAAAAATTGCTGTGTTCAGCTTACTGGGGGACTAGAAAAGACACTATTCTTTTTTTCCCCAGTTTGGTAGAAGGGAGCCCTCAGGAAAAGTTTACATAAGGATTGGTTAGTGATCCCTGAACAGCAGAGCTCTCTCAGAAGCTATCTCACAGTTCTTCACTACCAAATTCACAGGCTACCACCCAGTCAGGGATTGTGCCTGAGGCTTGCTCTCCTGTCCCACAACTGCTTGGTGCATGCTGATGCCTGTGTATGTCTCAAAAATTGAGTTTGTGCCAGCTGTTCCCTTCCATCAGCCCCACATGAGTCCTGCTCCCTCACAAGGGGACACTCCCATGATGCTCTCCATATGATTCCTCTCCAGGCCATCCACAGACCATGAGGTCCAACAAGGACCTTTGGTGGACTCCAGGGAACTGAGGCTCTCAGGATAACAAGAGAGAGTCAAGGAGAATGAAACAATGACTCGAGCTCTTATTTATAAGCTGGGAGAATCCTTAGTAAAACAATAGTTATATCATGTGCAGATTTGAACTACAGGTAAAAGGAATTTAAAAAAAAATTAAAATTTTTGTTTTCACAGCATATTTATTGGAAGGTAGATACAGGGCTTCTCCACTGGCAGGAGAGCCTTCTTCCCCCACCCCTCAGGCAAGTTCCCCAGACAGTGAGTTGCTGGCTGCAAAATTGACTGCATCACCTGCTGGCTTTATTAATGGTGTACAAGTCCAGCATGCTATTTTTCTTGCTCTGATTTTAATGAAAATATGTTGGCATGTAAAATTGAAATGTTTTGTTATATAGAAAAATATCCTCTTCTGCATCCCAAAAACCTACTTCTAACCAATTTCATTTCTTTTTCAAGTAGCAAAAGTGAGGACATGTTTATTTAGACTTAATTCAAGCTAAGCTGATTTCCATTTTTTATAGATCAGTGGCATTTAAAAGGGTACAATACACTGTTTTGTAAATGAATCCCTATTCCATTCCCTTCACTTTATGCAGCAAAACTTAATAAATTAAAAATTTTAAACTGTGACAACTTTTACTGAGATCCTAAAATGTCCATTAAATTTATTTCAACTGCGATAAAAAAGCCTTAGTCTTATAAATTTGTTCTCTATTAATAAGATACAACGTATTTTTACATTTCTAATTTTTAAAGGTTTCCCTTTCCTCCACAGTAACTAATTGTGTCTGTTCTCCACCCATTTTAACGTTTTTTTCCTCAAGCTCAAGGATGCCAAGGTTCTGCTTAGTTCATAAAGCATCTGATATTTTGAAAGAGTAAAAAAAATTCCTTTTCTTTTCTTGGTGAAGTGTATATTTAAGGATGAATAGGCCATTTTAAAATTTCAACAACAGCACTTAGCCAAGAATGCAGAGATTGATAGTTTCTCAAAAAATTAAGATTATTTTAGGACATATTTGGTTAACAAAATATCTCAGATTTCCCACCCAGCCTCAACAGTTGGCTTTTGCTGTACTAACCACTGCTGTTAAATTATATAGTGCACACTACACTTAAGATGGACATGGTTATAATGGACAATTGGTTATAGTGGACAAAAACAGATCTCCCAAACCAAACATATTAAGTTCAAGACATTCTTCTCTGGTTATAACAGACAAACATTGGCCACAATGCCATTTTCTGGGCTTTTTTCTCAACCCTGTAAGTGCACTGAATAGAAATGGGAGCTAGGCAGGAAGGTTACAGGAATACTGGGTTTTTAAAATAGATTGTGCCTTAAGCCAAAGACTGAACAAGATGGTAAGAGAGGTTATGCCAGACTAGCACTTTCTGCCAGCCTGATTGCCCACTGCACACTAGATAAACCCAGAATTTTCTATAATCTGATCTCTGCTGCTCTTAGAGCCAGCTTCAGTGAATGGAGTACCATGGAGAGGCAGAAGGACTCCAAGTTACCACTCCTTTGTAGGGCTCTACCTCAGATGTCACAGCCTGTCCTGGCCATGCAAAAGGCCACACACTAAAAGGTATTCCAGTTGACAGAATAATTTTTGAGGTAATCCTTTGCATCCTGTTTACATCCATATTTGCTAAGAGTGCAAGGGGGCTCAGTGGATGAGTTAAAATGTACCCATTTCAAATAGTGAGTCTTGTGAGACGTCAAGAAATGTGAAATATTTATGATTTAGAGCTCATGAAAGAATTGCATGTTAGGCTCAGTCAAAACCTCATGAGATTTTCATGACACTCACCCCACCCCAACAGCTATTGCAGGTAAACATTTAAATGATCATTCAGGTCTACTTCTTACATAGCACATTTCCTGGCTAAATTTCACAAACTAAACAATCAATGGTGGGTGTAGAAGTGAAAGTTATTTTTCAGGTCTGCTTTTGAAACAAACAAACAAACAAAGTCACTTTGTTTTTCACTTCTATTAGAAGTAAACTGAATTTAAACCTTTTGATCTGAAGAACAGGGTCATAAGTGAGGAATACTTGTCCAAAATGTAGCCACAGCCTTACTCATGTGAGTTCCTCATTGGATGTCTTGGCAATAAAACATATTAACTTTTTTGAAAGATTTAGCACACGTTTTTCCTCAGTAGCCACACATTTGTTTCATGGGCCTTGTGGCAGATCTTTCCTGGCCATCATATGTCACTAGCAGAGTTAGTTCTGCAGAGACATTGCCTGTCTGAAGCTCAAGAACTCTCACTCTGCTTTACATCTTAAAACAGAGTAATAAATAAGGATATAATTCACACTTCTCCATTCACAAGCACCCACTCACACCTATGAAACAGCTTTGGTAGAAATAGAGAGGCTGTATTTGTGTGACTAAGGTCCTGCAAGAGGTCATCCTGTCAGCTGATACTGAAGGAGAAGAAAAGCTGACCAAAAATTTAATTCTGCATTTCAAAAAGAAGTTTAATTTCATTTTATATATTCTTTGAGGTCAAAGCCTGTCAAGGTCTAGTTTTGACTTCCTGATATCTAAAAGCAAAAATGAATACTTACTACATTTAATAACAAGAACAATGATATCTGTGGATTTTAGTTATGCCCTATGTAACCTCTCTGCAAAATAGTGATGAACATCCCAAGTCAGAACAAAGTACATTGGAAGTTCTTTACCTAAGACCTAAGACAAAGTTCCAGAATGAAGCTGAAATAGGACCACAAAATCCAAATACTGACTTTTCACAGGACAATTCCAAAATCCATACAATCTGCCTAAAAGCAGTGTCTAAAGTCTTCTTGAACTCTGTCAGATTTGGTGCAATGACCACTTCCCTGGAGAGTCCATTCCAGTGCCCAACCCCACTGTGAGTGGAGAGCCTTTTCCTGATATCCAAACTAAACCTCCCTTGGCTCAGCTTCATGCTTTTCCCTCTGGTGCTGTCACTGGCCACCAGAGAGGAGCAATCACTGTTTGCCCCTCCTGTTCCCCTTGTAAGGAAGCTCTAAACTACAGTGAGATTTGCCCTCAATCTCTTCTCCAGGCTGAACAGACCAAGTGACCTCAGACATTCCCTTAATGCTGCCTCTCAAAGCTCTTCACAATCCCTGTAGCCAGTCTTTAGATGCTTTCTAATGGCTCCATAGTCTTCCTGTACTACAGCACCCCAAACTGCCCCCAGCACTCGGGGTGAGGCTGCCCCAGCCCAGAGCAGAGCAGGACAATCCCCTCCCTTGCCTGGCTGGCCATGCTGTGCCTGGTGCACTCCAGGACAGGGTTGGCCCTCCTGGCTGCCAGGGCACTGCTGGCTCATGTTCAACTTGCCATCAGTAAGGAATCTGAGATCAACTTCCACAGTGCTGCTCTTCCAACCTGTTGTTCCCCAGTCTCTGCAGATATCCAGAATCTTCCAATCATAGAATCTGGCACTTTTCCTTGTTAAACTTCACATAGTTGATGATTTGTATCCTCTGAAATGTGATGGCAGAATATTTTTCCTCCACTATATTCTGGCATGATAGCACACATTCAAAAAGATGAAGTTCACACAGTGATTTTCCAGGCAGTAGATGCCTGTTTGCACTCATATATATCTTCCTTCTCTGTCATAAAACAAGGGTATCACAAAACACTGTGATTGTCCACAGATTGTTTCATTTCAGCAGCAAGACAGATGACACAAGTTTGTCCTGTTCTGGAGAAAAATTGCTAACAAAGTATGATCAGTGAATGATGATTATGGAAAGTCCTGCGACTGGAAACTGTATGGGGAATATAAACTGGCAAACGCACTTGCCCTCTAGAGTGATAGTAAAAATGGTTTTCAGAATATTTTCAAGCATAGCATAATTTCAAAAACTGCAGAAAATATCTCTGTTTAAGTAGTCCATTCAGAGCATTTGAAATTTTGTTGTTTTGGAGATATTTTTCCTGAGTTTCAATATGTTAGTGCCTATTTTCCAGTTATTTAGTATATTCTACCTGTATTCAAACAGTGCTAATGCACAGAATTTGAAGGACAACATGAAATCTCATCAAGAGATGTGGTCGTCATACAGATTTCTACTCATTTAAAATATCATCATGGCACAAAACTTGAAATAATTACTGGACTTTCTTTTCACTGACTAACCCAAAAATACAAGAATAAAACATAAATAAGTCAAAAACATCATTTCCCCAGAGAGTGTCTTAAATAATTGTGGGTACATGTTGATCTCTTTTGCTTATCTATCTTCTTTTCATTTCCTTGGTTAAAGATAAAATACTCAACAGAGGGAAAAAAAGGAAGGCAAAGAAAAAAGTGCAATAAGATTACACTTGGCATTTTAAATACAACAAAAGGTACCTATAGGGATGCTTTATTGTACAGTCAAGTAAACTCCAGCTGTCAGCCCTGTGATCACTTCTTCAATAGGTAAAAAGGACTCGGCTCTAACCTGGCTGCATGCTGGTTCTCACCAGCAGAACAACTACTTCCTTAGGAATTGCATTTACAATTATCCCTTGACTTTCAAAGAAAACTTTGAAAGAAAAATGTGAATAAACTTCTTAAGTGAGTGGGTTTTTACCTTTTCTCTTTTTTTGCATTAAATAAAAGAGCTGTTTATCTGTTTTTTGTTAGAGCTAAAGTAAAACCTTTTGCCAGAGATGAAAACTTCTACAGGATAACTTGAAAATCATGTGGGTTTATTTGTTTTCCTATTATGTTCACATTAAAGAGACCAAAATATGTTAAATATCTCTACTTAGAGAGGGAGGAACCACTGCATACGTGGAGTCAGAGAATGTGTTCTGTTGGAACTTTGATCACTTCTTTAAATGTGATATTTTGAGGAGAAATCCCAATCTGAAGGAAATAGGATTTCTGTCAGTGGTTTCAACTGGACCAAGCCATTACTATCTGATGGCAATTTCTAGATCTGTTGGGTAACTTTGTCCAAGATCCACATTTCACAGAACAAGTGTTACTGAGCACTAAAAATTATTTAAAACTTTTAACATTTTCATAAGATCTTTTCTTTCTCAATGTTCTCTTTTAAATTATGTGGTGGAAAATCATTAAATCTGATAAACTTAATTTTGAAAATCTGCATCGGTCTTACTTGAAATGTCCAAAATTATGTGTTTTTTCTTCTGGCTTCTTCCTTTTTCTTTGTTGATTTCCATCTTCATTTTCTTTTAAAATCTAAACAATAGAAAAATAAAAAAAGAAAAATTGAGAAGTTTGAGGAGGGAAAGGAGGAGAAGAATGACAATTATTTGGGAAGAAAGATGGCTTTTTACCATATTCTATCTCTTGCATTTAAAGTCAAAGACAAGACAGAGACAAATTATATAGCTTCAAAACTACAAAATTCCACTTTATTTTCAGTGTTTCACTACACTGCTTTCAAAAGAAATCACTATCTTTTTAAAGCTAATTTAATTTAGTATGTTTTTTTCTGTTATGAAATTATTTTCATTTCTAATTTCATTCTATTAATCAATTTTTCAGAAACTTATAAAAAATTCTACTCTAGATTTCTCCTTCATGCAGATAGGTAAAACACAGCAGACTGACAAGAGCAATCTGTGCAAGGCTAAGCCACATATGGTCTTCAGCAAAAAAGAACCATAAATAATTTCAAAAAACTTTTTACTGTGGTTTATGCATTTGACAAACTGTAGGCAGCAAACCAAACTACAGAAAACTATTCAGCAACTGCTTTTTAGTGACATGCTTCTCCAGGTGACTGAATGCTTAATTTTCAGTTCTGAACTAGATTTTCAGTCAGCTAACTAATCTGCTCTTTCTGCCTTCTCTGAGTTCATCCACCTTAAAACTTCATAAAATTGCCATGATTTCTCGAGTAATCAATAGTCTATGTGTTTATATGAAAATACTTTTGTCAAAAGTCTGAAATCTCCATTTATAGAGTCTTGAGGAAAGGGTTAACTGTTAAATTGACAAGATCAAAGCATGAGGGGAGCTGTCTGAGCCATTTTTTTTTGCTTCAACAGTAATTCTTGGTACTTTATAATCCCATTGAACAATTTTAATCTAAAAATGAACCAATGGAAATATGAAACAAGGAGTGGCATTGCACAGAGGTTTTCTGTCAAAAAAATTTCTCTGTTATATAGAAGAATCAAAACAATAAGACCTACAAAATTACATATTTGGTTCGTGAAGGTGCTTCCATCCTCAGGAACAGAGATTTGTAAAATGAAATCATATAGATATGAAAGATTTTCCAAAAAAAAACAAACCTAATACAAATTTGTCACCTGAATACTTGCTTTGTGCACACACTTGAGCAATCAGCAGAGAAAGCTTTAAGTCCTTACATTTCATTATTCATTTCATGCATTATCTGTATGACATAAAAAGAGATACTTTTTGATAGAGTGAAACAGAGAGTAAGAGAGTTTACTACAGACCCTACCAAAGCCCAGGCACAAAATATTTTTGTCAGTTAAGAAAGTTTCTAACAACGTCATCAATAAGAATGGCACTGGAAAATATTTGAAAAATTTAATATCTGTACCTGGGGATATCATTAATCAGGGGTGAAGGTTTATTTTTGAAAATCTTTTCATCTAGCATATCTGTTAAGCACCTGTAAACATCTGTAAACACCTGACTACCTCCAGGGGATTCCATAAGCCATGGCTCTTCCCTCTTCCCTCCTAAGTTCCATCTAGCAGGGAGCTGCAGCTGTATTTGGCTTCTAAAAGCACTCCCAGTTGCTAAGTGTATCTGTGTCTCTTCTCCCAGGGTGGGTAGAAGAGCCTTAGCAGTACCAGGTAAGACAGAAGGAGTTCCATAACACAATGTGTACGTAAGGTGATGACAAGAATCCCATCAGAACCCATCACAAAACCAGCACGTGAGTCGTGCTGTGCTAGGGGCTGGCTGAGCCACCTCAAGCCTTGCTGCAAACTTCTTCCCTACTCTTTCTCACTACAGCATACAATCCTCCCTTCTTTCCCCTTATTGATGGACAACCCCTTGTGAAAAATTTGAATTCTTTCTTAAATTACTTACACCTAACTATCTCTTTAAATTGTCAAATCCCAAAAACACTGTCCTGTCTCTGTGGGACTTGCAAGGACACAGATGGACACTTTCTCTTGAGAAGGAAAACATTAAACATCCAACTCCACATTTATAGCATTTCCACACAGACCAGGGATTGGAGAAGAAGGCTGATACCTCTCCCATCCCATTGGTCAAGACAACTGTCCATCAGCTGTTTTCCACACCAAGAGGAAGTATGTAAACAACCTCATCTTATCAAAACTTACTTTTGATAAAGACACCCTTGTGCGTGAGAAAAGAAACTGAAAGCTGTGAAAACAGCAAGTTAGAAAGTGCCTCAGGAAACCTGGAAAACTCAGGGCAACACTGTCCCATTCACTCATCATTCTGTTTCAATATCAAGGGTGACTGCAGCAAGTATTCTGAGTGGTGCTTTTACCCATTAGAATATCTGTTACACCACAGAACATTTAAAGTTCTCCATAGTACCCCAAAAGCCACTGAAATCTAAAGCTTTAAAGTAAATTGGATTTAATATTATCTCCTTAGACCCCTTCTTGTCTAGATTTGAATTCCTTTGTTTGGTTTGTTTTATAAATATTCTCAGAAAAGCCTTTCTATATATAACAATCTGAAGTTTGAAACAATAAATGAAGTGAAAGCCATAGTAATCTATTATGGTAATTCAATTCATCCCAATGTGAAAAAATAAATGTAAATTATTATCAAATGAATCCCATTATATTGGTATTGAAGAACACAGAAGAATGGAAGCCAGCATGTGACATGGGCAGCTGTGAACACAGATGCACTATCCTGTTCCAAAGGCTGGAAAACAGCCCAGAAAAACAATACTTCTAGGTTTCAAAACTCCAGTGAATTGAATATTTTGATTTATGGAGGGTTTTTTTTGTCATTTAATATTTATATAAATATTAAAAAATGCTCAAAATATATAACATTAACTTGAGTAACCAAGTAAAATTAAGCATCCATTTTGCCTAGCCACTTTCATAATATCTCTAGACAATCTTTCAGGACAAAAACCAGTTAAGAAAAATATTATCCTAAAACAGAGCTTTTAATATCCAAATGTATTATTCAGCTCAGCCACTTAGAGATAAATAGACAGATATCCTAGTAGTGAAGGTTTTCATACCCAAAAGCATACTCTGCAATATTCTGCTATTTAGAATTCTTTTGTCTTTCATGCTTTTGGAAAGACTTATCTACACAGTCAGTCTTTGATAGAGATCTATAATATGTTAGATGATTTATTGGCAATACTTTAGCTACAGAGGTGAGAATTATTTATCTTTTAATCATACACAGGGTCTGTTACCTTTAATCAGACAGATAGCAACAAAATTAGCAAAACTAAAAAAACAAAAAAATACAAACAAACCCTCTTTTATTCAGTGAAGACTGTTGTGATATCAAGAGCATTTCCTACTCATTACTCCTGCTTGCTCACCTCCAGGTGGGGATAAAAAGCAGTCATTCTGTACACAAAAATCTTCACTTTTGTCTCACTGGCATGTTCCAAGTCCATGCAGAAAACCACAGCCCACTTAGCAGAAATCTACTATTTTACCATCTGGAGTAGAAATCTGTTTGTTTCTGGACTTCCCACAGTCACATGCTGATTTCCCAACAGAATGGTTTCTGCACAGGTATGGTTTTTTGTCACCTTCAAGTTTTCTGAAGCACTTTCTAAGTTGGTGTTTTTCATAGTTCTTAGTTCTTTCTCACATGAGTGTTATTATCAGAAGTATGTTTTTGATACGACAAAGTTATTTACATACTTTCTCTTAGTGTGAAGAGCAGCTGATGGACAGTTGTCTTGACCAACGGGATGGGAGAGGTATCAGCCTTCTTCTCCAATCCCTGGAGTGTATAGAAATACTATAAATTTAAAGTCAGATGTTTTAAAAAATAGTTTTTTAACCTTCTCATCAAAGAGTGTCCGTGTGTGTCCTTGCGTGTCTCACAGCGACAGTTCTTGGCATAATTAACGTGTTATAAGAAATGTATTGTGCCCCCTGGTTTCAGACAGCTCTGTGCTGTCAGGGTCACATACCACCACTCCCCTGGGACACCCAGAATCTCTAGGAGGGCTGGGAGAGGGCCAGAGAGATAGTGGGGGACAGAGCCAGCAGCTCCCCTGTGGTACAGATTCAACAGCCACAGGAAGGGCACAGCTGTGCGTTCCCCCACCTGAAGTTCCAGGAAGGAAAAGGGAGCCAGCACCGAGGGAGCTGCTGTGCTGCTGCTGGGGAGAGCAGGGTGCTGACCTGGCACCTGAGCCCTGCAGGGCTGTGCCAGAGCTGGGTATGGCACAGGCTGCCAGCAAACACACACCTGCCCAGTGCTGGGCTTGTTCCACTGCTCCACTTGCTGCAGTTCAGCTCACAACAGGTTAGAGCTGTTTGCTCTGTGCTCCCATGTCAGGATTAGATAAGTCCTTAGGAATGACACTTGGAAAATCTTTTTTTTCCCTTCTGTCTTTTGCTTAGTTCAACACTTAGGCAAGAACATACACTTGCAATGGGATTTTTTCAGTGTCATCAGTGTTCATTTGTGCTGAGGAGGTTCTATAAAACCTCTCCTCTACATTTATGAAGTTATGTTTTTTTCTAAAACCATCTGACATCAATACCTGGGACTTATATACAGTAAATTAAACAAAACAAAACCCTTTTAATATCTGTCTCTCAGAGGTTAAGGCTGTGCCTTCAGTTCCACAGCTACATCCCTGCAGCCACTTTGGAAAGCAAGGTTTTCCTTGACTTTGCCTTTTCCTCCTTTTGTGAGTGAGATCAGTACTCATAAAACAGCAACACTCTAGGTAGGCATCCTTGGCAAATATAGCTGTTCCACATAGGCAGCTTGTATAATAACTCCATGTGAGGTCTGAAACTGAGAGAAATAATGGAACCGTCTCCAAAATAATGCAGCTTGGTTGAAATAAATAATCCAAAGGGACACTAGGAAACTATTTTAGCTATAAAATCAATGAAATGCTTAGCCAGGTACGTATAATATAGCTCATCTCTTCATTACAATATTTTCCAAATAAAAGTAAAATTGTTCTACATTCTTTCATTATAGCATATGACCCCTCTTCTTAACATTGTTCCAGATAAAGACCAGATTTATACAGTTTATTTTCTGTTTTGTCAATATTTGACCCAACAACACTTCAATTATTTTTCTAGCAATGTCCATCTACCAACACAAAAAAAATTGAAAAACCTTCTCAATTTCTTTATATGATTACAGCATCCTACAGTTTTTAAAAGAAACACCTTCTTAACAAATAAATAATATTATTTTCACTTAAAGGTTAGCAGAATTGATTTTGATTGGTTGAATTTCAAAGCAGGTTTACATCAGTGGAATCAGAGCTATCTTTCAATTTGCCTTTGTGTTTAAGTGATGTCTTTGTTACTGAGAGAAAAGTTAAATCACTGAAAATACCTTGCAACACTGGATGTTTCTTAAGACTGTTTTATGCAGCTGTGACAGCTGTATTAGCCCATGCAGCCAAGCTGGGGAAAAAAAAATCCTACTTCAACCAGTAAAAATAATTTATTGTATTAAGTGGTACTCAGTACCAGTATATTGCACTCAAGTATGTTCTAAATTCTTTCTAAACCTTTACTTTTATATTTATATAAAATTTATAAAGTCTTTAACAAGTAAAACTGATTAATTTTAATTTGGACATCAGCCATATCAGAATAGCATTTAGGAGATTACTGCAAACTGTCCAAATTGTGTAAGATAATATTTGCACTATTCATTTGAGGTAAGAATGGATATAATACCTCCTACACATTAAGAAGCTGAGAAACAAGATCAGTGTTGGAATATTTCACCATTTTCTAATTCAAAACCCTGAAGCACTGACAACTAATAGAATAAAAACTTCAATACACAATACTTCTCATACAATAACACTCAGCTTTCAGCAGTGCTTAATATTTTCTAGAAAGTCACTACATTTTTTTTAGAGTAAGAAATTTAGGCTTTTCTGTATGCTGAAATCAAAGTGAGAAAGCAGGTAAAGAATTAATATACAACACTGAACAACATCCCTTTTTTTCCTAAGGTGTATTCAGGTCAGTCATATTATTATGCAAAAAAACCCCCATGTTTTTGTTGAAAAAAATTTTATTGAATATATTATGGTATTAGACTTCATTAGAAATAATATCACATTGTTATAACTATATATACAATATCAACTTTTCTAAGATGCACCATAAAAATGTGCTAGGCAGTTGTTGAATCATCCTTAATATTTTAGTTATTAACAGTCTTAGAGAGTTTCAATTGATTGGTATTCACTTAATGTCCAAAGCCATTTCTAACAGCTGAAAGACATTTTAAGATATTTCCAACTTCAATCAATATCACTTATGAGTATAGTATTTTTCCTCAGAGTTACTAAATATGCCAGGCTGAAAGCAAGAATATTCTCTAAAATTCTAATGCTATTTTTCTAGATAATAAGAAAAAGTTAAATGAAAACTTATACTGCCTATTAGCAATCAAACAGAAGTATATGAGAAATTGCATATATTTGCATACATATATATGTAGTATAGACAAATCACTGTGTACTTAGCTCTCACAAAAACTCATTTTAATTTACTTTGAACCTCAAGAAACCAAGGTATTTCTCTTGAAAACACCACTTACATTATCTGCAGCAACTTATGTTGTATCAAGCTATATAAAAATTATTTATATTTGCAAATAGTTTTACATAATTGTCTCGACATATTGAAAGTCCAGTACATAATAGCTCAGCCCTTAAGTTGTGCTAATTAAGAAGCCCAAATCTTTCCATTATTTTTCAGCAGACACAAAAGAACACTTCCTTTACAGTCAATTTTCTCAAACAAGCAATTATGTTTTTGCTGTAAATACATGACATTTTGGTCCTGTAGAAATAACTGTAGCTCTTTTGCATTTCAGTGGTGGTTGATTTTTCTTTTGAGTTCACAAAGAAATATAGGCACTCTGTTACTTTAGAAAGGATCTTTGGGTACAAGCAAGAATTTTCTGGTCTTACTATAGCTACTCCTCAGTCTTTAAACATTAGTCTTGTTCCAGGATATAAGAGATTCCCAGATGAAAGTTACAGTCTCATTTGAAAACTCCATCTAATGCGAGAAGCAGCTAAGATCTCATTCTTGCACCATCATAGCTCTGAATTCAGTCCACCACCTGCTCAGCACCTCAGACCACCACAGTGACACACTGCACAGCAACTTTCTGCAGACAGGTGTTCTGGTCTATTTAGAAACTTTACACCTGGAAAAATATTTTCAGAGAGCTGTAAGAAGTCCTTTACCTGAAAGCTGTCAGGAGTTTGCTTGCGAATACATTTTAAAGCCTCACCCAGAAGATTTGCAATAATATATATCAGTGTTTGGATGTGGCCAACACTTTCAGAAAGGTGGATGAAAAGTTCAGAATATGTTCTATTTTTGTCATGACATTAACCAAACTGCGTTGCAAAGTCCTGGGGTAGCATCTTATTTGCTTGAAGAAAGCAAAAATTGCTGAGACTCATACCTGAAATCTGGAAACAGATTTAAATTAAAGTGACCTTGTTTAATGCCATTCTGTAAAGCTTCCACTGATTGATTTAGGCATCTCCTATTTAGGCAGGAGTTGCATGGATTGAGAAATGTGCTCTGTGATGAGCCATTATAGGGCACAAATCCAAATGAACCACAGCCCATACTCTCCTCCGTGAAGTCATGCCATTCTGTTTTCCTATTTTATCTTCTCATTCTTTTGGCTAACCTTATTCTGTGCCATGCAAATTATATTCAGAAACTTTGTGGTTGTTATCTCCATCTCAGAAAAGGTTGGGAAAATAAATCTGACACACCAAATGTACAGATTTCAGTCTTAGCTTTCAATCTTCTCTGCTTTTTTCCCTGAAAACTATACACACAAGCCCCCAAAAAGTACAACTTCCAGGTTTCTTCAGAAACACAGATTCTGTCCTACATCTCTAGCTCCCTTCCTCTCCTCTAAACTGCTTTCTTGATCTGCTTCTGCCTTACAGCCCTGTTCAACTTACTAGTCTGTACTCTATTCTACTCCTCAGGAGTTTCGAGTGCAACAGGAATTTTAACCATTAAACTATGATGCAGAAGTTATTGACACAGACACTCAGTAACCAGAGTCCAGACCAAGACCCAGAGCTCTAAACAAGATTGAGATTGGCAAAATTTAGGAAAGTGAAACAAACTTATGACTCTAAAAACCCATGAGCAACTCTCCTGCAATTGTTGGAGTTCCTAGCTGTCTGAAACAATGTTGGCACCTAAGAAAATTTCTGAAAAGATCCTTAGGGCTGTGTTTGGAAGAACAAGTTTGGCTATACCTCCTTTTATTAAAAACAGGTCAGCTGTCCCCAGGAAAGCACTGGAAACCAAGAAACTGGAAAGAAGGAGATACTTCTCTGCCAGACACTGACTTGCAAGAGGCAAGACCAAAGCAGTCCTTTGCTTTCAGAGGCAGCTCCCCACTCAGTGTGCTGACTGCCTTTGCCCCACTGAGCACCCAGGGTCACCAGGAGCATCCCTGCACGACCCAGGGCTGTCACTGCACTGCCTTCCTCGCTGGCTCCAGCAGTGAAGCTGATCTACAACCATGTGGCTATAAAGTTATAATTGTATGTCTGTGCAACACTCTCCCTGACTGTTTTTGAGGCACCTTTACACAGTTGCCCAGAGCTAGAAAGCACCAAAAATTGAAATATTTATCCAGAGAATCCAGCCCTGACCAAAACCATCCATGTGGCTGTTTCACAAGGCCTTAGAAATGGCATCAGTGACACTTCTTACAGACTTCAGCTGGCAACTCACCAGGCCTTCCAATTCACTATATTTCTCCACTTCCCTATCACAAAGGATATTTCAGTTTCTATGTTTTGACTCTGCTGAACACTTGAAGGCTGTATTGTTTTGTAGTCCCTAGGACACTCAGCAAAACAAACATAGAATTTCAAACTTTCCACAAGCTCATGCTGTGATAACATTTTCAGTATATCCTTATATTTTAAAGACTGTCTCCAGTCATTAAGAATGAGGACGTTGGGTAAACTTCTGCTGCACAAGATTTATTCACTTTCAAATCCTGTGTGGCTGTAAGTTGCCCTAGCCCCCAAAAATGCAGACTATTACCTCTTTATAGCTCAGGGATATATGACTTACTTTTTGTCTTTTTACCAAAAAAAATTTTGACCTGGTAAAAGGAGAACACAAGGGATCTTGGTTGTGGAGAGAAGAGAAACAGTGAAGGTACTTGTAAAAGAGACAAGATTTTAGTATTAATAGTACTGACATTAGTATGGTTGCAAGTATTGACATTAAACAAAGCAACAAACTTAAGAAAACTGACCAGCTGACCTCCATGAAAGATTTGTTGAATAAAACACATCAAAGAAGTGGATTCCCTGAGCAATTTCTTCTTCAAGTTTCCCTTTTGTAAAGGAATTGAGAATGTTATTTACGCTATTGCACAGAGCTCTTTAAGAACTTTAACAGTCAGGCAAGATATTAATGATATTAATTCAGTGATAAATTTTGGCATCACTGCAGAATATCTACACCTCTAATGAAAGCAGAATTACTTCATTTATAGTACTATATATAGTATACTAAATTAAACTATTTTTGAACACAAAGTTACGTAAATTGTAAAAATTAATCCATAATTGGGAAAAAAATATATTTTTTGAGAGATACAGGGACAATCTATTGCAAAGTGAAACAAATATTTGTCCTATTATTAGATCATTCATAAAAAGTGTGTAAGTTTTGCACATTCCAAAGATTAATCCCCTCATTAATTTAAATTAATTCATTTTGTCTATAAAATTAAGAAATAGAAGGGTTTAAAACCTGAAATAATTATTAATTGCACATTTTACACATATCTCACTATCCAGATGTACAGTAAAATAGACAAGAATCCCTTCCAATACATAGCAGTAAAGATGTACTTTTAGAATAATTGCTGCTGAGTAGTAACATGACAGATTCTCTATTGTTTCACATTACCTTTACATTTAAAGATGCCATCCTATATAATGCAGAAGTGGATACTGTATATGTTGGCAGTGTACTGTATATATTGAATCATCCAGCTATCCAATAATCATGCTAAAATTATAATTGGAAAATCACAGAGTAAAAATCAACTTTCCTTCTTTCTGACCTGTGTTTAGGTTTCATTGTCAAACCTGGTTAGGCTTTTGCAAATTTCTGCACAGAAAACCTTTAATGATATCCCAGGGAAGCTTTAATTTCTACCTGTTTTTCTTGTTAAGCATGTCAACTAAGTGATGGCTCGGATTCACAACAAGGATTTATAGGATTTGCCTACAGTATGTAAAGAAGTACTATTGTTGTGGCTCTTGTAGGTAGTGTGGAGGTAAAGAAATACTAAAGTAAAATAATTGCACAAGACACACAATTGTCTGTCTAGATTAATGTAAGGGGCTACTCAATAAAGAGCATTTTCAAGCATATCTAAGTTAGGTAATGGAGTAATTGAGCTTTCTTGCACAACCTTAATTAATCTCAGTAAAGTACCTACATTATGAGACAATCTTAAGTGATTATGTACTACAAATCCTGTATTGCATTTTACAATGTACACAACAGTCTTTTCTGCAAATGAATCAAAATTATCTAGAGTTGTCTGACGAAGCCCTTCTTAGGACTGCCTTTAAAACAATAGGAAGTTATATGTATCTAAAACTAAATAAAAACAATGCCAGTGTTTTCCATCTGCGATCCTCAAGAAGATTTACAAAGTTCTACCAGAATATGTGGAATCTAGTTTGCAAAGGAAATAAGTGGAAGCACAGCAAAGTCTTCATCTGTATTTTGAAGACTGTTCTGCATTGTTCTTTGAAATGAACAGAGAAAAATAATAAATCTCAATTTTCTTCCTTTCTTGAAACTGCTTAAAATCAGGGATTACATGGCTCACAATGAACTTTTAGAATTGCTTTTTAAGGCTTGGTCCAGATATGTATTAAAAGCATATGCCTTGTTGCACTTTCTAAAGATGGAAAGGGTTCTACCTGTATTTACATATTTTGATTCAAAATCTCCTTTATTCTCAGTTGGGAACAGAAAAGCCTTTATTATTCTCAGCTGGGCCCAGTCCCACAAACATTTCAGCCCTGCCTTCATCAGATGCAGATCACACCAGCATTTATCCCCACTAATCACCACTCCCTCTGGCACTGACATTATCCTGGGGAGTTTCCCATTCACCTGACATCAATTACCCTAGACCCTGCTGATACTTAATTCATATCATCATACTTAATTAATCATTAACCCCTTCACTTCAGTCAGTGTTCTATAATTGGTGTTCACAGCATCTGCAAAATATTAAGGGTATTTGGCTATACATTCATCATGAGCTCTTCTACTAGAGCATGAGGTACAGGCTACACACTTCAGCCATGTTTCAGAAGGATATCACACAAATATATTAACACCAGGAAAAATTAGTATTCCTTATCTAGCAGCTCCATAAATCTAGCAGCTGCACATTTACCATTCAGTTCTCTTCGGAGGCATTCAGAAAATCCTGTTCTCCCAAGGGTATCAGCAGATCTGCTTAATCACCTAGCCAGGAAAAATGCTCATGGAAAGAGTCCATTGCAAAGCACCATATTTCAAAACATTTAAATGAAATAGATTTAAAAATTTAAAAGAAAAGTCCAATTTTAAATATAGCTCTTGTCAGTTCACTATAGGATTGGGGTTTTTCACCTGATCATGCTACTAATAGAGCCGGTGGTAAAACAGACCTGAGGTGAAACCACAGCAAGCTGTGCGTCTCTGAGAATGTCTCAGGTTGTTTAGCTATGCCATAAAGATGGATGTTTTTGTTATAGAGAGGCTGGAATTCCATCAAGCTTCAAAAATCCACTTAGTCAGACAAACATTCTACCTTGCATTTTTTGTTTTTCCATTGGAGACCTACAGTATGGGGGGGAAAAAAGAAGTCTAGTGTGCATGGAGTCTCTGGGGCAGGACACTAAATATACAGGGAGAAAGGCAAGGAGTCTGAAAAATGAAACAAACACTGAGAATGGCTCTTTTCAGAGAGCAACCACCTTCTCAGATTGCAAGAAAATTATCTATTATCAATGGTTTGCATTCCTAGAGTAAAATAGTGTGGAGTTTTTTTATATCTTATAACCTCTTTTCATGTTTATCTTTTAGTGGTAAATTTGAATAGAATGTCTATAAAATTACATTTATCTGAAAGAAAAGAGACAAAGAATTGGTACAGAGGATATATCAGTGGATCTTAAGTTAGCAACAAATCAGGAGGTCCAAACTCTACACTTACTCTACTGAAAAACAAATAGCACATTGCTGATGAGATGTTTTCCAGGTCTTTATATTCTGCTTTTATTTTGTTTTGCTTTTAGCTTTCAGAAGAGAAATATTTAAAGAGTGGAGTATCTAACAAATCTCATTTCACAAGCATCAAGAAAGAGGTTAATGAGGTTTCAAAATAGGGTTAAGTGGTACCACCATCACAGAAGCTGTGAATGTTTGTAGAAGATGTACATGAAAGAAGACCCATTTTAATAGTATGGAAGATTCTCACTTTCATTTCTTCTAGCAGAGTAATGTCAGAGAGATTTTTAAATTTTTATTGGAGGTGCAAGATAAAATAGAACAAAGCCACATTTACTGGTCTCATATCTTCACTAATCAGGTTGCAGAGATCAATTAATACAAAAATAAAAATTTAACTTTTTTTTTAATATGTATTTCTCTTAGAAATATCTCTAGCAAACTCATCAAAGTTTTACATCAGTCTATGTCAGACTGAAATCAAACAGTTTTTCCTTGTGGCCAGGCAGAATACAATCATATCTGTAGATCAATGCCTATTACTTCACTTTGAAAACAAAATAAAACAAAAATAATCAAGCATTCTATTCCCTGCAGTTCCATAGACTGATTGTAACAATCTTTACTTTCTCCCAGAGACCTGTGAATCCCTGTGGTAGGTCAAAATTTTAGTGGTGCAAAATCACCCCTCCCTATTACCATCACCTGTGTTGTTTCCTTTTACCAAGTAAGGCGTTTGCTGAGCATTTCCAAAGAAAAATGTATTGCTGTAGGAATCTTCAGCTGCAGAAGTCAAGGAATGGTTTATATGTAGTAGCTGGAAAAAGTTCAAGCTCAGCCAGTTGAGAGAAGATTTCTTTACCTAAATGATCTTTGTTTGAATTTTTCTAAAGAATTTAACCAGAGGCAGTCAATGAATATAGAAAAGTTCAGTCCAAACAGTTGAAGTATGATAAATATATTTATTACGAGACATGTCAGGTAATTTTAGGAACAAGTCTTTCTTCACCACCCCTTCTACCCCCTAATACTGATCTCCTTAAAGGCACCAGTGACAGCTACTAATTCCAGACCTGCTTGTAACAAATTCTCTTTCAGGCTAATTGAAAAAAAAAAAAAAGCCAATACATTTATGGAATCCAATATCATGAAAAGTAGAATCTTTTGCACAACAGAACTGTCCCAATGGTAAAAGCTTAGCAAAACCAGGCTTCAGACTCTAGGAGCTTTTTTTTGTGGCTGGGTTATACATCTCATGGAGACTCCATAGCCAGGATATGGAGTACAAAACAGGAAAAAGTGTAGTGCAGAGAGGTACTCATGAGGAAACAAAAAAAAATGTCCTTGTGGCACAGGAGAGGATTGAAAAATAAGCTTGTAAACTGTGAGCAAAAAAACTTCTGTGCTATTGCTTTTTCAGCAGTACGTGTTCTGCATTTGGGCTAGGACCATCATATTTTCTCTAATGAGAAAAAAAATCTTTGATAATCATTAAGTATAGAACAAAGAGCAAATTTATAAATATTTATATATACTGCTTTGTGGGGTTTTATCTATTGCTTTTGTTTTCTCTGACATAGGAAAAGCCTTAACATAAATTTCCAAATATATAATATTTGCATTTAGTTTCTTTGTTTGATATCACTCCCTGTTCTTGATTCATAATACCTTATTCAGAGAAAGTGTTTTTCAGTGGCACTAGTCTCTGTAATCTAGAATTATGTTAAATACTTGTGACACCATTTCACATAACTCATGATGAGTCCTCTTGCATTTGTCATCAAAAACAAGGGTTACACAAGAAATAATTTGTTGGATTACACTGCATTAATAGTTTCTGATTTAGCACATTACAGTTTGACAGGAGAGATGAACTGCTATTTCTGGTGAGAAAGCAAAACACAACAGATAATTGGGAGACAGTGGTAGCTCTAAAGCCTCCTCCCTTTTGCAGTGCCCAGTGCAGTGCAGACACACACAGCAAACACATCTAGCCCTGATTAGGACACAGTCAGCTGCCTGAGCTGCTCCTGCCCTTCAAATAGGTGCCCAACTGATGAGCATCAGTTCTCCCCAGTTTGCATGCTGGTCTTTTGCTAAACAGGCTCAGGTTTTCCCCTGGCTATTCCTCTTCCCCAAATTCCCCCCAGGAAAACATTTCCTGACCCCGTAGTCCACCTGGCCATTGATCCTTCATGGCCAAGCCACACACATGAGGATGCAGTGTCTCCTGGGGACCCAGGGAGTGCTCAAAAGACAGTGGAGGAGCAGCTTCTATTCCTACACAAACAAATACAAACCTTGAAGGAAGAAACAATTGTTGTCAACTTTGTACCATTTGCAGAACTACAGTCAAGGAGGATATTGTTCCTTCAGGAAATACAGAGTCTAGGGTTTCCCTTTAGAGAAAACATTTCTTTAATTGGTTAGAATAATTCTAAGAGCTGATGCAAATCCTGTTGTCTCTTTCTCCATCTAAAATACTTTTATAATCTCAACATAAATATATATGAACAATATCAGAGGATTAACTTAAATTGAAATCAAATTATAACTTCCTTGCCTCTATACTCTTTTTAAAGTGTTCAAATGAAAATCAGAACCATTTTTTTTTCTATACACATTATAAATTTCTTTTTATGTCACCTTAATCATGGCTATGTGAATGTAACATTAGGATATTTTAATTATTGTCTTTCCTATTTTTATGACTGACTGAGAAACATTCTTTCTGGGTAAGTCTTTGAAATAGATTGAAATATTCACCTAGATAAAGAAAGCCTCTCCTGGAGGGATTGCCTGAATGGCAGATGGACTAGCACACTCTCCCGGCTGTTATTGTTGTCTGACAGTTGACGATAAGTACAGACCAAAGAAAAAATGTTAAAGTAACTTTTGCTTACCAGCTGAGCAGAAAATAGCAGGCTGGTATAGAATAGAAATAGTAAATTTGAGGCATACGTGGGTTTGGAACTGTAAAGGACCCCTGATAGGATTGGGCAAGCAGTTTCATTCCAAGTCCAAACAACCTGAACTGCAGCTATATAATTATGTTTGGATTTGGGGTATTTTTTCTGCCCATAATATTTTGTTTGGCTTCTGAACTATTTGGAAGTTAGAATTTCTGCTATTTACTTATGACATTCACTGTTGGCAAAGATAATGCATTTCTGAACTATGGAAATCTAAATCCCAAGGATATAAAACCACCATTTTCAGTAAAAAAGTTTAGATATCGTGGGTAATCAGAGCAATTTCAGTAATAAGAGTCACAATTCATCAGTCTTGTGACTTTCTTTGCTTGAAAGGTAATATGATAATGTGATATGAAATAGCAAATATTCTTCTTAATTATTGTGGAGGTAAAGTAGTGTCATTGATAAAAACTATTCAAGGCCCTTCTAGTTGGATGTGGTCTATAAGCTGGGATTTTCTTTGCAGAAAATGTTATTTTGCCTGGTATTTGGCTGAAAATTCAGTAGAACTTTTAGAAAATCCTTGTAAGCTCAAGTCCCTGCACCAGTCCAATGTTTCTGTCAGACAAATCACAGTCTTCACCACCAAAATTACCTCCCTTTATAGGCAACAATACTGCACTTACATTCCCCAGCATGTACTGCATATTCAGAATACAAAGCATGACTCGTGAATCCAAGAGAAAATAAGATGTACAGCAACAATAAATCCAAAATAATCTCTGCTCTTCAAACAGTAGGTGAAAGAATTGCCTAAGTGCTTCTATAAAGTACGCTGTACATTGCTTCAACTGCCTGGGTTTAGCTGAATTCTACTAATTTCTTGTAAATCATTTACTAATTAGTTGGTCTTCACATATTTACGAGTTTTCCATCTTGTGCTAAATGCCTCCTAAAGCACCCCCTTCGCTGACGCAGAATCCTTGTTCTTGAAAGATTTCAATTGTGCTCTGCACTTTTGATGCAAAAAACTCAAGCTTCAACATGAGATACTGACCCTTTACAATTTTACCTGAGACTGATTAAAATTAGAATTCTATTTTTATATGTTGCTCAGCCTTTTCCACACTCATGACTTCACTACCAATCTAAACTTTTAAACTGTATAATAAAGTCCACTGATATAACAATCTTACATAGCATTGGCAGCAGGTTGGTACTATTTACAAAAAAAAAAAAAAAAAAAAAAGAGAGAAAAAAACATATCAGAAGCACATATTTTTGAGATTTCAAAATTTCAGTCAAGGACTCCTAAAAATTGATTCATTATCTTTGGAAATACACCTGCTAAGGAACTACATCTTAGTAAATATCCACTTCCAAACATTTTTAACCCCACTTT
>JAWWMU010000106.1:12648050-12712860 GCA_035048155.1 Cinnycerthia olivascens
AGACTTGCAAAAAAAAAAAAAAAAAAAGACAATTATTTCTAGCACAAGGTGTGTTCATTATTAACCTTGCTCTCAAAATCCACTATCCATTGTTTGTTGGCCACTACACATCAGATTTGAGGGCTCATTAGCCCACAGTTAGCCATGATGAATGAATAGGTAGGCAGTTAGAGGTAAGCACAGATGTCTTTTATAGCATGGTCTCCTGACTCGGAGACACCAAAGGTCAATTAGCCATATGACTGCTGAGCTGAGACAATGATGATGTGAAGGGAAGTTATTGCCTCCTTAGGACATGAGGGAGCCTTTCGTGCTGAAGCACAGTGATCTGTATAGTCAGGATGGCCTAAGTCTGAACAAAGGCGAAGTAGTGCCTTGAAGCCTCAGGACACCATTTCCCTTGTTCTCAAACTCAATACTAAGCACTTGAGGCAAGGTTAATGTAGGGGGTAAAGAGGGTCCCCCTCATTCTCTGGTTTGTCTTTCAAGGGATCTTCTCCCAGATTTCCATTTGAATTCTGGGGAGGAGATACATCAATACAGTCTTTCAAAAATAAATGAGGCCACAGGCACCCACTGACTGCACTCTATTTAAAACTCCCTTGTAATACTTTGGTTCAGCCAGTCTGTAGGTTCTTGTACTGTACAAAATCCCTACTGAGTAATGGCAGTGCTACTTAGAGAGGTGCCAAATCAGCACTGCAGGGATCCCACAAGTCATTGCAGACAGCATTGACTACAAACTGCCAGTAATGATCCACTGGATACCTGCAGATCTAGATACAGATGATATTGCTAAGAGGTGTAGAGCTACAGAGATGATAGACAGGGGTTATAGAGAGACAGAACTTAATGATGGCACTGACAGTAGAGGAAGGAGAGTTAGAGAAATAGGAGCAAATATAATGAATTTATATGCCTAAGACATTAATCTAATGAGAAATAGAGTACAGAGAGTGCAGCTGCTTGGACAGTGATTTACAAGAACCCTGAGTCTGAAATCTTGCAGTTGTAAGCAAATGAGTAGTGAAAGCAAATGCCTTTATGACCTTGTGCCAGATTAACAGGTGTGGGGCTCCAGTCTCCAACTAATGAAAAAAGTGGGACCAGAGTCCCACAGTTAGGTATTGCTGGAGGCACCATTCTATGGCATGTTGCTTTGCATTCATGCCACTATGAACTAAAGTAACATGAATTCTTTCAGAATGGATGATATAGTTCATATTTCATAACAAAAACTCCAGTTATTTTTTTGTAATTTTTTTTACATTCCATTTATAGTAACTGTGATTTATGGAGACAAGTCATCAAGAAATATATTAACAATGTGGCCATGGTTTAGCAGAGAACTTCCTTCCATCATATATATCATCATATATATTTTATAACTTTTGCTTGAATCCAATGGCATGCAAACTTCTGTGAAAATGAATCGGGTAATGTAAACTAGATCTGAGGGGGGGCTTCGGGGGAGAAGGAGGAAATAGTGTTAATTTTTGAAGTAAAAACACAGGTTGAGATTGTAAAAATTGAGTATGATTTTTCTTTCTTTGCAAGGAAAGAAGAGACTTTCTTGCCTGCTTGTATTTGCAGTGAAAGATTACCACCCCAGTGCTAATTGCAATGTGGCCTAAAAAGAGAAGGGTTCCAAGAAAACCAAACCCAGTAAAATCACAAAAGAGCATTATAAAAAATTCAACAATCAAAATTGACCTGAGAAAAATGGGATTTAGCATTTGCATAAGAGATTCTGGCATCTTGAAGCAGAAGGTTCTAAAAGTAGATGATGCTCACCACCATCAGTTAAATCACTGAAGGGAGTACTGGAGACATTTCTGTTGGTAAGGTAAAAAACTTGACATTACTATAACTCAAGTCTTGTCTAAAACTCAGTAGCTGGAGTAAGTTCTATTAGCTCAGAAAGAACCTGGCTAATATCACCTTCTAAGTCACAGATGGTGGATCATTCCAATGTAAAAGTGATAAATATTATTTAGTCTGCAACTGCAAATTATTCTAGTTTTGCTCTCTTTTTTCCTGTCAGCTAACATGCCAGGCCATCAGCATAGAATGTAAACTTGTCATCCCTACTCAATGGAGAAAGTTAGACATGGGAAAGAATGATTTATGTCATTTCTAGAGTGACACTCCATAGTCACTGTGTCTCCCTAGTGGCTATGGCAGGAACCAAATTTACATGAATAATCTTCAGACAATTAAATAAGTTGCTATGATCATAATCCTAAATCCTATGAAGTCCTCTAAGTGTATGGACCAGACAAATTTCTGGAATTGCAGGTGAAGCAAAGGCTGTTTGTGCATTGTAGGAACAAAACCCAATTCATATCAGAAAGAGATTGACATTTTTATTTTTAATTGGAGAAAGATATTTTTTCTTTAAAGCGGCAAAACAGAATGAAAAGGCTAAAACCCAGAGGACTTACTTGTATGTCACAGCCCCAACCAAAACATCTTCACATCCAGAGGTGAAGCTCCTCCTCAGCAACATGGAGGCTTCCTGTTGGGGCAGGGGTGGAGGGAGAGGAATCTTGTTTTCTGCCAAGAGTGACCCTCAGAGCAACACAATAAGCAGGAACTGCTTGTTACTTTTCCAAACAATGGACGTGTATGTAGCTAGTATTCCCAGATGGAGCTCTTGCCCCTGGAAACAGCTGGATAGATAGCTGGGTAAGCAACCAGAGCCCTCACCCTGAAGGCTACACAGAGAAGAGAATATGGTGCTCTTGGCCCACCTCCAACGTCCACCTTTGTGAACTTTGGAGAGGTGCTGGTATAGATGCCTCTTGGTGTTACCCGCTGTCTCAGATGATTGTCTGTGCCTCTGGTTCACCTCCCTCCCACAAGAGCCTAGGAAGGAAGATAATATCCCTTGCATGCTTGAGCAAGCTCTTGCTGAGTTCACAGTCCCGTTGTCACTAAGGCTCCATCTCCCAACATACAACTTTGCCTTATTTTTCTTGTCTCCTAATGCCAACGAGAACTGAATCCCATGCCCTTGTCAGCCATTTAAGCACACCAGTTCCACAGATGGGAGAAATTTTGTTTGAACATATATATTAATCTTTTTGTCACCTTCAAAATACAAGAAATTGACTAAATTTTAATTGTACAGTGCTTTGGCAAGTGCACTATAAAAATAACTAGGAGGTTCCTACTGACAAATTTACTTATAGAAGTAAAAAGTATCTAGAGGTTATCATTTCTGTTTAGCAAATCTGGCACATGCCTGGCAGGCAGGAAAACAAAGAGTGTGTACTGGATGGTTTTTCAGATATGTCCTGTTTCTGAAGAGGCTGCTTGCTCTCAGAAGGTGAGGTGTTACTGACATTTGTCAGTGTCACGGATTTAGAAGAACTTACCTCTCACCTCTTTTAAATCACTGGCAAATATTTCCTAAAATTGTATAGAGTCACTGATTATTCTCTTGACGGTTAATTGAATTCTAATAGCATTTTCTTTATTTAAATAGTCTTGCAGCTAATTCCTACACTCAGATGAAATTTGTAGTGACCTCCTTTTGAAGTTCAGTTTCAGTTTTTCCTAATATTTGTGCATCTCCTCTCTTTATGCACCTCCATGAGCACTGTGTTTGTGTAAATGAAGGTACTCAGTGGTTTAGCAGTTAATATGAAATCATGCATTTTTTCAGGCAGTACACATTATAAAGCTTGGTTAACAAGGGTTTTCCAAAGCTTCTTTTTTTTTATTATTTATTTTTTTTCTTTCTTTTGATTGAGAAAATAGATTGGGACTTGATTGCTTTTTGGAGAAGTGTGATGTAATAGTGAGCATTTTTTCTTTTTTTGAAGACAAAATGCAACACTCATCTCCATGCGCAGACTTCAGCTGCTCCCATGCCCTAGATTTGGCTTATTAACTCATACATATTACTTTCTTTTCTTTTTATCATTATATTATTTTTCTCTTTTCCCTTTTTTCATGGTCTAAAACTCTTGTCACTATTTTCCTTATGATATCCCTCTCATTATAATCTCTATTTCCTTTAAAGAATAGGTTTGAAAGCCTAATAATACACATCTTTTCAAAATATGGGACCATAACTTTCATCCAATTGCAGTTTTGGTAATATGACTTGAAAATAATTTTATATTAAAACTGATGTCATTATAGTATTTTTCTATGGGTACCATGTCATTTTGTAATTTTCACTGGCTGAAGCAGCTCACGTTCTCTCTTGTAGCTTAGATTTTTGTCTTTGTTGTTGTTGTTTTTGTTGTAAAATTAAACTGCTGTTTGATGGAGTTTATTTTACTTCCACTTGAATTCTGTGATATTTTCCAACCAAGCAAGAGATTTTTGCCAGGAGGCTGTATAATTCCCTTATGATTATGCATGCATTTCTCCCTCTTTCCAGCCTACCTTTTAAGCTGTTTTTACAAGTTCTCTAGATACTCCGAAGGGTTCATAATTTATCTATCACTCCTTTTGAAGCACCCTCAATAATGTTCATTTTCATATACTCTGTGATTGCCGTTTTGCAGATAACACAACATTTGTTGGTTTTTAATATCTGTCACGTGTCTTCTCTTTTCTCTTGCTCCAGTCTCCTGAATTCTGTAACATAAAAGATCAACTTACAAACCCTGCATGCATTTCAGCAAGTAGATATTGACACTGCTGAATTTTGTGCACTATTTCAGCTTTCCACAGACATCAGCATGGCAGTCACAACCATGCACTTGACATGGGCTGCTTCTATTGAATACTAGATTTCTTCTAGCACACTGATAAATCTGACCCTTCATTTTCTTTCTGAATTGGATATACCCAGACAACCTGTCACAGCACGTTGTATGACAGGAAAACAAAGGACACAGAAGCTCATGATCACAATGAAATGAAAGTCCTCTCAGATATGCAGTCACACTTGCTTGTTCTTGTAGATGGTAAAGAGGGAATTTGTATTTGACAAGAGTTGTTGTTCTGGAGAGTGAAAAAGATGAGGACAGGGGAATTTTTAAATTAACCCATATCATTTTTCCCTCCTTAGAGGCTTTTGCTCTTTGGTAGATAAAGTAAAGGTCAGTTAAACGCAGTCCTTCTTTTAACCTTCACTTTAGTATTGTTGCAAAAAGAATTCAGGTGCACATTCAGGCAGATCAGATAATCTGGGGTAATTTATTGCTGCCCAAGAAAGTGTTTTGATTCTTCATTTACTCCTCTACCATTTGCTTCATGAAAAATGAAGCTTCATTTTGAAATGGGGAGATAGAGTAGAAGACCTATATCGTAGGAACACGGACTGAGTGATGAATGATACAAATCTAGAGGATTGATCTTATCTTAGTGATATTAGACCAAAACATGGTTGTAATTAGTTCTTACTAAGTCTTTTCATTCTCTCCATTGTACTCCTTTCAGTCCTAAAATAAAGATGTGTTCTTCTTTAAAAGCATGTTCATGACACTACAGAAAATATCTTCAGAGTTCAGATGTTGAAATTTTAATGTAAACCATTTTCTTTTAAGTGCTAGAAACAACATTTGAAACATATATCATTATTGTTGCACCCAGAAGTAAAATGATGTGATCCCTTATGTGGTTCTTCTTCAGGAAAATGGAATTATTCCACTGAGAAATTGAAGAATATTTTAGAAAAGTGAAATATAGTCCCATTTATACATCTCAAAGCTCATCTAAGTTGTCTCTTCAGATTCAGGGTATGAATAAAGAATTAATGATTCAATCCTGTGTCTGAGCTTTTATTCCAACTCCCTCCAGAGTGATTTTTTTTCCTCCCCCACTGCTACCTAACTTTTCCTGGCAGGTATTTCCCCTGGATTAAGGTTCTCAGAAATCATCCTGGTTTTCACTGCTTGGAGAAAAGACTGCAGGAGGAAACTCTTAATTGGTCTTTTAACAGCAGCAGCTGGTAAAAGCATTAGGTCTGTAAATCCCACTGCAAATTGCAAGCTTTTTTAAAGTTTGCAAGAAGGGACCAAATTCAGAATGGGCTCATAGTGCTAGGACAGAGAAAAAAATGAGAGAGGATACATTATCTGACTTTTCAGTGTTCTGTGGGTTCTAAATTAGGAATAAAATAGAAACACACAGTTTTAGAGAGCTGACTCTGTGGGAGGTCTGAGTGAAATAGTCCATGGCAGAAGGCAGAAGCCTTTCAGGAAATGTGCTATTCCTTCTGCATTAACTCTTGCCTCTCTTGAATTTTTGTTACTAAGCTTGCTAGATCTAGTCATTGATAAAATGATCTTCTAAAATTTGTCTTGTCCAGGACTGTTCCAGGAATGGCAGTGCAAGCTGTTGAAGGCATTTGTGCATACAATAGAGCTCTGTGAGAAATATGTGGTATAACACTGATGGCATTTTTAAGTGCTGTTTAGCATGAGAGTAAAGGTTTACACAGCGTACATAATATATAGCTCTGGTTGCTAAATGTCTGCTGCCAGTGCTTCCTGATGTCAACAGTGGCTGCCATTGTTTAGTCAACTTGAAATCTTTAGAAATATAGCTGTGAAATTCTTTCCTCAAATGCAAAATGAACAGCCCTAATAAATACACTGAGCTTTTACCAACATGAAATTCCCTTTAGGATTAGAGGAAGCTGAAGAGGTTTGTTAACATAGAGCTCAGTGCTCTGCAGAGTGGGTGAGGTAGGAGGATATTTAAAAGTACTCAGCCTGGCCTGATGGTGTTCCTGCTAAATTCAAACCCCCATTCATTTAAATGACCAAAACAGAAATTAATCAGTAGTACAAACTGGATCTGATGGAGAAACTCCTTGAGACTTGTCGTGTAAAACTAACCAAGTTACTGGATCATAGTTGTCTCTTTTGCTTCAAACCCTCAAGGTTTTGCTTTTACACCTTTTGCTTTCCAGTACCACTTTGAGACATTCCTTCCAAACAGTAAGCACCATTTTGGTTTCTGTAAGATGATAGCAGTGCCTCAAACTTTCTATTTAAAATGATTGCTCTGACTTGTTCTTTCAAAGCTCTCCCTCATTGCCTGCTCCAGGCTTTTGATATTCAGCAAAGAAAATTTCTTTGGGTAACAAATATCCCTCCACCTCCCCCTCAACTTGGTCAAGATTTCAGACTTGGGAAAGACTTCAAGTGAATAAATGTGATTTGAGATCCCAATATTGATTGGACTGCAAATGGAAGACAAAGGAAAAAATAAGGTAGAAGAAAGCGTCCCATTTGCAAGAACGTTTTACCCTTTGCTTTTGCAGTGCAAAAGAATGAAATAAATTATACATGAACCAGGAAAGCAGAAGAGTACTACAACCTGCAAAAACAAGTTGGGGTTTTCTATTGCTTTTATACTTCTTATTCTTTCCCCTTGTACAAACACAGTAGGCACAATGTAAACTGGAGATTTTGATAGATGTTGCTGTGAAGTACTGACAGGAGGAGGTTTGCATGTTAAATCTTCAACATGACCTATACTATATGTTATGGGTACATCACTTTTAATCTGAAAAGGACTTCTTGAGTATAGATTTTGAAACATTACATTCAAATATATAAACAGTATTACTCAGTACAGTATCTTCCATTCTGACTCTTCCCTAAGAATGGATGAGTTTCATCACCCCTGAACAAGACTAAATCCACTGTCAACATAAAGAAGAGAGAGGGGTCCCCTGAGTTTAGGCTTCCAAAATTCAGTCATTTTATACCTAAATCTTAATTCCTTGGGTTTTATGATGGTTTTTTGTACTCTGATTCTTAATCACACAATCTGCAGTCATTTTTTTTTTCTTATTTTTCAAAATGTAATGGTATGATACAGTATTTTCTGCAAACAACATAAGCTGAAAAGCACACCAGAAATGTGCTGACAGGCGGACACTCTATTTTCAGAAGATTTTGTCTCAGAGGTGAAGTCTGTCCCCTCGCTCGTGCTCTCTCCATTGCCACCTGCAGCAGTCATGTATTTACTCCCCATGACTGTCACCCTGGTGCCACTGCCTGAACTGGCAATTCCTTTTGAGTGATCACAGTCCTACACTCAGCAGCACTGCCACAGAGAGCCACACAGACAGCTGATAGCTGTGCTTGAGCAGTGTGTGTGATGAAAGAAACAAAACAAAACGGCACAGAAAAGGGTGTCTGAAATTTAGCTTTCGTTGCTCGTTTACAAGAGTTTTGGAAATAAATCTGCCTTAGTGTACAAAAGCACTATCTGCACCTATCATGTGTGTCACAATAAAAGTTTTAAGAAACAGCTCAGCATTGGTCCATGAGGCCCAATCCATTTTTCAGTGGAGTGTTGGAGTAATACTCCTCTTCTAGTCTCACATCACTAAAACAACAATTTTTCTCACTGTATTTCCACAGATCTAGGCAATAACACTTTTTAAATAACATACTACTTTATGTATGTTTTTTTCTAGTCAGATTTACACTATTCCTTTCAAATGAGCCTTGGTATATGATACTGTGTTAAACCAGGATTTTATCAGTTAGATTTTTGTATTTGAAGGACCAGTTTTCTGTGTTCACCCTTCCTATCTTCCCTTCTTTTTTCTTTGAAACACAATAATTCTGTGTATTCAAATTTGGATTATTTGCTACTGATGTAAGTAGCAATAACACTAAACAATAACAGATGCTTTCTTTCAAATTCAATCATATCTAAGTCAAAATTCCTTATTCATAGTCAATCTTGGACTCACTTTCACATATTTGGAACTTAAAATATTTGGGAGTTCATGTCCACTGAAGCTGTAGTGGAAGCTGTTTATGAGGAACTTCAAAAAACTTCGTTTATTTTTGGAGTGTTTAAAGGGTGAACATCAATAATTCTTTGTTTAGTTCACTGAGCATTGTGACTGTGTGTCTGAACCACTACAGCTTGTCTTGGATTAATATTATAATCCTCTGGTTTTGAACAGGCGAGATATAACAAAGTGAAAAGATGTATTCCAGAATAAAAGTTAGAAAACTAGTTCTTCTCTTACCAGGAAAATATTCTGTTTGTATATTTAAATGGGTACTCTCAAATTTGTTGGCTGGAGAATCATTAAACATTGAATAGTGTCCTAGACATATAAAATAATTAATTTCTCTGATGGAGAAATGTCTTTTTAATTTTAAAGTATAGGAATAGCAGTTCCTTAATTGACATATGGATTACTATAAAAGGATATATTATTGCTTTAAATTTGAAAGTATTCACATGCCTAATATTCAAAAATATAGATGGTCCGTAAAAGAAAAGAAATAATTTCTTAATTTCTTTCCTTTTTTTTTTTTTTTTAGGCATAAAAGCAAAGGAGTCAATAGCTGTGGTGATAATGCAAAAACTGTCTCTCAAAATCTGGAAAAAGACATATAAATCAGTGTTACAACTGCTATAATTTTGAAAAAGAAATATAGAATGCTAGAAAAGAACAACTCTCCTAAAATTCCTAAAATATTTAAGTCTTCCAGGAATTCTACCCATCAACAAAAAGTGGAAAAGATAAACATAGAACCAGCATCCTATAGGACAACCATTCTTGGCTTCAACCTTTCACATGAAAGCCATTTGTTTGAATCTTTCCTTGTTAAATACCAGCGATTTAAGTCTACAATCATCTGATGGCTGTTTACAGGTTTTTATATAACTAGCAGCAGTTCATCTGATGGTACAGTTCACAGCTGACAGGCATATATCACCCAAAACCTCTATCTGGTTTTACAGCTGGTGAGCAACATCTCAGGGACATGAAATCTTGTCCATTTATCTATTCAGTATCATTTGTGCTCATTATTTGAAGGAGAGGTACAATGAGCAGGTGTTACTCCTCTGATTCTGGAGTCATCTCATGGTTTTGCAGAGCCTGCAAATCAAAGATGCAGAGGAACTACCCAGCCATGGAGGTTCAGGCAACAGGAGTCATAACTACTGCCAGCACTATACTGAAAACCTATATTTTGTTTGTTTCTCTGACAACTTTTTTTTATAAATATTCCTTTAGGAACAGAATTGCCCCTAACATGGCTCTCTTGTTTAATATTTCTTGGAGTCATTAGTGTGTTTGTGCATATTTAGTATGCACCATGTCAAAAATTTCTTTTTTTTGTTTGTACACAGCTTTTGCAGTTCATTTTTTGGTGGCTCAGAATTAGCCTAAGAAAGCAGACACTGACTTTTGCCTGCCTTGATAGATTTGCTGAGTGAAGAACTCATGGAGCTCACAGTTACATGGATTTCTATACACTTTACTTTAGGAGCAAAAGCTATTCCCTTATAAAGCATTGGGTTGTCTTGGGTTTTTGTTGATCATGATCCTTTAAAGGCTCATATGTTAAACCTCCTACATTTGAAAGTGGCTCTCCATCTGCTCCTGTGGTTCTCACTTCAGTGTATGCGTTGATGTTACCTTGCTTGGCTGGAGGAAGTAACACCACAGAGAAGGGGAGGCTGGATAATGGGTACCAGAAACTGGTAATTAGCCACAGCAGTTCATTAACATTTGTGTTATCTGTCTCTGAACTGCCTTAGCCTTTAGGTGTGTGGTTTTATTAAAGTCACCTCCAGTACATACAGAGTTGAATATGTCAACCTATTCAGCGTATGAGTTTGTACCAATAACACAGGGGAATAACGTTTAGAAGAAACAACTGCTGTGTAAATATGTAGGTCTGTGTGATTTCAGTCTTCACCATTTTGGCAGCCCGCTTTTTCTGCCATCAAAAGCAAAAATGAACCTCTCATTAAGAATGTCTCACATACCTGAGGAGATAGAAAGATTGATCATTTTGGATATTTTTTAGTTTAATTTACTATCTAGAAAGATGCTTTGTTACTGAACAAAAGTTAGAACAGTAAAGACCACTTCTCCTTCAGAATTATTCTCAAGAAAAGCTTTTATTTCTCATGTGTTTTATTATCTCTTGAATTGACCCAAACCGCCTTCATGGCTGAATAAAATGTGACAAGTTCTACAAAACTTATTCATTTCTTATATTTAAAGAACAAGTAATAGACAGTGACAAACAATAAAGGTAACCCACGAGGCATAGATAATGACAAGGCATTTATATTTCTAATGGAAACAAAAACAGAGAAATACTGAAGCAACATTTTCACTGTATCCCAAGATTCCCATATGCAGCTTCAGAAGTCCTTGGGTCCTGAACTTCCAACAGTAAGGCTGCAAATTGAATATATGATTAAAATCTTGCTTTACTCCTCAAGGGAAGTTACAGGATAAATTAAGGAAGCAGATAAAAAGTCTTATTGGTCTTGACAATGTCTTGAAACACCAGCACTTAACAAGACAAAGCAAAGTTTCCAGTACCTAGGGGCAAATCTAATGAGGTGGGAGGAGGAGGAGGTGGCAGGGCAGAATGGATACAAAGGTTTTTCAGAAAGGGGGCTGCTGCATTGTTACCATACACACTTGTGCCAGGAGCAGGTGTCACTGTGCCAGGTGTCACTGTGCCAGCACCTGGGAGAGCAGGACAGCTCTCTGCAGGACACACAGCAATCAACAGGGCAAATCCAAGCTGAGCAAGCACTGTACCAGCAGCACTTGCCGCTCTTCCAAGCTGTTTCATCAGACAGTAACATGGTCTCCCTACTTGTTTGTTGCTCTCTCCGTTTCCTCAGGGAAGTCAAGTTTCCATAGGAAACTCAGCTGTGGAAAGCTGATTCTGCCAGAGGTCCAGCAGCAGACCCCCTCAGGCAGGAAGGCAGCTCAGTGGGCCCCGTGGGAAGAAGCAGATGGATAGAAAGCCAACCTGCTGTCCAAAACTATTTAAATCTAAATACTCCTTTGCTGTGGCTTTGTAAAAGCCATATAAAATCACGGAACATTTAATCAAAAAGAAGGGTCATGATGAAGGGCAAAAAGGAGTGCCAAAAAGATAGTCCTTTCTAAATGAAAATATAAGCCTGATAAAGTCTGAGGTAAATCTGCATCTACTTCTTGAAAATTGTGAAGCCACGCTGCTAAGAGTGTTCCATGGAACACCTAAATGAATAAAAGTAGAAATTTGATGCTGATTTTCAGTTCCGGGGTCGAAGTTTGCCTTTTACCATGGTAATAGGACATATTCTTAGTAAAGTTGTGCCCTTGATTCAGCTGATGATTGTTACAGGATGAGAGTAGAGCTTTCTGATGGTACTTTCTCATCATATAACTCATTAATTTTCAGGTAAGGTGTAGTAAATAACTGGCTTGTATGCAGTACTTCACTGATTCCCCTGATGGTCTGTCTTGTATCTAATGTGCTGAGAATTCTGGTCACTTTGAGAGATCTCCAAACTTCTACCAATCACTAACTTAACTGAATACAAACATTCTTCTAACTGCCAAAAAACTTACAGTGAGTCTGGAAATAAATTCAAACCAGGATTAATATCTTCTTAGCCTATCAAAATTATAGTGTAGGTAATAACTTGCATGCTTGCAGATTGATACACAAATGAGTTAGAGTAAGCATTTAGTTAGACATTTTAGTAATAATCTGCCCACAGACAAATTTCCCCAGGAAGGAAATCTACTTTAAATAGTAAACAGGAACAGTCTTCAAGGTTCTTCTCTCAGTGGAAAAGTTGGATAAAAACATTCATAATTTCATATATATATATAATTTCAAACCTGTGAGATATACAGTACAAACATAAGGAATTAGCATTTAGGGCACAATTTTCAGTTAAAATAAAGATTGGTGTTAGTCTGTGGTGTAGGTATGAAATTTTGAATACCCCAAAAAACTGCTGAGTTGTGTGTGGTAAAGAACACGGAAGTCCAAGTGACACTGAATAAGACAGAGGAAAGAAGTAATAAGGAATACACTTTCCAAAGTGCAAGTACAAAACGGGATTAGAAAATACACTGATTTTTCAGTCCTTTGCTTGGTACGGCATGCTTATCATACGTTTAGCATTTTATGGGCCTGGTAGTGTGAGTACTCTGCTTGGAAGATCACTCACTGCAATTCAGCATGAGCTGACTGAATGCAACTTCCCCAATGTATTGCTCCAGGTCACATAAAAAATATGATGACCAAAACCAGAATTTTTATTTGGAAAATCTTTTTAACATTTATAGCCTTGCTTACTGATCAAACTAGCAATCACACCTTGTTAAAGGCTGTCAGAAAATAAATCCAGTGAGTTTAAATGCCAGCAATAGCACTGAAGTCTCCATTACGCACATACTTGTTTGAACAACAAAGACTCTAAGCAGCAACAAATGGAACCACACATCCTGGATCTGGCACTTTTTCATGCCATCAAACTGGTGATTCGCATCTGCATAGCTCCAGTCTTCATTACCTGCTTCAAAATATCAAAGAGGCATGTAAAATCTGCTTTTTTTTTTCCTCTCTATTCCTGGCTCAACTGTTCTTTACCACCTATTGCTAAATTTCTAGTGTTTTTTAGTGCCTGGACTATAGCAGGAATTTCTTCTACATCTTTAAGAAGAAAGTCTCCTAAAGCTTTCTTGTAGAGCTCTGCAGTTACCTGAGTCCCATATCAGCAAAGCTGACGCAAGAGAAAGAATTATTTTAGCATTCCCTCTCTGACTTTTCTTGTTTTGGCTTGAAAGTGAGCAAACTTGGGATGTAACTTACATGTTAACTGAGAGAGAAGAGATAGCAGTAGGATGAGCGTTGATAAATAGGGCACCCAGTATCCCCATCCTAGATTTAAAGAGCAATTGTAGAAGATATGATGTAGATGTCATGGCATTCTATGGCACATTTTCCTATGGCTCAGATAATTTCAGAATTCCATTTAAGTCAAATATCAAATATCTGAGGAAAAAGTATTGAAAATTATTTTTATAAAAAATTTACTACATGCTGAAAGTGGGAGTGCATATGGAGTCTAATGCATGAAAACAAAGGCAAGCAGAGCTCACACTAGATGTAATATTCATTCAGGGGTCTTAATGGAAAGAAATATTTCCATGCACTTTATTTTCATGTCAGAATAGTTATGACCTAGCAAGAAACTTGCCTTTTCAAAATTTCTGTTCATATCTTGGTTTTAGGTTGGAGTGAGGGGCTATGTTTGTCTTTGAACAGTAAAAAACATATCTACAATGTCCAGAGGTGAGAGTGCCTAAAGCATTAATAACTGTGTGAATGAGCAAAGTTGACTGTGGATAACAACTGGATGCTGGTCTAAATCAACAGGCAACAAAACACCACAGAAAGAAGGCAGAGGTATCTCAGTGTTACAGTTGTCTGCAAGCTACTCTAAATTTGTGGTAAGAACACAAAGGATAAAATAGAAATGTAAAATTAGTATAATTTAAGAAAATCTTATGTGTCTTGACCTGCAACTGACACTAACTTTAAGTTATGCCAAAGAATCAACTCTGACTCTTATGTTACCAAAATACTTTCTCCTCCAAACAATGGAATTATCTCCTCCCACACATACCAAGATTCTCTAGAAGTTCAATGTAACCCAGTACATACAAGGATTTGGGCAACATTCAGTTCATATTTGCAAGTTGAAGTAATAACAAGGGAAAGAGCTCTCTTGAGGAAAGACAAAATGTTTCCACCAGAAAAAGGAAAGAAAAAACTTGAAGATAACAACAAAAAATAGTGCAAAATGTGCCAAAATGCTTAAAGAAGTATACCCTGCTCAGCCCAGTGTCTCTTGCCTGCGCTAGCTTGGGGACCTTACCCACGAGGGAGCATTACTCATTTTTAAAGTGTTTTAAGTGCAGGCCTCCTTGGCTTGTGGGTTTCTACATTGGCTTTAGTCCTGTGCAGTTCTTATTTTAAACCCTGACTGAGATCACAGGTGTCACTGGGAGGTTTGTTCCCAAGGAACATTCCTGGCTCAAGTCATTTGGCAGCCTGAACACACCAAGCACGAGAATGCCTTGGTGTTACCAAGCAGTTTCTCAAAATCAAGGTATTGCCTTTAATTTTTTTGCTCTACTGCTTATCTTGACATTAAGGCAGCATATCTTTCTAGAGGATATGCTACAGCACCACAGGAAACTTCCTGCTAGGGAAATATTAGTGATAAAGAGCCTATGTGCAGAATTATACAATGGCATAAACTGTGTGCCATCCAGTTTTCTTTCTGACTTCAGAACAAGTGAATTTAGGACTGCTTTGACAAGGAAGACCAAAACCAAGTTTCTGGATGGATTTTATAGAATTTCACAGAAGATATGTCTGTCTAATTATTAATATTCTCATAATAAATGTAATTTTAATAATAAGGCATGTAATAATTTAAAAGAGTATATGTTCTGCTGTGACCTTGATGCTTAATTTACCAATTTGGTTTTCAAATGTCACATGCTTTCCAATGGCATCATAGGCATTCAAATCCATTTAGAATATGCTTTGGAACATGAAAATAAAAAATTCTATTATAAATTAATTAAGGAAAAAAGTAAATGTTCACCCAGAGCATTGTGTTAAGCATATAGATGAGTCATTAAAACAAAAAAGGAGAAAATAATTGAGTGGAGGTTTATTTTTTTATTAATCGCTCAGCCACGAATCTGCATGTGTCTACGAGGCATCAGAATTGATGGTGTTAATGTGATCATAAGTGGTAATTTAAAGCACAACTATTTTTATTCTCCACCATGCATTCCAAGGTGGGGATTTTCCA
This sequence comes from Cinnycerthia olivascens, assembly GCA_035048155.1. NCBI lineage: Eukaryota > Metazoa > Chordata > Aves > Passeriformes > Certhiidae > Cinnycerthia > Cinnycerthia olivascens. Next base: position 12,663,651 of record JAWWMU010000106.1, read on the forward strand.
TCACTAAGCCTCAGCTGAAGGAACCACCAGATAACATTTCTCTCAGCCTTCAGAAATACACCATATCACATATTTGTTTGAAATAGGTAATGCTTGCTTCATCCTCTAATTCTTATTCCACAAAACCCTCTCTTCTACAATATTTCTAATCTACTGCTTCAGAGTTTTATGCATTTGCAAACCTCCACACTGAAGGAGACACTCGAAGCACAACTCCTAATTCTGAGAATATTCTTTATCAGTCACTACATTTTTCTGCTCAAAATTAAAAAAAAACTCCCGGTTCAGACATCTGCATGTCAACCTAGAAACTGTGAAAACTTTTTTTTGCTCTCTCACCCACATTTAATGAATTTAAAACTGACTGTTCTGTTGGCAAAGGAGAGGAAGGGGGATGGGTGTCCCTCCAGCTGTGTGCAGCAATCTTGGCGCGGAGAGAGGCACACATCCAACTGCTGCAGGCTGGAACAGTTGGACCGAGGGCATGGAACTCACCCCACAGCAGGTCTAGCTCCCAATTGCCCCTGATTTTTTCATTAACAATCTCCATTGTTTGTCCTCCGTAGTGGAGTCTCCATTCTATAAGCAGGCAAGCTTGGAAACAGTGAAAAATATTTCAATTTTAAAAGCCATAGCTGAATTGTTCTGTGTCTCCTTCAACTCCTTCCCTCATTCACAGTTCCCTGCTCATATTTTTACAGCCTTCACGTATACTCCAGCTTTTTGCCAGTTTCATTCTTTGTCCTGTCATTTCCATGTATTTAAATTTCATATCCAAGTTTCTTATTGTGATATGCATTTGAGAAGGTTTGGAGGCAAGCAAGTCTTAAAAAAAATGAGCAATGAGTGGCAGGGTGTATTGACTTCTCTAGATTTACATTTCCCTCAGCATTCACAGAAATCTAATTGATTTGTGGAACCTGTGAGCTTTCTCCCTCCAAAAAAATAACTGTGCTTGCAGTCCAATTATACCAGGGCAATTAAGAATTACATTTAAGTTAGGAATAATAACAGAATTCAAGACAGAAAGCAATCATCTTTTTCTGGTCTGTTTCTTTTCTAAAAGAGGTCAGAGCCAATCCTCCTACCAAATTCAAGAGGAAGCCTTTCTGCCTTTATTGTCAAGCAAACACAGTTAAAATACATAAACCAGACATATACAGTCAAAATACATGGACTGTGTTTAAGGCCAAATTTGGTAACTGATCACAATGAATCACTGTTTCTAAATGAGGGCAGAGGTTGTCCCTACAGGACTTTTTCTTTTATTTAAGATTTCAGTATGTGTTGCTGAGTTTATCAAGACCTACTTTCTTGTTTTGTGCACAGAGTAACTCACGCAGTGGACTGCTGCTCCCCATCTGAGGCTGTATGACAGGTCTGCAGCACAAAGACAAAACAAAACCAAAAAAAACCATTATGATTAAATCCTTTCATCTGGCATCTTTAACCACAGTATTGCTGTTGTTTATGCAAAGATTGCCATTTTGAGACAAAACTAAGGCCACCTTTCTAAAATCTTAATGTTGAAATGTTTTAGAACACCTGAACACAGCTGGTGGTATAGTCCCGAAAATCAGAACATAGGAAAACAAAACAAACAAATTCAAAGGAAAATATTGAGCTGGATTCCAGTTTAGTTGAAAAAGCCTTGGAAGCATTCTCCGCAGGGAAGAGCAGAGAACCTAAAGCTTGAATATGTTTCCATGCCAAAAGAAAGAACCCACTGTTGCTCGTACACCAAGAGCTGAAGGATGCCAAGGGATGGGAACAGAGTCCGGTCCCTTGGAAGAAGGAGCCTCAGTGGCCACACAAGAACCAACCATACAGCCAGTCACACTCCAGCTGACAAACAAGGCAGGGGGAGGCAGCAAAGGGATTAGACCCAGGCCTGTCTGTAACTGTAATTGCTAGAAACACTGTGTTCCAAAGCAAAACTGCAGCAAATGTCAGCAGGAGCAGGGGACTACACACCGAATGATTAATATTTTAATGTGCAAGGAGCCCAAGGAAAGTTCTCTAACTCTGCTAACCTCATCCACTTCTTATGACTGATAATATCAGCGACACAAAGTGCAGGAAAGTATTTAAAGAATTGCTCCCATGAGGCCAAATCTACACACATTTGCCCTATTCATTTGAATGAAACTTGCTTTTACTCGGGTAAAAGTTCTCCCAAGGCAACCCTCTGGTTCTGTTGGTAGATCCCACATAACCACACGCTCTTGATTCTCTCTAGGGGAAGCCTTGTGAGGTACAAATGAGAGTTACACGCCGAATTCCCATTATCTCTCAAAGACAATTACATGCTAAACTGCCCTCTGTGCCTTTTATAACCTTCTCCTTTAGAGTCAGATGCTCCTGATTACAGAGATTATCTACAAAACGTTTCACAACAGCAGTACTTTGAGGCACTTCTTTAAAATGGTATTGGAAGGTTTGACAGCATACACAAAATATAAAGTAATAATCATGTAGTCTATGGATTGTTTGTTTTAAGAAGCTGACATTTGCATGCTAAAATAAGATACATTTTTAAGGAAGCATACCCTCAGTCTAAAATATATGCAATTGTGGTTTATTCTCCACTGGTTGTTCCAGTGAATTAAAACATTCATTCTACAAAACATGGATGAGATATAATCTGGGGGGTTGATGACTTTTCTCAGAACATTGAGGAGGAGACTTTGCTATAAACTAGTTTGCAGTAAATGAATTTTGCAGAAGAAAATTATGTCCACTATGTGGTGAAGGGCTACTGTCACTCTCAGCTCTGGTCTTGCTTTATTTTATTTTTCCTAGTCTAGCTGGCTGTAAATCTTTGAAATTGCATAATGCCAATTAAGAAAAATAAAGAGCAAATTGAGATACCAGTATTCATACAGGAATGCTGTTGGCTGAGGCCCCAGATACTTTTTATGCCTCCAGTGATTTGCCTGTAACTGTTCCAGGAAGTTTGGGGAAAGCTTTGCATTGACATTGTGCTGCAAGTGCTGGAAAAGCTTTACCCTGGGAAAGATTTGAAGCCTAGTTCAATGTCCTGGGTAGCCTATCCTATGACTCCTGTGGACATTCTCAAGGTTAATGAATTTAGCAGAACTCCAACCAATCTCCCCACATACACTTTTCAGAGTCATTTTACTGAAGGGAGAGTTAAAAAATTGTTCATTTTAACTGTTATTTTTTCTCCTCATTTCTTTCTTCTCAAAGTCTTGGAATTTTATTTTTCATTTAGTTTGGTTTTTTCTCTCTCAATGCTCATATGAACTTCTTAAAGGGAAATAACTTAATATAACCTTGATTAAAAAAAGAAAAAGAGAAGAAACAAAAAAAACCCCAAAACCGAACAAAAATAAGCAAACAAACAAGCTTAATTCCTATAAATTAGGTTTTTTTCACTTCCAAAATTAGAAGATTAAGGATGACTCTCCTCTTCCTAATTCGTAGGATTGAGACTTATCTTTTTGCAAATAAAAAATGATAAAAAAAAGACACAAATAAAAAGCAATTCTATAGAACTACAAAGCCAGTGGACCATTTAAGCTTTGGTTGAGGATGGTGGCCACTGTAAAAGCATAAATCACCCCAAGAGTTGTCTTCTGAGGAGGGGAGAAAGCATTCAGTGTGTGGTAGGTTCAGTGCTCAATCCATCAGTAGAAGATTCAGTGGAAATTCTCTTTTGAGTGGGGTTTTGTTTCCTAGGAATTATTGCTTTTGCTTTCCATTGTCAGAGAGTGGTCAGGCTCTTCTGACCTAGACTGACTCAGAACCTGGGTGACCCAGTGTGCACGGAGTTATCAAAGACCTGGGAGCTCACTGCTCTTCTCTAGTTGCCTTGAGAGGAACTTGATGACCAGTTTGAACCAGAAACTTCATTTTTAGATGACTAAAGTTAGTTGAAAAAAAAAGTCAGCTAAATAAATTCAAATAATTTTATGGTTCTTTGTTTCCAAGTTAAATCTGGCAATACAAGAGGTGTGTAAAACCAGTGAAAAGATTGTGGGAAGTAAAAATTCTTTTTCCAATAGAGGTTGGGGACACAAAAAAAAAATATAATGACCTAGAAGGTTCACAAGAAATTAACTTCTATGGCAATTGGTTCTAAATATGCCAGATTTTCAAACTTCTTATTCTTGTAGTACTTTTTCTGTATAAATATTTTGTATAGGAGATTTGTTTTAATAACTTCTCACATTTGGCAAATTGAATCCCAAATGTCTCATTTTCTTTGCTGATATTTTACAGACAAGGGCAAGTAACATCACAGAAACAATGCTGACTGTGTGTACTTGTTGCTTTTAATAAAACTGTCAAGTACTAAAACCCTGAGAGTGCATAGGCATATTTATAGATTGTTTCTCTCCAAACGGATTGGAAGAATTATTTTTAAAGCCACATTCACCAGTGTAAAGCTTGGGGAAAAAAAATCAACTAATTATGAATATATTATAGAAAAACTAAGACAAGATTTGGACAAAGATAAAAAAGGAAAAACTATTGAATAAATCCCAAAAAAATTATTCATTCAAAAATTTATTTAAAGTAAACCTTTAAAATGCATTCTAAAAATAATATGATTCTAAGCAAAAAAAAGCAAAGAATGAAGTATTAGAAACTATTTTGTGTTCTCTTGGTTGTCGTGTATCTTCCTGCTTTTGTATGAACATTATTCAAGACATCTCCTATTAACATTTCAAAGCATATAAAAGCCCTCACTGGACTGAAAAAATGCAGGTAACCTTTATTTTTTTTATACAGATAAATATATTAAATCAGATATAGACATATTATGTCCAATATATTAAGTGCAAGAACTTGGATCTAGTAGACAATTATTTAAAATTATTTTCAGAGGTACTGACTACAGAAATCTCAGGGAATTTAGCCAGGAAGAGAATCCAGAGGTTAGACCTGCAAAAGTATTTAGGCCATTTAATCACAACAGCTAGTTTAGTGGAAGTAGGATGCCTAAGTACATTTAAGGAATGGCTATTAAACTGCAAAAGCAGAGTAAGTACTGCAGTTCTTAAACTTGCAAAAATAGCTGATCCTAATTAGTTAATCAGATGTAGTATATAAGCCTGCAGTAGTAGCAATACTTTCAGGCACTTATTAGTGGATATGCAGAAGCCATCACGTTAAGCAAGCATTACCTGAAGCTTGCTTAATGTGAAAGTGTCAAAGTGTCAAAGAAAGGGCCTCTCAGTCCCACCCTTCTTATGTAATAATAGTCCTTCTAATAGCCTCAGATAAGATTTTAAGTTTTATGTAATGTCCTAGAGTGAGAAACCCAAGTGAAATTTGCTTCTTACCTTCATGTAAAGAATTATCTCCCACATTTATCAAATCTGAAGGCCACATCTCCAGAACTATTCTTGTACAGAGCTAGCAAACCCAGGCATCAGAACCATGGGACATGGTTTTGTGCTCTCTATGGTCTTCACAAATGCTAACAGACAGAGTTTAAACTTATACTTCACTGTGGTTATATCTATGAGGACAACAAACACCTCTAAGTGTCCTTCATTTTGATATTGATGACAATAAGAAGCTTAAAATGCTCTCCTCCTCAAGGCTGAAAATTCTCATGCACTTTGAGGACACTTCAGCTTTAAGAGTAGAACTAATCTGGCTCAGTTTAGATGTCAAGGCAATGAATCATTCTGGGTTCCCTTGACAGTCAATGGAGATCTAGTCAGTGTAGACAGTGGAGTTCAGGTTGTGATTCATTTCATCCTGAAGTACACACTTAAAATAGGTCAGTGAAACCATGCCCTAATAAGGCCTGGTTCTCTTCATAGGCTACAGATGGAGCCTAAGATGATGAACTCAACAGAAGATAGCTGAAGTTAAAATTAATCCATGCATGTACTATGCAGTACAACCTTTGTGGATGTAGTCTATCATATCCAGTGTCCTTTTTTCCACAGAACAGGATGAAGAAATTTATTTTTCAATAAATATTTTTACGCTAAGACTCTTGCAGATTTGCCTGTAAAATCAATCCCAAAATTTTGTTATATGTATTTTAAGGTTATGGTAAAAAATTAGTGTAAAGAGAATCTAAAGAATTAAGGTCTTCAAAGAAAAAAAATGAAGTAAAAATTAGGTATGGGATTTCAAAAGCAAAGGGATTTGAATGCCTAATGAAACTGAGTAAGCATCTCTCTTGGGTTTCTTTGGAAGCCTAAATATTAGTGAAGGGAAAATAAGATCAAGAAAATGTTGGCATTTCTTACTATTTCTACATTGAAGAGGGAATGCAGAAATAATAGCTTGTTCTCTTTCAACAAATATGTTGTTATTCATTCATTCCATCATATTTTATGACTCAAGGAAGAACATTCCAGTAGTCACTTTCTATTCACTTCAGCTTTTTTCTGAGCATATGAATCCACATTTATGCAACCCCTGACCACTGATTCTGAAAAATAAAACTCACAGGAATCCTGTGAGCATAGCAGTTTTTCAAAAGGACCATTTAAACCTTAAAAATAATTGCTTGTGTTACACTCCCAATACACAATATTAAGCTCTGTCCATTAAGAAGTTTCTAAAGACATTTTGAGAGGAAGACTTATAATGAATACCTTGACTAATAAAAAAACCAAAAACGTATGTATTTATCTTTACATTAGCCTGTCTCTTTCAGCAGGAAGCATAGAACTCTCATTACCAGGCACTGAGGGTTTTTTTAACATATGAAATAAAGAAGAGAGGGGATAAGCTGTGGTGAGGAAAATGCAAGCATTGTACAACTCACCAGACCTCCTGTCCCAGAGAGATTTATTTATTGGAAATTATAGCAAGAGGAAAAAGACTAAATAACTTTAAGTCCCTAGTTATTATGTCATATGTAGCCCCACAGCACAATACAGTCACAATCTGCTGTTTTGTAAACTGAGCTGTCAAACACTTGTTATTTCAAAGCTGCAGCTTTTCAAGGTCCTCTGACAGCCAGTGGTCTCAGCTCTCAGCCTGATTCATGGCTGGCTCTGAGACAGAGGAAGTTCGTGTCTGCTATAATCTAAACACTTTGCAAATGGAGCATTGGAACAGTGGTGAAAGAAGAAAATAACCTAAACCCTATAACCCAGACAAGAATCCTGCAAAGCTTCTGGGGAGAAGAGAAAGGAAATAAGTACAACAGCATAGTCTGCAAGATCAGCAAATGTATTCACAGGATTTTATTTCAAAAATCTCTCAGAGTTTCAGGCAGGGAGAAGAAGTTGATTTTCAGCCACTTAGCTGAAAAGCAGTGAGAATTATTCTCTGTCAAAAATATGGAAACAATGTCCCAGACGTGTACTTCTGCAACATCTGTATTTTCCATTTCAAGAGTAAATACAAAAAGGTTGGTTGTAGGAGGATTTATCCTTCTCCTCCTCTCCCTCTTACCCCTGAGAGTTGTGTCTCACCCTTAAATTCAGAGAAGTGAGGGATTATAAAGCATAAAGAGATGTGGATAATTTCCACTGCACTGAACTTGAGATCTACAGTTTCAGAGGTACCATGCAGATAGTAAAGGGAAGGTGAAATCCTGGGCTGTGCTAAATTCCTCTATAATACTGAGATAATGAAACAAAGACATAACTACTGCTTAGTCTTTCTTGAAGGAAACAAAGTTCAAATCCAGGGAGAAATATTTTAAATTCTCCCTAGTCAATGAACCAAAACTATATTTATGATATAATATTAGCTTAGAATTAATTTCCCATTTTGCCCTTACACAATTCTTGTGCATTTGCAGTCTTCTCTGTGTCCTGTATGCATCTGTTTGTTACCAGTCTGAGCCTCATTCCCTGCTCCCCTCCTGCCAACTTTCATAGAGCAACTCACATCAAAATGCTCTGTTAAGATATAAAAGAGGCCCTCTAACTGTCCCTTTGCAGCCTGGTCTGACCAAGTGTAAAACTTTCTTATTTTGATAACTTGTATGGACATATAGGTAGCCTCAGGATAATATTCTAGCTATAAGGTTCTCTCAAGTGTCAGGAAAAAATATGTTTCTGGATGAACACTTGCTAATTCTGTCCTACCAGTCCTCATTGCAACATAAATAAAATGTATTTTTGCAGTTCATGTCTGGTGAGTTACAGCTAACTTTTCAGCATTCATTTTGTAGACAGTAACACAATACAGCAGGAATCATTGCAAAAGGGAAGAGTTTGTGAGAAGAAGTATAATTTGTATACATTCTGTGCAGAAAGACACCATGCTGAAGATTTTGGCAACTTACTTGAAATGTTTATAGCAGCCATAATACTTGCCTATCAAAAAAATGATTTATGGACAGCTGGAATTTACACAAATTGCTTGGAATCTGTGGAAGAATCTATAGGATGGTTCACGTCCTTCAGAAAGCTGGATGCCTAAAAGAAGAGCTAGGGAGACTCTAGAAAGTACACTCACAAAGCATCTGCAAACTAGTGCCAGCATGCTTGCCTTTGTCATCAAGTGATAGAAAGGCATCTTTAGTTAAACTGAAGTAATTAAATCTCCCAACCTTCATTAAAAGGATAGAACTGTCTGTTGTTGGTCTGAAGAAGTACACCGAGGGAATGTAAATTTTAATTTCATGGTGTAAGTGTTAAATTATTGCCATCTAAACGGCCTGGAAAAACTACATGAAATGCCACCACATTTTAATAATTGTCCTTTTGTTTTAGGTGGAAATACTGCAAGTGCTATGATTTGGAAGTTTTTATGTTCAATTAGAGCCCTGAGAACTACAGCAGCATAACCACATTCAGTTCACCTAATTGGACTGAGAAGAAACTATCATTTCTGAAATGGTTTGTGTCCTTTTGAGTGTCTGTGTTTATGCACACATGCATAAAAATGAAACTTATTTACCCCTTCATCCTCTGTTAAAATAGGGAAAATCCTTACAGTGCAAATTCAAGATATAGCTGGATGTCTAAATTAATCTCAAAACAATTGTTTGAATTCACGTTAATACAAACTTGCCCTTCCAAATCCCAGAATTCTTTCCTTGCATTTTCATTTTTATCTCTTATGCTGTTAATGTGGATTTGTTATCAATTACCTGCCTTTAACGTGCACTGGATGAGACTTTTCAGATCCCCAAACTATACAAATCAGAACCATTCTCACTACTGTGGAAAAAAATACTAATTTTTCTTTCAGAAGTGCAGAATTTATAACAAATTTGACAATGTTCATCAGATTACATTGTTGTAAGTGGCATTAACAAAGAGAAACAAATGGAGATGTTTTCATTACAAATAATTTTGAAAGGTTCTATAAACTTATACAGAAAAAAAAAAAAAACAGAAAAAAATTTGAAAAAAGCAATAGGTGGCTCCCAAATCTTTGTGAAACAATCAAATTCTGCCTAGGCATTTCCAAGGCATGCTGTGGGGCCTTCTATAAAGGCTTTTAGATATTACTGCACTGACATTTCTACATGCCCAGTGTCTCACTGGCTCTGCAAGGTCCCTCACCTTGCTAAGAAGCTAGTTGGTGTTTTTGTGTCGTTTGTCCTTGAATAAGCAGGTTCACCATTCTCTCTGGCCCCATAAAATTAACACTGGCACAAGTGCCAATGAGGCAAAATCTAGAACAGAGAAATGCAACTAACCCTAACTAACTCTTTCTGACTATGATTTCTGCCCAAAAATTAAGTAAATCTAACCAAAGTTATGTCTCCAAGTCCTGTTTCAGCACCCAAGCTTCCATTAGAACTCATAGGCAGGCACACAGAGATTTAAGAGCACACCTACCCTTATGAGTCTGACCTTTCTTCAAGTAGAAATGGAGTTTCTGAACTTTTCCTTTCCTTTTCTCCCCTGGTAGTGAATAGAAAATTGCACAAGTTTGAACCAAGCAGGATTTAAAGGAGTTTTTGCTTCTGGGAAAAGCCTGAGACTTATATCTCTAATATGTGCATCTCATTCTGGGAGAATATCCCCTTTGTCTCCCTTTGCAATTTACCTATACAGTAAGACATCAGTAGTAGCTGAAATATTGAGATTTGGAGAGTCCTCTCACAGCACAGAGGAGATCATCTTATTGTAAAGCTATTGGGAAAACACTGAGGTACCACAGTCTTGTCTTCTAAATGGCTGCAGATAACAGTTCTGTGCATGCCTAGAATATCGCTTTTGGAGAAATGTAATGACAGAAAATTAACCTTTGATGGGATCAGCTGGAAACTAGGAATGAGTCTTGAAGATCAAGAAGACTCAAACAAAATTCTGTCTTACAGAGGATATCTGAGATGTTTACAAGTATCCAAGATTTATGTCTTTAACCAAAATTGTCTTACTGAGAGAATGTTGTCCCAATCCTTGCATTTGCTGAGGTAAGTAAACCTGTTATCTCCTGCCTTATCTTTCTCCAGGATACTGCTGACCACACAGAGATGCCCACTCTCTGGCAAGCAAGACATTTCTCTACATTCTTGTTAGTTATCACGTTGGTACATTTGCCTGAACTTATATTTCTAGAGCCATTTGAAGCATACATAAAACTGGTAGAATGAGCACAGGATTCCCTCTAACTGACACTCCCAGGTGTGACAGCTGAAGGAAAATCAGGTGTCCTATGACATTTCATGATCCTGCGTTTCACCAATCCATCTGAACCCTGGATGGGAACAAATGCATACATGGATTTGTTCCCAAAACACCTGAGTTTTGGGTTCAATCAGTGGCAGTGAATTCTATACAGTCTGTGGCAATGAGTCCTGCCCAAGAGTAAGAGGCTCTGAAACTAGGACATAACCCAGTGGAGTCCCTTGGGACCCACCAAGAGTTCTTTCTTCACTTGTAATATTCTGTACTGCTTGTGATTCAGCAACTGCAGATGGAAGAGAACAAAATCTCAAGGCAAGATATTTGCAAACTTATTATTTTCCAAGAATACAAAAAGAAAGTGACAATGGTTCTTAAGGTTTTATATCAAATAAATTATCTTTTCAGGTTTGAGTGTTTTGGAACAAGCATTGGCTATTATTTTGCATGTATAGCCTGAAAATATGTGTAATTATCATGCATATTCCATCAAGGTTTACTGGTGAAGATCAAACATTGTAAACAATCCTTGTTTGCACAAAAAGACAATTGTATCTTCTTTTGTTTCAGAGTTTACATGGTTAGAGACTGAGATCATTATTTTTGAAATGTGATGATGGGAAGACACACTACGTACCCTTGTGAAGTTTTTACAATGAATTCTGTAAATAAAGCCCACAACAGAAATGCACGGTGTCTCCAAAGAAACAATTATCATGTACTGTGTTTGAATAATGACTCACAATATTTTATCATCATCTGTTTACATAATAAGTCATAATGACATTTCAAAATATGTTGTATGCATTTTTATGATTGTCTTAATTGTGCAGAAGGGAATTGCCACAGCCTAGCATCATAAACTTTGTAAACTTTTCTTGGAGATTGCTTTTTTATCCCCATCCTCTTCTGCTCAAACAAAAGCATGAAGGAAACAGAACACACAAATAAACCTGCTTTAAACTAGTCCCATGTGTCTGGCTAAAATAAAAGACAGGAAATTCTTAAAAGTATGGTTATAAACTGAAAAATGCCTATAAACATGGCTTCCTAATGTCCTGGGTTTATGTATCCATAATTATTTCACTATCAATATTTTCTTTGTTTATATATACACAAGTGGCACTGGGTGAAAGTGCCAATACCACATTCTTAGTTTGAGATCTGGAAAAACAAGTCCTGCTGCTGTTGGCTTTTACTTCAGCCTTAAAGATGGAAGCGAACGAATCCCTAGATTTCAGCTCCTGGAAGTTTTATATCACAAGTTATTTCTAATCTTTAACCATAGTCCACTGTGGATACTAAGGTCTTGATTCAGCTTTTAAGATTTACTTGGTAGATCTCAATTAACTTCTGAAATATCAGGAGGATAGAACACACTGTAGTTGCAGCAAAAGTACTCAGTGCTGTCCAAGAACTTCAACAAGAGACTTTGCTGCTCACAGGATGATCTAGAAAGGAGCTCATAGACCCAAACACTGCAACATCTGCCTCCAGGTATTGTAGCCTGCAATCCAAAGCCAAGATTAGATATTTGTTACAGGAAACATACAACTTTTTAGGATGCTAACTCAAAGTAAATGCAAAGAAATATCCAACTCTATCTCACAACACTGCGACTCAAATGATGTCATCACTCTATGAGGTTTGGGCACTCAGTGTCACAGCTGAAAGCTGTGGCTGTTCCATTCAGGTAGGATCCATAGACCATGAGGGCTATCCAGCTGTTTTTCAAATGTTCACGCTTTCTGTAAAACTGACAAAAAGGGCATGGTAACAACACTTCATATGATTATTGCTAATTCTACCATTTAATGAAAACTAGGCATAAAAGTTTTGTGGAGCAAGGATAGCTTGCTCTATAGAGTTTCCCTCTTCCCATCTGTCTCCATGACTCTCAGTCACATGCAGCTGGAGTGAGCACCACCTGCCCAGCTATGCAGGTGAGGCCAGGACCCTGTGGGTAAGGCCTGCTTCTGCAGAAATGAGATGCTTAAATGCCTGACATCAAAGAAAATGGGGGGAGGGGGGCAAGGGGGGAAGTCTTTCTGAAATGTTCACGTTTTTATTGGAGTATATTCATAGAATTACTTGGGTTGGAAGGACCTTTCAAAGATCATCTATTCCAACCCACCTCATTGCTCAAAGCCTCATCCAACCTGACTTTAAACACCTTCAATGATGAAGCAGCCACAAAATCTAAATTCCCTGAACAATCTTTCCAAAGTCTTATCACATCTATTGTATGAATTCTCTTCCTGGGATCTAGTCTAAATATATCTTCTTTCACTTTAAAATAATTGTACCTGTCCTGTCACTACAGGCTTTGGTAAAAATTCTTTCTTCATCTTTTCTTTTGTTATGAGCTATCTTTATATATTGAAAGACAACAAGGTCTCCCCAGAGTCTTCTATTCTCCAGGCTACACAACCCCAATTCTCCCACCCTATCAATTATATGTGTTTTACCTCATTTCCCGGGTCTCAGCCACAAGGAAGCTACCTCACTTCTCTTCAGGATTCCAAGAGTGCTTAAATTAAATGACATTACCTGTCTGGTTATTCTTTCTGAGAATGACCAAAACTAGACTGTATGACCTGAAAAGCTTCAGGGCAAGCAGAATAGTCAATTATTTTTGAACGACACTGAGGTCAGATAGCCAATGAACACAAGGATTTGAAGTAACAATTTCAATGTGGCAACTTAAAACTCACTGTGCTCTATTTTAGTTAAGTAGTTTTGTTGACCCTAACCTGTTGCAGGTTTGTGAAATGTAAAAGCATAAAGATATGTTTCCCACGTCTGATGTTGCTTATGCATTGCTTATGAAGAACTAAGCAATTGCAATTAAATTCTTAGCATAAAAGAACATAGCTACAGCTCAAAAGCTGTTCCACTTCCAAAAAGGCATTATTTTTTGTTTTTTTTAGACATGGAACATTCTGAATTCTTCAAGTGTTTTTTAGAAGGACTTTCTGACATGTATCATTTGCTTTAAAGTTTATTTATGTATTTCTCATGCATTGCATTCTTAAGGCAAAAAGATCAAAAGGATGGATAGGTTCAGAGCACAAGATGTGAACCAGCTAGATTTCAAGATGATTGACACTGTTTGAATCCTGTTCTGACAAACTATACAAATGACTAAAGAAGAAGGATCCTTCAGCTGACTCTTTTAAACAAATCTCTACCACGTGACTAGACATATCCTATGGCAAAGGGAAGGGTTTGGGCTCTGCACAGCTAAGCAGCCACCACTGCAGTTCACAAAGCAAAAGCACGTACACCACCTTGGACACAGCTTCTTTTTCTTTCCTCCTGTAAGTCCAGGTGCATGGTCCTACAATTCCAACTCCCAGCTCAATTTCATCTACCTGGCCTCTGAGGAGATCCTTTTCTCAAACTGTATAATCTCTTGATAGTTCATCCACCCGCTTAATTAGGTCAGCTGAAGTACCACTCATGGCCACATCAGTGGAGGCTACCCTGAGTGTTGGAATACACAGTTTATGTTTCCTATATGATGGTAATTCTCTTGATTCAGAACTTGCTTTTGCTTCATTATTAAAAGCTGTATAATGTGTCCAGACATGCAGCAGTTCAGGAGTAAGCCATTTTTCTGTGGTCAGTAACTACTGGCCAACTTAGATGCTAGAAGAGCATCCAACTTATACCTGAAAAGGAACTAGTTTGTCCTCTTGGGTCACTGAGTTATTTATTTCACCAGCCAGGATCTTTCCATGGTATATTTTTTTTTTCTTGTGGGAAAAGAAAAAAATTCACAAAAACTAAAGTCCATTCTCTATTTTTACCAATTGTTTTATCATTCTGTTCTGGTTGAAAAGCTTTTGTAATTCAGTATTAAAACACAAAGTTTTTTTTAAATATTTCTGTTAGACTATTTTTTGGCTTCACACCTCTTACAAATCATAAATCTTACCTTTCAGCTTTAGTTTTCTTGCAGCACACAGGTTTTCCTAGCAACACTGAAGTAAAACACGTCTAACTTCAATGTCAGAATTTTTTCCTATTGAAATAAGCCCAAATATTAATTTCCTCTCTATTCTTGGTCTTTAAGTGCATCAAATATTTGAAGATGATTATCACATTCTTAGTTAGGCCTCAGTTAACTTACAGTATATATTTTTTCTCCTTTAATCTTTCTTCATAAACCAATTTTTCTATACCCTTTAATCATGCATATTTGTCATTTCTGAGCTCTTTCCAGTATGAAAAACTTTTGTTCATTCTTTTGGATCGCTTGCTTTAAAAAGTTTATAATTTTAAATTTATTTAAGATCACAAGGGAAATTCCATATATTATATAAAATGTTTGATACAAATAAATAATAATTTGTAATAATAACATTTCCTATAGGTTTCAGCATATAGCAAACATACCCAAATAAAGCTAACGAATATTACAAGTTATTCCCCCTTTTCTTTTGCAACTTGTGTTAGATTTTCATACTACAATACAGTGTAACTTTACTGCACTAAGATTCATGATGGCATTTATTTTACCTAATTTTTAGATTCTGCAATTTTCTAATCTCAGTACTTAAAACCCAGCTGGCCTGTTTTAGATTGCTACCTCAGAATGAGACAAATCACTGCATTGACCACAAAGCCTATGAAAAAAGTCTAAGACAATCAGAACCCAATCTAACATGAAGCTACTCTACCAGAGGTCTAAATACACAGACTTTTGTATTTAATCAAATAAATTCCACTCTTGTGTCAACATTACACTGCTTAAAAAAAAAAACAAAAAACTATGCTTGAAAAGGAAGTTCACTACTCCTTAGTATAAAACTGTTCTTCCTGGAAATCAGGCTAGTCAAAGTATAACATTTATCTGGGGATCTCCAAGGTTTTTGGTGTAAGATGCAACTGAAGTCTAGACAATGCAGAGATGGGAAAGTTCTCAGTAATTAGATATCAAGACCCCCAAGGCATTATATCATTCTCTCAAGCAAGAGAGTACTTGGGAAGTTGGCATCAGAGTCAAAATTTACACAGAGACAGGAACACACCATATAATTAGAAGATTAAGGTAAAATTATGATGCTGCCTTTGGGAAAGTTTATCTCTTAATTGTCAGAACAATGATTAAACCTGCCACGTCAGATACTTTTGCTAAATTGAAGATGTTAAGTGGATGAGAACTATAAATCAGTTTGTTTTCTTAACTCCTAAAGAAGAACCAGTAAATTGGTAAATTTCTTGTCAAAAGCATCATGATCAAAAAAACTGCTTCTTTTAATCAATCCCTCCAAAAAAATTCAGGCAGGTTCTCAGTCTTCAGGTAACCCGTTGCTCCTTAGGGAAAAATTTGCTTCCTAGGGAACTTCCATCAAACAATTTTTTCCCAAAAAAGGAACATGAGAATTCTAATCATAAGTGATCTAAAAAGCACATACAGACGTCCCATAATGAGTGAATGTCCATTTTCTGCAATTAGCCACCTCCTTCCGACCACAGCAGTCTGGAAGATTTGCTCTGTGCAGCTGTGCTCATGGAAGGACAAGGAGACTGGAGGAGCCACCAAAGGACCACAAGACTTGAGCAGAAATGCCACCACTTCTGTGGAGCTCAGGGTCAATAACAGCACTCACTTGAGAGAGATTTTGAAATGTCCCTGTGAGCACCAAAGGGAACTGCAGCAACACATTCCTGTCAACAGTAGGGAGCAAGTTCAACAAGGACTGGTAGGCCCTTTTTCCTGATAAAATATCTTCCTACAAGAAAATAAAAAGTTTTTCTTCCACATAGTCCAGGGTAAGATCATGATTTCTGCACCTGATAAAGCAATTGGTAGTGCAACATTTTTCAAGGTTGTATCAGATATTTGTACACCTGATATGTAGGTTTCCATTTTATCTTTTTTGTTGATCTTAAAGTGAGTCCACTATTCCATCAATAGTGACAATAAACAATCAAACTCCATGTGTAAGAGTCGTCCTTTTTCCTCTTTTTTTCCTGTGTAGCCTCTTTATTTGTATAATAATCAACAAAATTATAGATTGATGCCTTTATTAAAATTAAATGCCAGTACCAGAAATATTTTTGTGTGTTTTAAGGACTGTCATAGATATAAATACACATAATATTTTGATAAAAAAGTGTGTGTTTCTTTTTCCATTTCTGTTTTAAGGCTTAAAGAAAAATGTGCAGAAAGATGGAGAGACAGAGTAAAAATGATAACCCTCAAACATTTATAAGACATTGAAAGTTTTTCAAAACTCTCCCAAGAACATTCTAATTCCTATAAAAATAAAGACTGGTAGAAAAAAAATTGTTAGAGAAACAAAATTACTAATCTGTTAGAGATATTTCTTTTTTTTTACTTTACCATTTTCCATCATAAAATCAGGATATTTTAATTGCTCCCAGTACGTTAGCTTTGGAATATAATTTCTCCCACAGTTTCAGAACTGAAAAATTTTTTGTCATATCATTTTGAGGAGACCCTTCAGTTTCAAATACTGTAAAGACACTCTCCAGACTACATTCTTTCACTTGCAGTTTTGTCCTTCATTCTCATGTCCCAGTGAGAGTTGTGCTTTGTGCCAGTGCTCATGCCATCCTAAAGGATACACCTGTAATGAAATTTGAAATTTTCCTACTGCCAGCACACAGAACATCCTACTCTGGGACATGTGCTGCACCATGTGGTGAATCTGACTTTGATCCCCTGGACAGCTTGATTCCCTCTGCCAATATTGGAACTAAAGACCCATTTTGATTTCAGTTATAGTTGGGGAGAAGCCAAATAACAGCATCATCTGCAATTGGTGAATATTAGAATATAAAAACACAGCTTGGAAAAAAGTTTCCTTCCCACCATCTCTGCAGTTGCAACACACAGGAACTAAAAAACACAGCTATGACATTCAAGTAGAGGTTTAATAAAGGAAATAAACCAGAAATTTCTCTTTCAGGAATTTCTTTCCTTTGCTTTTCTGTGAGGACATATATAATAAACAAACCTTTTAAGAAGTTTTTAATTGTCATCATAAAAGAGCTTGCCAAAATTAAAGTAGACATTGCTTTTGAACAGGGCACAACTAGCAGTTTACAACTGGAGCTATTGTAGCACAGCACAGCAATTAATTCTAGAGTATAAAATTAAGTCAAAATACATGAACATGCATCAAGTATACTAAGAATTTCATTATACCTAATTCTAAATGTTCAAAAATACTAAATGTTTAATGGTGAAACAGAAGGAAATAGAAGAGCAATCAAAAAGGATTCCTAAAGGATTAAAAAAAAAAAACCCTAAAATTAATATATAAATCAAAGAGTTAGAAAAATAGATAAGAGAAGTAAAACGAAGATTTCACAGAAGATTACAAAACTACAAAAAATGCTTTTAATTATGTAAGAACAGAAGGTGACTGAATAATACTGTAATGCCTAAAGAGGATAATTTTTTAAGGGATGAGGCAGAAAGTACTGCAAAATTTAAACCAATTCCTCATATAGCTTATCAGAAATAAAAATTATAGGCAGATGGCAGACATATATACACACAAGCATACCTTTCCTGGGGCAGAGAGAAGTAAACACTGCAGCAAATATAAGATGCATCTGAAATATTACAGGTGACAATCTTAACACATGTCAGGTGAACTAGTTTCTCAAAGCTTTCCACTTTAGAATACACAGAAAGGGACAAAACTGGGACCACTCCATGAGTAATTTAAATCACTTCATTATTCAAATAATTAATTCCTTATGCAAGACTTTACTTTGAAATCAGTGGGGTTGTTCACATAAATGACAGCAGTGGAGAGGAGGAATCTTTAGTGGACTTAAAGAAAAATGTGTGGAGCTGTTCAAGGATGGACCTGGTGCAATGCTGCTCACAGCTACGCATTAACAAAATAAGGACTGTATTTGAGTCAGAGAAGCACTGTCTCTTTCAGGCATATTTTAGAGATATCCTTTTGAGATGTTTTTTCCAGTCCAAAGACAGGAAGACATGGGAACCGCGTATTACAAAATCTGTAGAACATAATTTAAGAAAATTATGGAACAATGGTTATTGCAGTGAGAGAATCTACCAATGAAAACCTGAAGTTTTAACTCTGAACAGAAGCAATGAATTCTGCTAGTCCAGATTCAAATTTAAAATCCTAAAACTCACTACTACTCTACATTGAAGATAGCTGTCTATATTTTTAGCTACGTGTATGAAAGAGTTCAGTAACTTCAGCCTAAAATATTCAAAACACAGACACGTTTTTAGCCAAAACAAAGTCAGAGCCAGCAGTAATTTTAATTCACTTAACTAAATATTTTTTGACCATGAGAGTATGTGTAAAATGGATGCAGTTGTAGTTACAATAGCAGAGAGATGTATAGGATTTATAAGGTGAACAACATGCTGAGGAAGAATTTGCGTGCCTAATCGATTGCATTTTCATCCAGCTGTAGCGGTTCCTGTAGCAAAAATATTTTTCTCTCCTTCCCAATCTTACTCTTTCCTAAAAATCTTAGTTTCAGAAGCAATAAGGCAGCTCAGGACTTTTGGTTTGGGTCCCTAAGAACAAATCAAGGGTTTTGGAAATGCCTCTGTTCTCTGCACGCCGGCAGGAGCCCCGCTCCCTCCCAGTCTGCACAGGATGCTAGACTCTGTCTTTGGGCTGAAGACAGACCAGGAGAGACATATGGATGTTTGCTCCCTGCTTTTCCTCCTCTGGGGAGAGAACAGTCACAATGGCTGGCATGTACCTTTCTGAATCTTCAGAGAGACACTGCATGGGCTGTCTGGAAAATACCTGCATGCTGAGAGGGGGGAAACAGAATTGGGCTACTTGAGTTCCCTTTTGTTCACAGAAATAGGGCTTTGAACATATAAACAGAGGTGCTTCAAAGGGAGAAATCTTCACCCTCAATCTTTCCACAGAGGAATCACCCTAACTTCCAAACTTTTAACCAAAAAATATCAAGAGCAGTCTAGAAACAGAGTGAGGTAGTGATAGCAACCAATAGCTGAGATATTAACTGTACACAAGGTCTGCCAGTCTACAGGCCAGTTTTAACAGGACACTTGTTAATACTTGGTATTGAATTAAATAAATTGCAAACAGAATAGCTGCAAAGGGTATAGGTACTTAAGCATAACTCTGTGTCTTCTTTCACTCAGATACAAAAAGTGTGTTTCCAGTCTGTGAAGTAAATAGAAACAAATGCAAACTGTGTGCCTACAAATATGAGTAGAAGTGTTGCTAAAGCAGTCAACAGAATTATTAAAAGCCATTCCTCATTAAACACAAAATAAAGAGCTCTATCTCCAGAGACAGCTGAAAAGAAGGTAGCAAAATGCTAAAAGACCAAACAAAACTAGTGTTTCCTATTTCAGCCTGTTAGCAAGTCAGTTAATCTGTAAAGGATGACTATATCTCTAAAAAAATATAGCAACAAGAACTAAGACAAAGCTCTATCATCAGCCAGAGTAAAACAAAACAAAACAAAAAAAAAAAGAAATCGGGTGAGGCATTACTTAATGTTAAGTGCCTAAAACTAACAAAATTAAACAAATTAAAAGCTGAAGCTCTCAAACAATTCTTTTTGGTATTTCTGATTTACTTTTTTTTCTGATAGAGTTTTCAGGACAAATTTAAGGGGTCTAAAATATGTGGAAAATTAAGAGAAGATAGTTGCCTTCTTTTTACTCAGTATATATCTGAACTTACACATTGTTCACCAAACCCTCAAGTACTGGACTACATGGATCCCTGAAGTTAGCTTCACCTCCCTTGTCCAAATTCTATCCTGTTCACAGGAGCAAATTTTTCTGTACCTTACCAGCTGCAGCTGATTCATTTAATACAAATAACCAATGGATCAGAAAAATACATATAATAGCTTGGAAATTCACCTGACCAAGGCACTGCTTGACTTTGTTTGCTGGTACAGTTGGCATTTCTATTTCTGTAAAAGGTTGCAACTTCCACAATCAGCATTCAGTTTTAGTGAGGGTAAAGAGAAGGAAATTTTTGAGTGTAGTTCACCCAAACTGTATGTGAACACCCTCATTACTGGACCACCTGCTCTTCCTCCTCTTCCAGTTGGAGAAATTGGCATCATCCAATCCCAAGCTGTCTTTTCTTTTTTTTTTTTAATAAAGTAGTTTGTGTTAGAGTTTCACTTACAGTTTGGGTTTGCCTTTTTAATTAGAAGAAAAACTAAGAAAATATATTTTGTGTTAATGTGTACATAGTTTACACATCTGTAAATGAACTAGAAACAACCAAATACTTTATAGAGAACTGACCTCTTCTGTATCAGGTCCCTTTCTTCACATTAATTGTTATTCCTGTTTTATTGCAGGATTTTAGAGAAAACACTATTAAAATGAGTACATCTGTACGACTGTTGCTCCTCATGAACTCTTCGGTCTGTGCTGAAAGTTAAGGCTGAAATTGGGAGGTTGTTAAAGGGCACCTGTTAAAGGACATTTCTGGTGTTTCTACTACTTTACAAGTTTTCTATCCACCTAATTGTAGCTAATTATTACCATTTGAGGGACACAGCAGAGAAACCATGATATTCTTCCTCACTCAATGGTCAGAGAGCATGTGGGCTAGACCAAAGTCTAGAAGGATATCTGGAATTGTGACCTGTTCTCATTATCTGTTTCTATTCTAAGTTATATCAGTAGAGAGTTTTATAAAATGGGAACGAATATTGAAAGTGAATTTATAGCTTTCAGTGGCAAATTACAACAAAATATGACCTAGGAAGGATTAAGCCCATCATTTTGCTTAAGAGCTCAGATGGCTGGAGTAATTGGATGATAGCTGTAGGGCATCCTTTTGGTCTATAATTAGGTCATTTCTTTCTCATCCCCTCATGGTGTGTATAATTACAAATTAATTTGAAATCCCACTGTGAGTAAAGAAAATAAGTTTAATATAATGGAAATGCAAAAGCAACAGGATATTATTTTTTAAAAGATTTTTAGTGTTTATGCCAAAATAGTCTGGCCCAAAAGTCATGTTTCTATGGACTGCAGGGCTCACACATGGTTTCTTTCCTGTCTTTTATGTGGACACAGATAAACTTTCTCTCCAAAATAACTGACACATCATGACCACACCAACCATAAGAGTTTTGATGGGCACCAGTACTACCAGAGATCTCCCAGGCAGCTCTAAACGAGGTGATCTAGTCAACCATTTTACTCTTGCTATTTGAAAGGTAGTTTTCTGCTTTTTCCTGAAAGTGTTAAATGTTGCCCAGCCCTAGCCAGCAAAGCTGCTCCTGTGTGCTGCAGGAACTCCCCCACTTCATCTCCTGGCTGAGCAGTGCTGCTGGCAAGTTCCGCTTCCCTTCCTTTATCACCTGCGGTCGGATGCGTTGGGCCCTCCTGCCTGCCTGAACGCCAGCACAGGTAAAAACACGCTCTCCTGACAAATGGATAACCCTAACCAGAGATGGTGTTTTGACTTGCTGAACTTCCTGTTTCGCTCAAAGTGTTTTCATCTCTCCCCAGAAATCCTGAAAGGGGTCAGCGAGAGGGTCCCAGGTGTGATCTGAGTGCCGGGAATGTTGGCAGTAAGCCGGGGGCTGCACAGGGTGTGCACTTAGAGGGAAGAGGAGAAAAAAAGATAACCAGTGCACAGAACAAGGGTATCAAGATTTCATCACATTTGTAGGTGTCTTGTAAAAACTGTAGAACATCCCATGCCGTTAACATGATAAGATTAGAATTCTGGCAGAAAAATTTAAAAAAATAAAGAAACAAAAGAAAGGAAAAGGAGGGGGAAAAAAAGAAAAGAAGGAAGGCAACTGCTAAGATAGAAGATCCAAAGTTCATTGGGAGTGTTTTTTATTGCATAGCTCCAGAGCTAAGATGTGCTGGGGCATGTGGAAAAATAAGGAGGTGTTAAAAAGCTACCGAGCTTCTTAGTTTTCAAAACCAGTTCAAAGTCCCAGTCTTGGATTATTCACACTGTGACCTTGAGGCCTATTTGGGATACCATAAAAACTGTATCCAGGAAGGAAGGAACAGATTATCAAAAAGGAAAGAACCCTTTTTCATTCTAATAATGTCTTTGGAGGAACAATCTTTTTCTTTTACATAAAACATTTCATTTGAGTATATCAACATATTTGTTAGATTAAAAAAAAATTAAAATCTCAGCAGCACAAGGAAAACCTGGGGCAACCAATTAGGAAGAAAAGCTAGAGAAAGAGATTTGAATGTACTTATCACTCACAGGAGAGATATGTAACAATAAGGTAACTTAGTCTTATCATCCCAGACATAAAATAAACATGCTAGTAGGATATATCCATCACATTTCTCTAGTGTAATGTCACTCTGCAATTTTTGAAACAAGAAGTATTTTTGAATTTACACATGAAATTGAACCAGCTAAACATTAATTTTTATATTTTCATTAATTTTTTTTTAATTCCAAGAAAAAGATTTTTTTAAACTAAATCTCATTTCCTACTTGGAAAATTTTCTATCTCCTCCATGTAGCTTCTAGGGCAGAAGATACATATGATGGTTATATAAAAAGCAAATAAATATGTAGACGAAAGAATTAGCTTTTCTATTTGTCATTTTTCTTGCTGTTGTATTTAAAACACTAATTAAAAATAGATTTACAAATACAAATAAATATGCTTGGGTTGTTAGTCTTCTATAGAAAACAATCTGCCATAGAGATCAATTACTAATAGGGATTCATTACCCTGCTATGATTTTTTTAAGTAAATTATTTTGAATAGCTGGTGGCTATCAGTGAGAATTCTTATACTTATAAAAATAAAATACAAGAGCCAAACCAGAATAATTATTGGGTTGTTTAAATTCAATTTCTTAAGATATTTTTAATCTCTCTAAACCACAATTTAAAAATGGGTGGCCTCAAATTAGCTACTATATAACAGAGCTTAAATTATGTGAGTAGTGAATTAACTCATTTCCTTCTAAGCATTTATAACTCTTTGTTTGCTATGTAAATAATTCATGACATTTTATTTATAACATATCAGTAGGAAATAGAAACCCATAATACATTATTGTCCTTCTTTTCTTATTATTCTCTAGACCTTAATGCTAGCAATAACAAACATACCATTGACATATGCATTTAAAATACAGAAAAACATATATCCTTACTGTAAAATTGCCCTATAATCATTCCCCTGTTCAGGAGTGTACTAATGCACTTGGAACAAATGAATCCTGCTCACAGTTTGCCCACACTCCAACCCTCAGGACAGTACCAGAGCAGCATAACACTCACCTCAAACCTCAAAACCACTGGAATAAAACCTTGGTTTGATGTGTTCCTGACCCTCAGGCAATGCTTACAACTGTTCATGAATGCAACTTGAGTTTTGTTTGCATCTGGGAAGTCTGTGGTCTCTCAGCCCTTAAAGTTTCCCAGGTGGTGTCCTTCCCACTTCCTTCCACCTTTGCTGCGTTCAGATTCCTGGGGAAAAAGGATGAATGAAGACAGTAATTCAGAAATATAGCTCCTAAAAATGTTCTGATGTGGTAAGGAGAGAAAGAACTTAAAAAAAAAAAAGAAAAAGCAAAAAAAACCTGTCAAATTCCTTTGTGTTCCACATTAATCATGGAATGGTTTGGTTTGGAAGGGACCTTAAAGATTATCTACTTCCAAACTTCCTGTCATAGGTAGAGATAGATTAGACTTAAAAACTGAACGTTTCAAAAATTAATATTATGAACATTTTCCTAAAATACAAGATTGTGCTAGGTATCTGTTTTCTTTTAGACACCTAATATAAGAGAAAGAAGGAGGTCTAAAAATGTGGGAGGCCAAGCTAAAGGTCCTCAATCTGCTTGATATGAATGATTACCTTCAACGTATATCTGTCTGAACTAGGACTTTTTCAGTTCATGTCACTGCCCTAACCACCCACCCTGAATGCTGGGCAGTGGTCCTTCCCTCAGTGGAATTTCCTTCTCAGAACCATTTCACTTTTGGTATGTGTCATTTCCTGAGCCACTCTCTCTGTGTTGTTCTGAAGCAAATTTTCTACAGTGTTTTTAGGTGGAACCATTTCAGGAAGTAACTCAAAGAATTAAACCAGATTTTAAGACAGTGAAAGTGATTTTCCAGCTTAAAAGCCACAATAGTCACCCCTGTGATGAAATGGTGAAGACACAATAAAAGTTTGATTCCTTCATCAGGAGCGGAACAGAATTTACTGGTCTTGTAAATCTTACCAAAGATGCTGGAAGTCATAACACTTTCCTAGGAGATGTTAGTTTAAACAGACTTTGGCATGGCTAGCTGAATCTTCCATCCCAGTACTAATCCAACCCTGCATCACTGAATAAAGGAGGAGCTTTTCCTCCAGTTTGAATTCTAATGGAGTTTCCCCTCTGCTTTTCCTTTTTTAGTAACATGTCATTCATTCTTACCATGGGCCCTTAAACCCATTATTCTATACCAGCAACACAAAGGAAGGGACTCATCCCTTGTGTCGTATTCTTGCAGGTGGTGATATGATAAAATATATGAATATGAGATACCTCAGTGTACCTCAGAGGAAGAGGGGTCTGCCTGTACCTGATCTATTCTCAAGGACTCTCAGAGTGGATAACAAAGACTTGTAAGTGTCTGTGAGTGGAGTGTAGTCTCAGGACCAATATATATTTGGTAAGGCTAATTTCACATGAAATAAATCTAATTTCAGATAAAACTACTGTTCTTGACACTGTAGCTCAAGAATAGAGTCCAACATTTAGTCTGATGCAAAATTTTAGGCATCCTGTGCTATGATGTGGTAGCCTACAATTATTTTTTAAATTCTGGTTCAAAATTGAAACTCAGATCATCGCTGCCACTTCCTCCAAACTTAGATCTATCAAAGTAGCTCTTCATAAGCACAAAACTGGTATGCTGGTGTTTGCCAACAGGAACATTTCCCTGAATTCTATATAAAATATTCTACATAAACACAAGAGCTTCAATGTTATTTCTTTCATTTTAAAAAGGTTTATTGGACTACCTAGATATTCTTGCCTTTCAACTGTAGTAGCAGGCTTTTGACTTCAAGCAGGACTGACTTTAATTTCCAGATCTTGTGGCTGCAAATGAACATGTCAGTTGTGATCTTGGGATTATGCAAGGTTTGGAGGTGCAGCTGAAACTTAATTAAAAGTTTTCATAAGCATTTGCTTAAGCTCTAAGGAGAAGAGAAAGGAAAAAAAAGCCTACATGAAAAAGCAGGCTGGATTGAGTTGACCACTACTTTTTAATGAAGTTCCACTAGAAGTTTAAACTCAGAAGTGGCCATCCTGTCTGACCCAAAGTATAACAAAGGCCATAGATTTTCACCAAGGAATTTCACCCTTTCACTTAGTAACTCAGAGCTGATTTGATCTTTTACAAAAATATGCAGTCTCTATTGAAAATCATGAGGAGTTTATCCCTGCTCAGCAGCAGACTTACAGGTAATATTGCATACTAACAGTTGTCACACTTCTAAGGTTACTCAGTCACTGACAGAAAAATCCATTTAAGAAACAAATCTATGCTGAACAAACAGGCCTTTAATCTCTTGCATTATCTCCATTGAAGGTGATTTTATTTTAGGAAGCTCAGGAAAAAAGGCTTTTATTCACTGCGTGCATGTGAATGTGTTTAATGACTTTTCAACCCATTAGCCATCCACAGGATAACAATCTCAGATAAATGTGCTTCACCAAAATATGTGGCTAGATTAAAAAAAGTCTACTAGTAGTATATTGGATTTTAATATTAGACACTGGGAAGTCTTCACAGGAAAAAGAGGCTGTAAATGTTCCAACTACAGAAAAGTTCCATCTGAAAATTTCAGTTTCATAGCCAACATAGACTTTTTCACCCATGAAATCTGTCAGTGGGAGTGTGTGACTATTCCTCTGAAGCACCAAGGAAATATGGACATTCTGAGGAACCCAGCTCACCTTGGCTGAGTCCTTTTGTGATAGATTTGCTTTTAGTCACTTTTGCTTTGCTTTGCTTCCAGTTCTGTGAATCTGTCCTTTTTTTATTTTTTTCTATTTTTTTTCTCCAATTCTCCAAGAAACACTTCCCAACACTTCCCAATTCAACAAATTGAAGAATATAGGTGAACAAAAGAAAAAAGTCTGTGTAGAAAAACAAAATGAATGCCTTTAAGCTTTATTTAATTTCAGCTCCTTATGTCTCAACTGCTGACCCACCACCAATCCCTCATAGCATGCCTGTATCTCAGTGAAGGCTCATTCTCAGCTCCCCTGTGAAACAGGACACTGAACAAGTGCCAGAGAGGGACAACGCTGCCTGACAGAGCTGCAAATTACAAGAACAATTTAAACATGCTTGTAATAGGGAAGTAAAACCATGTATGAAAAGCCACTTACAGAAGAACAGGAGCAAGGAGAGGATCTTAAGTCCAGCTACATCGAATCCCCCTGTGACTTGCATTTATCTTAGTACAGTTGGGTTTGTTCTATAAGGGTTTAGTTCAGCTAAACCAGACCACACTTGGCTCTAAAGGGCATAGTTCATTCTACAATAGCAGGGATCGTTTTGGAAAATGTGAGGCCAAATGCTCTAACATCAGTTGTGTGGAAATTAAACAGTAGGGGAAATTGTGCTGTCCATAAAGAAGAACCGTATACTAGACTACAGAGAATTATAAACAGGAAAATAACAATATCAAAAGGATTCTGAGTAAATAAAAATAATTTGGGAAGGACTCTTCACCATTTATTCATTCCTAATGAAAGTAACCAAACCTACTATGCATGTAGTTATTCTCATGGATCTTCCCCTCCCCACTTCATGCCAAGCCAATATCCATAAATATAAAGGAAATTATAAATATATATATATATATAAATATGAAGGAAATAGTACTCTCTTCATGGGAGATGATCTATTCTATAGGCCCGTATCAAAGGTTTGAGATTTTAATGGCTAATCAGCCATCTGGAGACACTCCCTTGAGGTGCCTGCATATTTTGATTATAGAAGAATTCAACACTACAGCTCTGCTTCTCAGGTTGAGCTTTCTGTGTCTAGTACCTTATATTATTAGACATATATTTTGTATTAATTTATACCTTGGGGAATTATGGCACATTAGTTTGCAACTTGCAGAAATCACCTGTCTCTTTAAATTGACATCAGGTGAAGCTCTTACCACCACAGAGTAAAAGCTTTCTCACATACACATATGAAAAAAGACCTCTCCCAGGGACCAAATGGTGATGAAAATGGCCATTTAGAAGCCTTCCACACCTGCAATATTGCCAGCTCTTGACATTCAGGTCTCATGATTAAAACTTTAAAAGAGATCATCAAAATAGACTTTATGCTTGTCTTTACATTTTCTTTCTCTTTTTCTCTCTTTCTCTTTTTTCTTCTTCTTTCTGTCTTTCTCTTTTTTTCTTTCTCTCTTTTTCTTACTTTCTCTCCTCCTTTCCTTTTCTCTCTCTATTTCCTTCTTTTCTTTGTCCTTGCCTTCTTTCCTTCTTTCCAGTTTTTTCTCTGTCACTGTAAGGCCTTGGAAACTTCAAATCTTAAATTGAACACAGTGATTTTCACTCAACCATATTAGTATATGA
Source organism: Cinnycerthia olivascens (assembly GCA_035048155.1). NCBI lineage: Eukaryota > Metazoa > Chordata > Aves > Passeriformes > Certhiidae > Cinnycerthia > Cinnycerthia olivascens. The sequence continues at coordinate 12,691,791 of JAWWMU010000106.1, forward strand.
TAATTTAAGAAAACCATCAAATATTGCAAGGCTCACTAATAAAAACACTGCAGCTGGCAACATTGTTGAATGAATCATTCTCCCTAGGATTTTTGTGTAGACCAAATATGCTGGCATAAGCAACTATTCTCTTCAAATAGAAGTGATGGAGCCAGAAGGAATGATTACTGCACAAAAGCTGTGACCTGTCCTGACTAAGCTCCTTTTCATATCTGGCTTTGTTGATATCTCCTTGTTTATTCTTCTGTGAGTATAGTCAGAGTATGTATGATCTTTTGCAAACAGTCTTGCATCTCTCTTACAAATCTTCGCTGGCAGACAGACAGCCAAACACAAAACAGCTGCAAAACAAACAGGTATTGCAATATTATGCTCAAGATTGTAAGTCTGGCTGAGAAGAGCATAACTTAGGCTCAGTGCCTGGTTTACATGTCTATTTCTTCATTTTATTCACTACAAAACACAAAACAGCCTCATGTGTCCACCGATGAATAATCACAGATGTGTAACCTAACATTCTATTTCACCACCCACCCCCTTTCAAAATCTCACAGTTGATTTGTTGACCTTTCTTTTTTCTTTTTTTTTTTCTTTGTACTTGCTCCTCCTGACCTGTGAGCTTGCCCTACTTTCTCCTAAGAAACGGTGTGCAACTGTGTGCTATGGGTACCATTGTGGAAGGCCAGTTCTCCATTCACTTAACAGAATTAAAATTATCTATTTTAACACAAATCAATCATAGCTCAAGTATTCTGGCCCTGAGGAATATGTACATACTGCAGAAAAAACTTCACATACTGTTTGAGATCTCAGTCACTCTGTGACTGGGATTGAAATAAGGGGTTAGAACAGGGCTCCCATGAAATCCTGAATGTTATATCCAGCACTGAAGTTGTCACAAGTCCTAGATATTGTACTTAAATCAGGAGGCATGCAGACATTTACCATTAAAATGCCCCAAATGTCTCAAATTCTGTGTCATTATGTGCATACAACCACCTAACGTCTCTCAGCCCAAGAAATCAACATCAATTTCCCACCAAATCTCTAAATCCACAAATGAGGACCTCCTCTTCACAGGACCTAAAAGAGCATATTTTGAAAACAATTCCACAAATATCCTCCCTTCTTTAAAAAAATGAGCAGAGTAGGAGCTTGTATCCACCTCTCCTATGCATTATTTTGAAGGTAAGAGTTTATGGAAAAACTGAGAATACCTCTTTTCTACATGTTCTCCTAAATTTTAAGCTATCCAGGTAAAGAAGAGCACACTTAAAGCCCTCTGACCAAAGGTTTTCCATTTTCTATAAAATTATTAAAGATCTTCCAGCGAAGGAGAAAAATATAAAACAAGATGACTCTAAGCCTGCTGATTGAGCACTCAGCCTGCAAAAGGGCACAAAAAGTCATGGCTGTTGAGCTCTTAAGGCCTTTTCTGGATTTGACTTCCATGGGTTAAAAGAGAGAAGGAGGGGCTGGGTGAAGGGGCTGGACAGACCCATTTCTTCTCCAAAGTGACTTCTCCAATTTTCCCAGTAGGAAGCAGAGACCACTTACCACTGTCTGACCTGCCACCCTGGGAAAATGAGGTCTCCATTTACTGAGATGTGCAGAGACTGAATCTCCTGCACTTTAACTGCAGGGCTCATGGCTGCATTGCTCTCCCCACATCCTCTTTGCTGTTATTAGAAAGAAAAAGCATGATCCTGGTTGCGCTTTCAAAAGAAAATTTACAGATGCTGGCATTCAGGAGAAACTTCCTTGCTGTGAATTGCTCGCATGAGTGACAGTACTACTTCATAGTTCTCAGCAAAAGTACTAAAATTCAGGGAGAAGGAGCACTGGTATGTAAAACACTTCACTCATTAGTGTTTTTTTGTGACTAAATTAAGCATTCCTGCTCACAGTCCTGTTTTAGGCCTAGAGTCCAAGTATTGCATGTCCTCAGCACTGTAACCAGGATTTTTTTGGAAGAGCCTAGATGCAGATGCTAGGCTGTGCATTTTGGTATCCACATCTCTGGTCAGCATTTTGGTATCCACATCTCTGGTCAGGGGCTATAAACTAAGCATACAGAAGTGAAATGGTTCTCAAAAAATATACACTCAGCCTTTAAATTTCAGTCACTTTATTGAAATCTGAAAGGATATTTAAATATAAACTTGCAAAGGTATATAAAGGTCTTATGTAACACTTGTTTGACCCTGACAAATCAGTGTCCTGATTAATTTTGGAGAGTTGGTCCAAAAATTTGATATCTTTATTTGATAAAAGGAAAAATTAATTTTATATCAAACATATATCCTTTTATTAATGAAATACCTAGAAACAGATTGGCTTGCATTTGCTAAGTATTATAGGTTGATTCCTGAGACAAATTTGAAGTACCATGGAAGATGATGCATCTAAATATTAGGAAAATATCTTAATTGTAATTGTAGTAGACATTTAATTTAATAAATTGGAAACAAATATAGGCCTTACCTATTTCAAATGAAATTTTTACCTAATTGCTAAACATCTCATGACTGGTTTGCATCACCACCTCTAGAAAATTCATTCCAAACTTATAAAATTACAAGCGAAGATTTAAAACTCTAGACCACTGAACTGTGGAAATTTTTAAGCATGCTGGATTCTGAAGGTAGTTTTTTCTACAGGAAAAGCAAAACCAAGGCAGAGATGGAAACAAGTTATGACAGGCTGTGCGTGGACATTGCTAATGGTCTGTGCCTTTGACTCGACATTTTCTGAAATTAGTTTAGTCTTCATTTGCCAACTTTTTTTCTTTGTATATTCAAGTGGTATATTTTTCCTCTCACTTGCTAAAGTCTTCCAGAATTATCTAATACCTGACTTTTAAAAAATGTTTTCTGTGCAGCTGCTAATAGCTTTCTACATGGAGGCCTTATTCAAAAGCTGCCAGTGTCTCTGCAGACACACCTGCCAAAGGCTGCAGCCCTTGGAGCACACAGCCTGTTGCTGGTTTGAGAAAGCAGGCACACTCAGGTGTAGCTGTTTTCCATTATTCCTGGGTAGGCACAGGCACAGTGCATGTCTCACATCCTCCAAGGCTGTGGTTACTGGTGGTGGGTGGTGCACGCGGATGAGAGGTGCAAACTGCAGCCAAGTCATTCAGAGAAGTTTCTGCAGCTCCTGCTGCTCTTCCCCAGCACACTGAGTAAAGAAAAACCTCCCTGTGCAGTCCCTTCCTAATCTGCCAAAATGATCTGTCTTAGCCTTACCACGTTCATAAGCAGTGGTACCATTTACAGAACCAGCAAACGTCTGTCAGAACAGGAGCTGCAGGATAACTGGGAATGAGGATGGTGAAGGTCTGGAGACAGAGACTTCAGTGTCTGAAAGCAGCTGAGCTGTGATTGGAACAGCATGTTGGACTGCAGCAGGAGGGGTCTGCAAGCCTGCAGCTCCATAGCAGTACATCTTTATGGAAATGTTTAAAACCAGTCCATTTCGAAATAATCATAATGACCTGTCATTCCTCCTGGGCACTTCTGTGCAATTTCTGTAATCACAGGGGACTGGCACTGCCTAGGGATTGCTGGGGAGTGGTAATAGCTATTTGTTTGTGGTGAGTGGTGGTGGTGGTGATTCAGCCTGATGAAAAGGATGCCAAATTGCACTAATCCCATAAATACAGAAGGAGATCAAGGTTTGGAGAATGCCTTTAAAATAGACAGAGTAGCACTTTTCTGCAGGGAGTGTGGTAAACAGAAAATCTGAACAATGGAGTATGAAAAAAGGTAATCTGGTGAAACCATTTGATTAATATCAGAATAGAGTCTCAGTTGACAGAGATATGTGAGAGATGGGAGGAAACATGGCAGACTGAAGAGGAAAAGAAAGAGAAGCAGGTGATAAAAATCCCATGAAAAGACTGCTGATCAGAGAGGCTACTGTCTCCAATTCCACCCCACAATGGCTCTCAGCCCCACAGACTTCTGATTGAAATGGCTGATCATACTGTCATGACCACACTAACCTATCTCAGTCAAAATGAATAAAATCAGCCAAAAAAAAGGATTTTGAAGCAGTAGATTTTGAACCACTGTCTTCCATCTACTTTTTCACACATCTTCCATATTGTGGTTGAGGTCTCCCCAATTTCCTAAATCTAAATGAATTTCAGCTCTTTGGGGAACACAGAGAATTTATATATATAAGCAAATACTTTCTCTCCAATGTGTTATTTTCACTGACATTAAAAAGCAGTGAAAAAACAGCAGCAAAAACTGCAAACATAAAAACTATTAAGTCAGCAGAAATCACTGCAAAGAAGGGACTATGGCTGCTGCCTATGGACACATCAGAGGGTAAAACTGCAGGAAAGGTAGCCAGGTCTCCCCAAGAGCTGACAGACCTCAGCTGGTGGGTTGTGCTGGGATGGGGCCTTGCTTGTGGCAAATGAAATCCATCCTTCACCCTAGCAAGTTGGCACTAGTGTAGCTCCAGCAAGCAGAGCACCAAACAGAGCACCAGGGAGGCCAAAGTGTACTTGCTGCAGCACAGAGTGTGTGGACAGGACTAATCAGTGAAGGGTGACTCTCTTCACTGAGAGGCATTATCAGACAAAAGGCAGCAGAGTGCAGCCTGTGCACTAGAGAATGTAAAATTAGGTCCTTAGGTTCATTGAGTCTAACTATATAGACATTGAAGGGAGAATAAAACTTTAGCTAATAAGTGCTAGTAACCTCTAAATGTGACTTAATAGCTTCAATTTAATGATTTGGGGCAATATACAATGATAGAGTTAGTCCCAAATATTTTGACTGGTCTTCACCACAGAACCTGATTTAAGTGCCAAAATTCCTTAAAGAAAGGGCTAGAACCTCAGAAAAGGACCCAAAACAGCCAGCTCAGTGAGGAGCAGCCTGGAGCTGCAGAGCCTACCACCACCTTTTAAACTTTATATTTTTTTCTTTGAAGGAAAGCCATGAGATTTTCAGAATTGTAAAGGAAGCAAAAATAATTTCTCAAAGTCTACTGATTGCTGTCTTCACATAAGAGGTAGAGTTCACTTTCTTTACAGCAATGGATTAAAACACACACACACACACACATGCACACCAGAAGAATGCCAGAACCTCAAGGCAGTGGAAGTAGATGGAAAGGTTTTTCTTAAAAAATGAGATTTTGTTTTTTTAATAATAGTGCATGTAAGAAGACACTTAATATCTGATTGCTAAGTGATTGGTTCTGGTGGAGACAAACTAGTGAGAACGTGCAATTCAGGCACTCAGAGGTGAATGACATGGCTCTGCAATATATTACATGGCTCTCATCACTTCATGTGATATATGTGTGAATAATTAAAAACTTGAACCTACCATTTTAGGTTAGAAACAGGGAATTTGATTCCTGATATATAATATCTAAAAGCAGATACTTATCAGTCACATAAAATATTATTGGTATGGAATCTATGAAAAAAAAAGCAAACAAAACAAAAAAACCCAACAACAAAAAAAAGACATGCAGTTACCAAAAGTGAAAGGCAAGCAGGTTCAAGTCAGCCTTTTCATTTCCTCTCCACAATTGTAGTTGAGAACACAGTTAACTCAGTCAAGAATCTTCTTTTTTTTTTTTCTCCTTTTTATTTTGACAGGGGCTTTCACTCCCCCCACTGAAGGAAACTTAACTCAGAGAACTTTACAGGCATTTCTATTGACTCTGTGAATAATCTTGACTCTATGGATTATCCTCAAGCAGCTGTGGAGAACACAAAAGATTTCCCCAAACATAAGAAAAAGAATACTGATGCAGCCTGGGGCAGGTTTTTTTTTCCTCAGCTCTCAAGTGATTTTTAAGAGCCAGCCGGTCTGGAAAATGATGGATTTGTTTGTAGGAAAGGTAAACACTGCCAAAATCAACAAGTTCCTTCCTTAGGGGCCTGTAGAGCAAATTGGTCCACAGATTAAGACAGTTCAGTTAAGTCATTTTGGGGCTGTCATGAGCCCTTCAGGCTCCTTCACTTTTACCCCAGAAAATACAAAGAGAAGTGATAAGATTCTTATGAAGGAATTACACATCGTAGGGTCAGAGAAATTAAATAAATTAAAATTTATTTCCTCCATAAATTTCCTAGCACAGGATTTGAGGGGCTTAACTGAGAGGGTTGGTAGGTTTACCAGTAGTCTGCTTTGAACAATTTTGAGTCAAATGGGCTCTGTCTTGACTCTCTAGATCGGGATTGGTGAAGGATTTAACAGTGATTAGAGCTGTGTAAAATGATCTCTTATGTTGTCACTTGCCTAAGGAATCACAGTGGGTGAAGGTCTAACCCTATACAAAAGTCATTTTTCCAACTCAAGCCAGAAAATGTGCTAGACAAGCAGAGTCACCATTTATTACAGAGATGGATTTTATCTTCATGAATGCACAGGATGTGTGTCAGAGACAAAGTGAGATGGGAAAAATAGCATTTTACAATCTGCTTTGCAACTACAGAGCACTCTTGATTTCAAAGACATGAAAGAATTAAGACAAACTGGGTTTTAATTCTGATAAAACACCAAAATATTCGTCATTCTCATTTCAAAATCAAGAAAAGGAGGGGAAATAGAAACTCAATTCCCATGCCAATTCTGGTGCCACGAATCACAAGAAAATTTTATCAGAAAAGTGTAATAGGAAGGTAAGGCAAATTTTTCTGATTATTCTACTAAACAAAGGTGCCTAAATATTTAGCAAGCAGTTCTGAATACTTTGGCTGGCTGTAGCTGACATGGCCAGGTCATACATAGTTCAGTTGGACTTTATTGGCATGACAACATCTTCACACACAGCTACAGGAAATCAGCAATGCAGCTGGGAGGGAACGCAGGTCTCCTGACTAGCAGTTCTGTGTATTAATGACAATACTCTGCTTCCTAGTCCCTTACATCCTCACAGCATTTTTCAACCATTAACTAATGCAACAATGAGATTTGTTTGAGATGGAGATGCAACAAGCAAGCTCAAAATGAGGAGCATGTAGGGCCACTATTTCAGTGGGAAAAGGCTAACTCACTCTAATTAAATCCCATTGAGCCTCTCTGTTCAGAAACCACCACATTTTTAAACCAATGAGAGTTAACATCTCATTAACAGCAAGGTTAGTTGCTATATATAAAATATATATATAAAGTCTGCTATATATAAAAATTTTTTATGCTGATTTCTGATGGCAAACATTGTAGAGGAATATTATATTCAAAAGTCTTTGTCATAAAGGCTAAAGAACTGCTAATCACTGCAGTTACACTCTCCTGACTTGAATTAGCATAGCTCTGCAGACTTTTCCTGCACAGCCATACATGAGACCCTCTGTGCTGCCTAAAACAAGCAGAGGGAGCACTTGTGAGCATCAGGCACACAACCGATGCCTCTGTCTCGGAACAGAGCTGTTGCACTTGCTGGCACAAAGAGAGAAAAATCAAGCCTGCTAGTAGTGATGGTGATGTCCCTTGCTGTTCAGAGCTCCTGTGGAACCAGCAGTCTGTCCTCCTCCAGGACTGCAGGCACACATGCAGAGCATCATCAGGGATAAGTGCCACCAGAATTCCTCAACTCCAGGAGACACAGGTACCACAGCACCTGCACAGCCTGAGCCTTGTTCACAAGGGGTGTCAAGTGTGGAGCTGGCATGTAGCACTGATCTCTGCCTTTTACTGAACACAGACTTCTTTGTATTGGTCCTATCATCATACCACCTCTCCTGACTGTGTTTTGTATTTATCATTGCCACAGAGAGAAAGGTTCTCTCATGTTTGGTATATGTACAGACACTAAAACTTTGCCTACTCTTAGAAAGATATTGGATTTATGTTAATGAAGTGCTATTTTGGGAGTGAGTGACTGACTAAGAAATTTTAATCAGTTATAGAGAGACCCAAGGAAGTATCCACCTCATTTATGACTCATAGTCAAGAGAGAGGAAGGACTTATGCCAGCAAGAAGAAAATAGCAAACAAAAGGCACATGTGTTGTTAGCAATTCACAGATATAATCCACAGCTTTACTCATTGAAGCACGAATTTACAATGTCACTCCTGGGTATATGACAGAGGGGCTTATTTCCAACACAGTCACGGGTTAATAACTTCAGTTAGCTTGTAACAAGTGAAAAGTAGCAACAGGCATCATTGCTGTTGTTATTGCCACAAGGTGGTAACAGAATTCAATGAATTCTAGAGAAAAATACTCAAAATGTCAAAACATAAGCTTAACTGAAAAAAAGGCTGAAGTGTAAGCCCAATGCAGGGAATGGAAAAGTACTGGATAAAACGCTGGAAAATATACTGCAGGGAACAATCCCGCTTTGGCAGAGGGATAGACTAAATGACCTAATACAACTTTTCCATCTCTAATTTGTACGATTCTATGATTCAACAAAAACAAACTGTGAAATTAAAAACTGAAGCAAGTCTATAACCTGACTACCACATTTTATATTATATATACACATGATTCTATAGGCATTTAAAATAGTGACTGTCTTGGCACTAGTACTCCAAGAGATATATGCAGACTGTCAGATTTCCTCTTAAAACATCGATCTGGCTGCCAGGCTGAGCAGATGCCAGCAGCCTCAGAGATAGACCTAAGAATAACCCTTAAGACACTGGAAAGAAATAATCACTAAAACTGAAAAAGTCAATAATGGTGATTGCTACAAGCTAAAACTGTTTGCATTGTGACAATCAAGGCAAAGTATGAAAAAAATACCCAAAACACAATAAAATATTAAAAAAAAAAAAGAAAAAGAAAACCTAAAACCAAAACAAACAAACAAAAAACAGAAACAGAAAGAAAGTTGGTCCCTCAATGTCTTCAGCAATGTTGAAGAACGTATTCTCCACTGGATAGGCATCTACTGTTCTTTTATATGTTGTGCTTCTCCTCTGTGGAGACACAAATAAGTTCAACAACTGAATTGACAATTAACAAGTAGACTGATCAGAAGATACAGCATTAAATTCATCTCCTTACTGGATGCATGCACATAATAAAAATATTAATAAAATATGTCATACATCCAAGTCTCTTCCTACCTTTTTTTTCTTATAATGATCTTTTAAAGGAAGTCACTACTCTTAAGTAAAAAGAGACATATAGATTTTGGCTGTCTTAGCTTAATTTAAAAGTATTCCAAATGAGAATATGTACAAACAAAGACTGTCCTGTCTTCTGAGAAGGAAATACTGACTTTCAAATATGCTTCCCCATGCAGATAATCCTGTGACCACAGAGGCTCCTGCAGTTGTAAATAATTTGAGACCACCTGGACATGTCTAATGTAGATAGCCTGGGGAAATAAGTCATTCAAAAGAAAAACGAAGTCCTCTTATTTGAGTCCCTGGGTACAGATCTGTAGCTCTAAGGCTAATCAATTAGCTTCCAGCAGAAGAATGGGTGGCTCTGTTCTGGAGTACCAGCTTCAGTGCCTTTCCAAACAGTGGAAGAGCCCTGTCATCCTGTTTTAAATAAGGAACAAGCTTCATCACTGAGGAGGACAAGGATATGATTTTAACAAATAGTTTATTAAAGGAGCAATTGTGAAAGAAATGATTCCTCCCTTTTTTTAAAGGAGTATTTATACCATCTGAGAAAAATAGCTACTGTGAATTGCTTTTCCACAACAGTGAGCTTCCAATTATTAAAGAATGTTGTTTTTTTTTCTCAAAGGAAAAAAAACACTAGTAGTGTTGAAAAAAGCAAATGCTGGACAGACCATAATCAAGATGATTGCTATTGGAGTTGAATCAAACAAATCTACTTGGGAAGGTGACACAGAAGTTTCCTGATGGTAAAATAGAAATGGTAGATACATAAAACTGCAGACTCCTTCAATTGCTCTTAAACTCTTTTAAAATTGCTATATTCATTACTGTCCCACTTTTTTACATCTGTTTCAGCCCTTATTCTACAGCAGATGCTAAAACAGCCATCAAATCCTCACAGAATCTCACATCTCATGACTTAAAGATATTTAAAAAAAAAACTCTGAGATATTTAGGAGCCAATACTACTGATTTTCAGTGAGTTTTGGGCTCCTGGGACAAGATTCACAAGAGAATTTTATCAAGAGGCTCAGAGTTCCTACTGCACTCTCCCAGCTGGTGGTGACCCTGGAGGCCAAAACTCTCTGTAGCACAAAGAGCACAGAAGAATTGGCTGGACAAGACTTGCACAAACCACAAGAAACAACTTCACGCTAAAGAGGAAATGCCACACCTTGTCTCCTCATTAGAATCAGCTTCATTTGTCTCTCTTCAGCTACTGCATTTGTTTAGCCACTATAACTATATTTGGCTGCAGATATTTCAAAACAGTATGTTAGACCCAGTTTTACAAGTTACAGGTCTCACATAACTGCTTGACCTGTGCAATTCTTTGTACAATTTGAACAATGCATAATATGAACACCCCATCCAGTAAATCAGCAGACACATGGAAGGGAAATGCTCCACCAGGCTGAGCCAGAGGATATTTTGTGAGTTGAGCCTCAACTCACAAGCTGAGCAAAGCTTCCGGCTCCACTTGTGTTTCCCAGCCATGAACTTTGCAGAGCCAGGAAGCTAAGCCTTTCCACAGAAAAATGGAGACCAACATTCATATTCCTCTTTGGGTAATTGAATCTGAGCCCAAGCTTCTCTATGCATATGCTTTTGGGTATCTGGGGACAATGTTTCTCAATTCCTCAGATCTTTCCCTTTCCAGTAATTAAGTAGTCTGCTCTTTAGGGTAGCAAGAGGAAAGCAAGAAATTAAATAAAGGAAAAGGTTGAAGGAAAAAAACACCCCCTAACTTGCCAAACAGAACATTTCCCTGAGAAGTAGGACACCTGAAGCTGAAACAAAATTGGATGAACCCCATTTTCCAGGGCTGCATTTTCTAATCAGGTCATTCTCCTGCAGCTGAGAGATGCTAAGGAACTTGTAGGAAATTGGAGTCTGGACTAAGTACATCTACCCAGCAGGAAAAACAAGATACATTTAAGGATGTGCTACATGGACCAAGGTACTACTACTGCAAGTATTTTAAGTAGGTCTATACACTAACCAGAAGGAAAACCAGAGGGCATTTTGATAAAGATGCACAGACAGCTATAATGGTATTTAGTCTTTGGATTTAGAAGAAACAGGCTGGTGACATGGATCTAGGTTTAATGGCTAGGGTTTTAATAGGGTACCTTTGGAAAATGAGCCAACAAGTACCTATGTTGTGTGTGAAGAGGGACGTGGGTTTTTCAGAAGGAGCCTCCCCTGTGCTTGAGGTGTTGTGCAGAGACACCTGAGGAGTGCTGCCCCTACAGGGGTTAGAGCTGTGCTGAGTAGGTCCGAGGGTTTTGGCTCTGACAGAACTGCACTTTGTGGGTGCCCCAACTTGGGCCAAAATGGTCCAAATTCTACTCTCTGTTTATGATAATTAACTACCACATTTTAAGCCCATATCTATATTCTTGCCCTAAGGAAGCTCTCAATTATGCTTAACAGTACAGTGTGCAAACCCCCATGGAAAATATTAATGACAGTCCTTCATTAGTCTTTCATACCCATCTTCCCTATAAATTGGGTCATATGGTGCAGTACACACAGTCTGAGCAACTAGGGTAGGAAATTTGAAAGAACATGTCATTCCCTTGCAAATGATATAAGGTGTTTCAATATCTTATTTCAAACAAAGTATATTTTTATTTTTTATTATTTTAATAGTTAAAAACATAGTAATAATAAAACACCAACATTGATTTTTTTTCCCTCTGAAAATTGTAAAACTTTGAGAGTTTGGCACCACTTAGAACAGTGACAGATTTTTGAACGCTTGAAATACATTATGGAATGGAATGTCAGCTTTTCTCATACTTATAGATATATGCAATTTAGGCCCCTAGCTGCAGTGAACTATCTGGTTTTATGGGGTCTGTCCAGATAGTCTGGATTCTTTGGTCTGAATCTGCAAATTTTTTTTCCCATGCTCAACTTTCCAACTGTGTGTGGTCCCACAGAAACCAATATGACTCCTCTCAGTAGTTAAACTAAAGATGAGTGTGATTTTTTTTTGAGCGTGTCTCATGGCCTGAGACTGCGTTTTCCATATTCCCATGGAAAAGCAAGTGTTATCTGGGGAGAGGGAAGGGTCTCCCTGAATTACCTTACACACCTATTATTTCATGTTAAAAAATGCAAATAAAATTATAGTGTCACATTTTGAAGCTGAAATTGTATGGAGGCTTCCTTATATGATGCCAAGAATCATAAGTCAAAAACCTTAGAATAGGCAATGAGTGTTTCAAATTATTCCCTTATTTTCTCAAGTTTCCTGGGCAAGGATATATTTTACATGGCTCTAAATTTATTATCTTTCATAATAAGGAACGTTTTGTAGGAATAAAGCATTATGGAATATTGCTGAGCATATTATTAAATATAATCATCAAGATTGTATGGTCATGTCTATCTTTCACCAAGATATTTGGATAACTGGTAGTTTCATTTTTCATATATTTCAAGCTCTATTTATGTTGCTAAAAGAGCTTAACAAAATGGGTGCTCTGGTAGGTTACCACTGCTTTTCCTTAGTGGAGGGCAACAAGTGTTGAATCAGAGGGACCATGCAGAAATTACAATGGTCCAGGCAATTATATTCATCTCAAATGAAACAAAAAGTCCACATTTCAAGGAATTATTAATATCAAGAATACTGTTCCTTTTTATTAGTGTTTGGATTTTACATAGCACCAATTTAGAACAGTCATTCTTTTTAATTTACCACTGGGGGGAAAGAAAATCACACAGAATCACATAAAATCAGGTTTACTACGAAGCAATGACTGATCCCAAACCTTGCATCATGCAGAGGAAAATTGTGTAGTCAAATAACAGCTGCCAGCTGTGATTTTGAGCCAGAACAATAGCTTTTCTCAGCAGCGTGCTGGGAGACATCTCCAGAGTGTGTGGGATGGTTTACAGTGCTCAAGGGAAAGGGGCTGTGTCACTTCTGTGAGGAGCAGAGCACAGTGAGGGAAGGTGGAAGCAGAAAGATGGGGACAAAAATAAGTACCTGTGGAAGCAGAAAGATGGGGACAAAAATAAGTACCTGTGCTCTGACTTGCCTCAGTGTAACTCAGAGAATGTAAATCACCTGCATTGCAGCCATTTTTAGGATTTTTGCCTTCCTCCCACTGCTAGGCTGGAGCAGCAGCTTACACAAGCGTGTCTTAGGTTTGAAAGGAGAGAGGAGTAAGAGCAGGGGCAGCCATACAGGCCAGTCACTAACAAAAGTGCTTCCAAAATTCCCCATGAAATATTATCTCTCACAGGCAGCTGTTCAATACCTCATGATGTGAGTTAGGCACTGCCTTCCTGCCAGCCCACTGGACTCCACAGCACATTCACGTTCACCCCAGCTTACTGCTTTTTATTCCATTGTGAATTCAAAAGCATGACTCTCGTTGCTCCACAGACAGCTTCCCTCCCCAGGGACTCAGTGCTGCTCTCATAACCCTCACGTACCCCAGCATCACCCAGACCATGTTCAACCTCAATATATCAAGCACTCAAGTGCCTGGGAATGCACTCTGATGCACTACATGCAAGTAAAACAAAGATCTGTCTTATGCACGTATATGTGCCAAACTAGATCACTTCTGCAGATGGTAAAGTTAAATTTGTTAAATTTGTCACCATTTTGGCTGGAAATTTCTTTTGTCTACCTATATGGAAATCTTATGGTTGGTGACATTGTGTCTTTCAGGGATTTAAAGCCAGATGAAAAAAAAAAAAGGAAGAAGAAAATAAATTAAAAAAAGAAAAAAATCCTGGCTGTCCCTGCTTACTGAGAGCAAGTCCCTTGTACCCTACCACAGCTCCTGACTGTAAGCTGGTACACAAGCACAAAACACGCTCAAGAGTGCAAGCCCACCAAGATCCAAGAAGCATCAACAATTGTTAATCTGCTGGGGTTTTAACAAAAGAATGAAAAATAAACAATTCTTCTGTGTGAGCAAGTTGAATATACAAATAAGTTCCACGAGGAATAATTCAAAGGAAGTACGCCATAATTTACTGCTGTTTGGATTAGTCAGCATAAATAAAAATATATTTATTCACAGTCTTAAATCCAAGCTAGGACTAAGGGCCTGTTCCACAAGGCTCAATCTGCCATATAACTGGAATTTAGAGTAAGGCTTCAACAAATCTCATAGAATATTTTATTACTCACTCCTTAGTACTGCAAACTATCCTGTAAGTAGCCTCTTCTTTTACTGACATAAATGTAGATTGTTTTCCCTCAGAGAACTGAAAATAGAGGCAGTAATTCCTTGGTGACTCAAGCTGCAACTTTCTGAATTATTAAAAATTAAGTCATTTAATCAAGGTCCAAGACCACCTATGAGTCTAGCAGAAGCTCATGGGTAACATGGAGGAAGGGTGTAGTACTGAAGATCTGTGACCTCCAACTTTTATCTGTATGGTGTAAAAGTTACACTTACTGGTAATGTGAAAAATTAATATCCTGGAAAACATGGGCAGCAACAGCTTCTCTTGTCTGAGCTGCATCTGTTCACCACCTTGGGGGGCTGGAGAGGAGTCCTTATTTCTGCCAGAGCCATGAAGAACGTGCAGAGACACATACCAGTCTCACCACACAAGCCAAAGCACTAACCAAAGATGACTGTAATGAATGTCAGGGAGATCAAATTAGGGTCAAGATAACTTGGTATCCTGCTTGCTTGCTGCTTACTCAGAAATAATTTCCTTTTTATGTGAGTTATGTGCTCAAATGAGGTTTGTAAGAGCCCTTATCTGACTCAGCCTCTGGGCAGCGATGTTTCCGTCTTTGCATCAAATCATGCAGTCACTGAAAGGAGTGGAACCATTCCTTGGGATTTCAAATGGGGACAAAGCCTGAGTTAACATGCACTATAGTACATATTTCCTTAAACTTTCTGCAAATTAAAAACAACCTGCCCATTAATAAAAATTAAAATCAACTAAAATTACAATTGCAACAGCTATTTTCTTCATGAAATTATCCTTTTTTTATTCTGAAGAGAAATCTTCCCATACACCTAACTTTATCTGTTCTTTTATGCTAAAAGTCATTGTATTTCCCCATCAAGTTTGAGGACAAATATTGCATTAGCTCATAAGAAAAATGTGTCAAGAATTGGATCATTTCATATATTAAACATATTGATTCAGGTTTCCAAAGAGTTTCTGCTCACTTTTCAAGCCCTTTTAGGCTTGCTCTTACCTACCAGTTCACCCTTTTCCTTATTGAATTTTAAGCCACTTGGAGAAAGACAGAAAATTCTGTATTTGCCATGATATATGATACATACTTTCATTTGTAAATTAATCTTATGTTGTCTAACTTTTCCATTTTCCTCAAAGTTTCTTATATAATTTGTTTATGTCTTTCCCTTTTTTCTTTTTTCCTCAATTTCATTGCTTTTTGGGTTCTCCATTAGCCTTCAGATAGTGTCTTATCTAATTTTGTGAGACTATGCAAAAGCATAAGCATCATATGAACTTTTGATGTTCTCTTCCTCTATCTTCTCAATCCATATTTTCCAATTTCATGTGTTAAAAGTGCCTTGTTTTTACAGTAGAAAATGAAAGATGGAATCCTTCCCTGTGAGAGACTGTTAATGCTGGACTGCTGACCGCACAGCAGCAGAAGGGAAATGTTCAAAGTGTAACCTAAATAAGAATTCTCCTTTTCTGGCTGCGCTTTGCACTTCTGCCAATGCAGAGACAGCTGCACCAGCCCAGTTCACCTGGTCCAACCAACCTGCTGTGCCTGGTTTGGTGCAGTCCAATGCATATTTTACATGTCTATAGATTTAGCTCCTTAGTAACTGTTTTCTTACCCTGAGATTTAAACAATGATCACCTATTAGTACTTAAGTCCCTAAAATATTCCTCTACAACAGAAACCGTAGAAATCTGCCTTTATGTTTGGGTTTCTTGGTGATTTTTTCACTCAATGATTAGTCATCACTCCAGGAAAGCACCAATATTTTTTTTTTTAGCATCAGAATTTAATTCTTTATTCACCCTGTGCTCCTCAATAAACATGTTCATTTGGAGAGTTAGTTTAATCCAGATAATACCCAGCTGCTGCTGAGTTAATCAAACAGAAGCAGTAAGGAGGCAAGAGAAGAGAACAGACCTGCCACTTACACACTTTGCAGCCCGTGATGGGCAGGCACCCAACCTTGCTGGAGACAAACAGCTCAAAAATTAGTCTTATCCAGAATATGTTTCTATGTTTCTGTCCCTCTGTCTGTAAAAAACAAACAAAAAATAAAAAATCCAAACAAACAAAAATCAAAAACCACCAAAAATAGAAACATAAATTAAAAGGAAATTAAAAGGATTGAAACGACTTCAGAAATTAGACTTTAAAGTAGCATTTTGCCAATCTATTTTAAAAAAAAGAAAGAAACAGAAAACAAACCTATCCATCCCCATACAGGGATGTAGAGATGCAAGAGACAAATTTTCATAAGATTCTTCTTTGCCTCTCCCCACCTTCTAGTCATTTCTATGCAACTCCCAAGTGATTTTGTTAGAGGTAAAACAAGGGAAAATGAATCTTCCATAGAAGTGGAATTTCTTAGGGAAGTGATTACTCATTGACCCAGAATACATCACAGAAAGATGGGGACATTCAGTCCATGAGCAGACTTCTGTAAGACTTGAGACTTCCCAAAGCTCTGCTGAGACTTGCAGGATACAGTGTTCAAGCAGCCCTATTCAGACTCAAGACAGAGCTTTTGCATTCTTTGGCCATCTTATTGTTCATCTTGCTCAATTTATAACATTCTTTAGAGGAGAAAATAAATGGGTAACATTTCATTCAACAATTGCTACAATTCAGGTACAGTTTAAAGAGTTCAAATGATGTTATTGCCATGATGCTGTTCAAAATGCCTTCTTCACAAGAATCCTATTTGCAACTCTCTTCCAAATAAGCCTGGAATAAGATTCCAAATACTGAGGTTTCCCCTGAAGCACAGACCAACTTTCAGTCATCTCTAGGTTAAGCTAATTCACAGTCTAGTGCAAAATCCATCTGGTCTAATTAGGTGACAGAGTTTGACTCTCCGTGTTTCTCACCCTTTTCTATTCTGTCCTGCGCAAGATGGAATAGAAAACTTAATTCTGGATGTTGGAGACCAGCAAACTGAAGAGCTGTTAAAGAAATCAAACAGGCCTCTGAAAGAAACTGATTTTCCTTCCACCAGACAAAACTCTGTGCAATGGAGACCCATAAAATGAATATATGGGAAGCTGGTCTGTAGTGCATCCAGCACAATGGCTAAAAGAACACTGTTTAATTTATCTATCCAACCCAAAACATATTTCATATAATGTCATAGACTGCTCAAACAAGTCTCTCTCACTCCAGGGAACTGCTAAAGTATTTTGGTGTAATGTGGATACACATTTAACAGATTTGTACTTCAGATGGAATAATCCTTTAGAGGTTTACTATTCTTATGGCTTCAAAATCAGGACTTCAGACTACTGACTACTAATAGAGACTTTATTGATGCCTTTTCCAGTGCAGAAGAAAAACTGTGTACTACACTGGTATTGACTTTCACAGCTCCTGACTATTCTTTGTACGTGTTTCTTGTTTTGAGGGAACTTCTGACTTCATTGCATTCCTTATTCAAAGCCAGTAAAGCTGTCACCAAAGGGATTTTGGGTACCAAAAAGTTTATTTAAAAAAGAAAGTAAAGTTCTACAAAAAAAATTAATTTTTCCTCTTTTTGCTTTCTGAATGAAACTGTTTAGGATAAAAACATATTTCTAGTGTCAATGGGACCTCTGGAACATTATTGATTTTAATGAATTTCATAAAATTTTTAAATTACAAGTTCCCTAAGCATCAGTCAGCAATCAATATCTTTGTTCCAAGAAAGTTCTTGGGAATAGAGATTCCCTGAACAGGAGCAATCTCAGATTTTCAGGAGGATAAAATTCACATCCTTTCCTGGAAACCCCCCACTGCAGCCATTCATAGAGCAGACTACTCAAATAATACAATGTCAAGTCACTGTCAAACAGAAACAAAAAAGAAATGCAGCATCTTAATTAAGGGTCTAAATCATATATAAATTCATGAATCAATAACAATCACTCAGAAGTTGATAGGGAACCAGACATTTAATCAGTGAACTAAAGTAATGTGCTCCATTCAGCTGCCACTCTTAAAAACAATTTCTGTCACATATTTTGCCACAACATGCAGGTATGAAGCATATTTCATTATATAGTTTGGAAATCTCAGGGGTATGGATAACAGCAGCATCCTTAGAAATTGCAGATGCCTTTCATATTCACAATAATCACTCTTTCTCCTAACCTTAGCACAATGAAAAGATTCAGTCTTCAAAATGTCCATCTCTCCCACAAAAATTCTCATATTCTGAAAAAATAAAAAACTGGTTTAAAGTGGAATTAAAATTTTCTCATGAAGGAAATTCCTGGAAAAAAAGAAATAAGGAATTAATCTTTTTCTGTTTTCCTGGTTGATAAAAGTTTTCCATAGCAAATGAAAATGGCAAAACCTGTTCATATGGGAAGTCAAAGAATCTTGACTTTTTTTTTTCCTCTGAAATAGTATTGATTTTGAAAATAGCAGGATTCTCTTTCAGACAGTCACTTCCACAGAAAATCTCTGCTCAGCCCATTAAGCACAAGAAGTTACCCAGATTCTCCAGAAAGTTGACATATATCACACGAAAAGGCGCCATGAAGAATTTTGTCTGTATCACTGTAACAAAAAATGTGCTACTATCTTTTTGTAGTGTCTAGCAGTACCTTCTTGTCTTAGAGGGGAAATGCAATGGAAAAGAGAATTCCCAGTAAAACAACTTCAGGAACTACTGATACCATGAGGCAATATTTCCTAGACATACTGACATAAAACATAACAGAAGCATGAAACTTCCAACTTCAGCAAAGTCAGGACTTTTTCCCTTACAAAATGCTGACTTTTCAGCAAAAATACATATTATTTTGTAGTTTGTTTGCATTTCACTTGAAAAATAAAATGGGCAGGATGAGCGTTTCCAGACATGTTCTCTTAGGGAGTGAAAATGGTTGGCAGAAGTTCAGTTCTAAGACTAATGCTTGTCACTTCGGGACACACATCTAGCACTACAGAAGCAGACATTCTCCAGATCTGGTCTGAGAGAGCAGTAAAAGCCATCACAGTGAAAACCATCTGACTTTACTCCAAAAGAGAGAAAACAGAGATTCACCAAGCTATATACCACCTGGACTGGCTTTGCAGGTCAAACTTCAAATGTATTCTATGAGAGAAGAGTTTATTTTCTTTTTGCTTCCAAGAAGCTTCTTATTAAAGCAAATCAGTTTGTGGGATTTATGGCACCTATATCCATTGTCAGAGTCTACACAAAGCTACTTGTGTGTCGTCAGTAGATATGCTGCTAGGTGAAGGTATAAAGAAGACATCACCTGTGCAATAGATATCTTCACACAATGACAACATTTCATTTTTCCCTATCTGGAGACAGAATGAATACACCAAGGACCTCAGGAAACAACTCTGTGAGATAAGGGAGCTTTTGCCAGCTTAAGCCAATACAAGGTCCAGTGAGATTTTCCAGCTGGAATTTGCTTTTTCTGCCTCTTACATGTGCACTCCCAGCCAATGTGTGAATTTGTCATCAGGCTCTAACAAATTGCTGTTTGTTTTGCAGACTGCCTATGTCATCCCCCAGCAGGAGCGAGCAGAGTGCAGAGCAAGAGGTCTCACAGCTGTCACAGCAGCCCCCAGTGACAGACACGAGCCAGCTGCTGGGATTTAGTGTGTCCCTGCTCCCCACACAGGCTGATCCTGCAGCACAAACTTGCAGCCGGGTCTCTTCCCAGTTTTGCCGTGCCTGTGCTCTGTAACCCCAGCTTCAGGGGAGGTTCCCTTTTTATAGCCACAATTACTCAGCTCTAGCAGAGAGCCAGGCAACAGAACCAGAAGTAACCCAAGACTGCCAAAATCCTCTCAGGTAAAATCACCCTGCCTGTGGCAGAACTGTATCCTGTCCCCACATACTCTTAATCAGTGCCAATTATTCATTTCTTTATAAGACAGCATTAAGAGATTCTGTTACACATGTAGCAAGGACGTTGTCATTCTTTCAATTTCTCAGTCTACAATGGGAGTAATCTCCATAGAGCAGCAAATGATGATAGATGAGTAACACAAACCAGGAGACTTCTCTGTTGTTTCAAGAATATCACTGGAAGGGCTTTCCCTAGATTTCAGAGCATAGTTGTTGGGTCTTTTTTTTTTTCAAAAATACATATATACTTGTCACTTATACATTTCAAGAGGATTGTCACAAAGAGGAACCCCTTTTTTGCCCTCTCATATTTAACAGTCATGGGTAGTAGTCAGCAGTCCTCTCCTCTCCTCGAGTCTCCTCGAGTCTCCTCTCCTTGAGTCTCCTCTCCCTCAGTACACATATTTATCTAACAAATCTACCCATTTGTTAGCTTAAGAAAAACATTATCATGGAGGAAGCTAAAAGAACTCCTAAATAAGCTATTCCTCTCTCCTTTTTTAAACCTCTCCTCTTCTATTTCACTTTGGTGAGCTGTGATGATGTCCCTGACCAGTGTGTAACAGCCTGACCTCAAAGCCTCATTGGTCTAAACATCACCAGATTGTATCTGACACACCAAGAAAGAAGTAGGTGATGCTTTACCATCTCTTTCCCCATCAGAACTGAAGATCAAGCACTTTTATGACAAGGCCATATGTGGAAACACTCTGAAAGCATCCTCCTTGGAAAAAAAATAAAACAAAACAAAACAAAAAAAATGTATATGGAAGTTTTTTCTATTGCTAAGTTCAATTGAAAAAAAAAATTAAATTCCACTTCCTGGTGCTGCCTATAAGCTGAAACTAGAGGATGACCCCACAAGTAACAAATATATACATATACAAAAAATCCTATACATCTACATATACATTTAACTTCTATTCTATTCTATATATTATATATTATTATATTATAATG
>JAWWMU010000106.1:12712889-12749827 GCA_035048155.1 Cinnycerthia olivascens
ATAAAACAAATATACCTTTATCAATTCTATCAATGAAAAAGTATATGAAGAAATAATTTTCTGCTGCAAAATAAAAACATGTCCCATATAGTGTCTGTGACACTAACCTTTGACCAAAAACAATTGTGTAGCAGATAGTTGCAGTGACTTCTGTAGTGATCACAAAAGAAAAGAGCTAGATCTATAAAACAAAATTGAAGTCTTGTATAAATCCCTGAGAATAACCCTCTTTCTCTCAAGGTGCCTCCATGCCTTCTTTCCTCAGCCTTCAGGACAGAGAGGAAGCTTCACCTCAGGTTTGTGTTGCCAGGCAATGAAGTTGTACAGTAGAGATGGGAATTCTGAATCTCAGACTCCCTAACTTTCTGCAAAATGCATCTGTAGGCAAAGTCAAAAGTGTATTTTGAGGAAATTCTTCATGGCAGTCTTTGTCCTAAAAGATTTTTTAGAAGACACAAGAGCATCCAAAATTACATTCAAGAAAGTACAAGGTACATAAATACCTTTCTTGTGACTGTTCTCAGGAACCTGTGACTCTCTTGAGTTGCTTCTGGAAACCTGAGCAGCAGCTGGACCCAGCTTCTTTGTGTAGGAGCATTGCAGATCAAAGGAAGGACAAAACATGGTGGATATCCTGTCCACTTCTTGGAGAATCCAGGGTGTAGCCATCAGTTTTACTCTCTAGAGGAGATCCCATTCTAGAGGAAGGGAAAAGGAAGACATCAGGCTGCTAGACAAATATTTTTATTTTTCTTGAGAATAAACTCACTCCTGAAACTCAAAGAAGGGGTAACCAAGTTCTGTCATTTGTCTTTTAAGTGGCTATTTTTCTCTCAATCTTCATGTTTTGGGTTTATTTTTTATCATTGCAAGCAGTCAGAACTTGTTTTGGGACATGATCTGTTCCAAGTTTCGTGGGATAAGACGGAGAGGCAGAATTTAGGTCGCTGGCTACAGTTGGCTAAGCCTCCCCACTGAAAACCAGAGGGGCTTTTCCTAGGCAGAGGACAGAAGGTGAGGGGGAACAAAAGACACATCTGAATCTGTACTATGTGGGTTAATAGGTAGGATTACCCTCAGATTAGTGTTTGCATATTGACCAGCTGCCCTGGCAGCCAGCAGTGTGAACCCTTTTGTATGCAGGAGAGACAGGATGGCTCCAAATTAACCTCCTTTAAAGCCAGATTTGGATGCTCTAGCTCTACCCATTAGACTTTTTTTCCATCTTGAATTTTACAGATGCTCCAAATGAAGGAGAAAGGTTTCTGCCTTGAGGCTCCTTCCTGAGTTATACAAAATGAATTATGACTTTGTGCAAGAAAACAAAGTTATTGCTTGACAAGAAAAAAGAAACACGGAATGTCAGAGATTCAAAAAAATGCAATATATGGACTTCATGACTGTTGAAATAAAATGAAATAAAAATCCAGACAGCACATTGTGTCTTGGGTCATTTAAAATCTGTTCCATTTTTGTTCTCAGCTGTGTACTCTGCCCTGAAATCAGAGCTGTCATGGCTCTTTGTTCTTAAACCTCTGTGAAGCATTGCAAAGATGGAAGCTGTTCTACTTCTCCATCTTCACTGTCTTTGGGTTTATTCTCCTTCCCCCTCTATTACCTCTATTTGTACTTTTTTTAAATCCATTCCTCCTTGCTCTCCCCTTCAGCTGCCCTCTCCTCCCAATTCGCTTTCAGGCCTGTCCACCCATCTCTGTTTCCCTCAGCTCTTCATATTTACATCATTTGTCTTTCCCCTTTCTTGCCTTATGCTCCATGCACCTCACCTGTGCTTTCTTGCTCCACAACAGCACTTTTACCTGCTGCATTTAGCTGACCCTGAATCATCCACATTGAGAGTAGCACAATGTTATATCTCACAGAAACCAAGGCCTCTGCTATACATACTGGTCTGAACTATCCAGGTACACTTTTCATCTAGTGTACTGTACATGGAAAATAATCTAAAAAGGTGTAAATTTGATCTGTTCATTGAATTCAGATGTTCTGAGTTCATTCACACTGGCTACTACAGGAACCAGACTGGACCCTAAGTGAAAGTATTGCCAGCTGGGTGTTTTGCAGGGAAACTGCTTTTTCCAAAGAATGGTCATTTATCAGAATCTTTCTGCAGCAACATTGAATATTGAAAATGGGGGATTTTTGGGATGAAATAGAGAAAAATCTTCACAGATACTCAATTAAGACAATTGTTCTTTCATTTCCCTCATCCAGACTCAGCTCTTGTCTGACTGCTTAAAATGGATCATTTGCATCCTCATACCATACCTGGAGGAGCTTGAACCTATTCAGACAAGATTTTAGTTGTTGGTTTGCAGTCCCTGATTGAATGCTGTGCTGGGTTTGGTTAGGCTAAAGTTAATTTCCTTCCCAGTAGATGGTATGGAGCTAGGCTTTAGATGTCTTGTGGAGTTTGGAAGGTGTATTGTAAAGTCTTAAGTTCGGGAAAGACAAAGATCATGTCCAGCAAATATTGTCCTTTCCCATTCTCATAATAAAAATCTGCACATAACATTCTGGATATTAGCTGGGAAAGGCTATGATCATTATTTTTTTTACTACTTACATTTGACCAATATTTTCATTTTGCCAATCCTGCTTCTCCTTATTCAGCAATAAAATACACACAGCATTTTCATTTAGCAATATATTCCAGAAAATTCTTGTGAAATTTTACAAAACAATTGTCAAAAATTGCCATGTGTTCCCTATATTTTCTTCAAAATATCACAGGGAAATTATGACATTTTCTTTGCCACTGCCCTTGATTCATGCACTATGGTTCAAATTCTGCACAACAAATGCTGTTGTGCTAACTTCATTTTGTACTAGCAAAAAGATTTTCGTCAAATCCTTGTAGTTCTGCTCAAACCTTCTTCTGCTGTTAGAGAAAAGTGCCAGACTCTTTTTGGAGGTGCTCTGTGAGAAGACAAAGAACAACATCCATAAATTAAACAGAAGACGTTTCACCTCAGCGCAAGGAAGTAGTTCCTTACATTGAGGGTGGCAGAGCACTGGAACAGCACAGGGAGGTCATGGACTCTGCCTCTCTGAAGACATTCAAAACCCATTCCTGTGTAACCTGCTCCAGGTGACCCTGTCCTGGCAGGTGGGTTGGATTGGATGGTCTCCAGGGGTCCCTTCCAACCTTACCAATTCCATGATTCTATGAAATATATTTTCCCTGAAAATGTATTATGCCATGCAAAAATAGCTTTGCTTGTTATTCAGTATAGAAGGAGTTAAACCAGGACAAAAATGTACTCTCTGAACCTGAGAAGTATTTTTGGAGACGCTGCTTTGGAAAGGGGAAAACCTGCTTGGTTTTTGTTTAAACTAGAACCAGTATTGTACTGACTGGCTTAGGTTTTCAATGCATTTTCCAACCTGTTGGACACCTTCCACAAATATAAAAAGACACTATAGACAAGTGAAGAGAAAGAGAATGTTACTTTTGTGCACAAATTCCTCCCCAGGGGTTTATAAAGAAGGTCTGTACACATTTTTGTGTAAAGATACTGGACAAATTTACTACAACAGAGAGGAGCAGTAAAAGCAAATTTATTATCATTTTTATCATTCCTGACAGTATTTCCAGCAGACAGCCCAGGTCCACGAACTGTGCCTCAGAGTTTCCACACTTAAGAAAATTTGGGAGCTGAAATTCACTGCTCCTGTCAAAGTGGTTTAAAAGAATGGGCCACCTCTTCTAGTACACACTGTGTTTCTGCACACAAAGTCATAGAAAGTAGGAGGATCTGGAGGAATGTGGTATTTTTTCCATAAGCAAAAATAATTTCTTCTCCTGATGAGTTTAACTGAAAAGCTAGATAATTTAACACGGTATGTTGTTTTGTTGGGTTTGGGGTTTTTAAATTGCTAGTTCCTTTTTTTTTTTTTTTTTCCAGATTGAAGTTTCTTTTCCTATCTGTTAACTCTGGATCATTTTTATTCAGTGTCACTGACATAACAGCTCAATGTCTGAGGACAGGGGTTGGGAGTAAACAGCAGTTTCACAGAAAACAGAATCCTCTGAGCCAAATACTCTTCCAGAAGCAACAAGCCCAGTGTTTTACACTGTTGCCACATGGTATTTCTGCAGTACCTTCTTCATCCTTGAAATAAGCAGGTCACCTACTCTCTAAGAACTGAAGAAATGTATTCAGTACCTGTAACAAGAAAAATTTGGGAAAAAAGTAGAATTTTTCAATTGCAATTAGTTTTACTCATCTGATTTGCAGGCATTTCTGATTTGTTCCTTGCAGGTTTAATGGAAAGCATGTATTGCTGAGTATAGCAGCTCATACCACTGCATTGTTATGCAGTGCAGGACTGAAGGAGATCAATAAAAGATTAAACACATCCCTAAAAAAGTATCTTTCTGAAAAATCAGAACTGTTTCTGCAGTATATGAAAACTTTGAGTCTCCTTTTCCATTAACTGATCTTACTGACCAAATTCTGCCCTTTGTTTGGAATATAACATTTGGCTGCTCTCTGACATTAAGCAACATTGTTCCATTTCAGCTGCAGTGCTTCAAACCTCTACAGTGCCTAGGGAGGGATGCAGTGGGTTTGCTCCAGTGACTTTCCAAAGCCACAGGCAATCAACAATGTCACCTGGGACTGTGGTCACCACATACAGTAACACTAGAGAAGGTACAAAGTGGTCCAAGAGGTTCAATTCCTACATCTTTTCCAAATTACATTAAAAAAAACCCAAACACTCTTTCTGTCTTTTATGGTAAAGTCATATTTTAACACCCCACACTTGGTGCTCAGGTCCTAGATTCCATCCATAGCTAAAAATTGACTTGTCATGTGAAGCTTTTTTAAAGCTGAGTCACAAAACAAGTAGGACTAGAAGTGTATACACATAACTAAATATAAGTACATTTATAATTAAAATCTGAAACAATTACTTTCAGTTGGTTCCAATAATTTTTTGATATGTCTACTTATAAAACTTATTAAGGGGAGTTTCATTGCTACATTCTCCTGCAAAGAGGAAACATAGTGAAGAGACTTGCTCCTGATTTGAATCTTCACCAATATTGTCTATCTTTTGGTGGCCAGTGAATGCAACTATAATATTACATCTGAGTTTTCAGGTTCCCTCTGAACTCTGAAATATATTTCTAGAATCCCTTAAAACATCAAGAATTAGGCAAACTCTTCATTTTCCAAACAAACTCTATTAGCATTCACTGAATAACACAAGTAAATGCACTTAACACCACGACTGAAACTTTTCTACTTTGCAAACAGAAAGATAATGTTGTCCAGAAACTATTTTGAAAAAGTCAAGAATGCCTGGATTTTACAGTATTTTTATTCCAGCTACCAAACCACTTAGATCACAAAGATCTTCTGGATTCATGGCAGTTATCATCTTCAGAAATCATTTGACTTTTCTCATAGTGCTGCAAGGGCCTTTCCCTGAGGTTGAAAGTGAAGACACAATGCAGTACCTATCTGCAAATGGGACCCCTCCACTCATTTTCCTGCACCTGATAAGAATCCTGCCTGAAATTCTGGAGCAATAGAGGACTCCCCATATGTGAGGCAACGCTTGAAAATTTCAATGCACATTTCATTTCTCCTTTGGAATATGGCATTTGTTAATAACTACCATGTCTGTGAAGGAGAAAACAAAATCAAATAAGTGACAATATAAGAATCAAGTATCAAGAAAATGTACGATTAAATTGATGAGTTTCTTTTATACTTATCACCATGATTACATGCTAATGTATGCACTGAATATGTACATGATTAATACATGTAATTTCATGAGAGCATCTGTAAGGTTCTTAGAAAAGTTTAAAAACTGGACCAAATTCAGGCAAGAGAGAAAATTGCCACATTAAAAGGATTTTTACAGGCAATTCATGCATGGAAGGAAAGAAATCCCCTTTATGACTTCATGAAAACATTGAAGGAGAATCCACATTCTTCTAACTAATTGCTATTTTTGTCAGAAATGTAAGCGATTGTCATGGCACATCATAAATTTCTGATAACATATCACCAGTGAACATTTGTAAGTGAGATAAATCCAGAAAGTATTTATACTGCTTCCAGACCAATTAACACTCTGCCACCCTTCACCACCCAAGTTTGCTGATATTTGAGTTATTGACAATTTGAAGCTGCTTGTCTTTAAATAACCTTAGCTGTTGTGGGATATTATTATCTCAGATGCACTGCAGAATTTCAAGTCCAAGTCAGTTATGAAATTTTCCCCCAGCTCCCTCAAAAGGGGCCCTTGTTGACTTCTCAAGTGCTCCAGCAGCCAGCGCCCACAGTTGCTCTGTGGAAAGTTGTGACTCATGCCCAATTCATTAATTTAAAATTCTCTCCTGCTCAATACCTTCTGGCAGTAGTTTCAGTCATCGCTGGGTGTCAGAAGCACAGGCTGTTTTATCTGGATGTTCTCTCTGGCTTGGTAAGTGTAGAAGCTGGGTTATCATTACGCTCCCATCAATCAGGTGCTGTTCACTAAATATTTCAGATGAGCCAAGAAAGAACATTGTAAAGCAATGTACTGTTTTTGCTGTTGCAATGGCTGACCATTCAGTCATTACACGATAATTTATTGGAAATTAAGGAAATTTAAGGCAAAACTTCAGTCATTTCCTAAAGCTCAAACAATTTCTGAACTATTCTAACCTAGTGTGACCTAAATCAATCCTTGAAATTGTATTCCAAGAATTCCTCCTTCTCTAACAAACTTGATAACCCATTGACTGACATTGTCTGAAACTGCTTTTTGGAAAGGTGAGCCTGTGTCTCCCACCAACCACACTGCTTCTTACAGCTGCCTTAATGTACACATGGCTTCTGAGAACCACCAGGCAATGAACAGCCTCTTCATTGGGAGCTGCTAGATCTGATCAGTTCCCACCACAATACTATTCCTATTCTGTTCACAATACATGTGGAACTAATTCAAAACCAATCTACAATCCTATCATCCACTGTAGCCAAATGCTATAATTCACTGCTGTCTTCTAGATAGAGAAAAATAGTAAGATAGCATTATCCAAATGGCAAGCCTTTCAATTTTCACAGCTTTCTAGGCTGCATGACATACACAGTGTGTCCTAAAGTGCCTTCTCAGGTCCAGAGGCTGGAAATGTTTTGACACTAGTTTGGATTTATTAATAAAAACACTGCTAAGGCTGAGGAAACAAATGCACAAACTGCACAAACCATTCTTTCTCTTTTCCAATGCCTCTGCTCATCAGTCTACCGAAAAATTTTGATTTCCCAGGCAAATGTCAAGCCCGAGATAATCTCCCATCCTCAAAATGCAAGGTATCCTTTTAGAGTTTTCTGCAACATTTGCATTATTCTGCTTTTAAAATAATGCTATTGGAAACATCAGACACAACACTGAGGAGTCCTGCCCCCTTTTAATACTTTTTTGAAAAAATTGCAATGCACTCTAAGTACTTAGGATGCTCACAAACCTCTGCACAACTGGCAGAACCCACATCTGACCTGCTATATAAAGTGAGTTCAAGTGAGAACAGAACTTACAAAACATTTAGGAAAACTTTTTCAAACCTTCCGTTCAGCTACCTCAGTACTTTTTTGCTTTGATTCATCATAGCTACCTTTAGCTATCTAGAAATTCAATGCTTCACCTAAGGTACCCTTTCTCATTTTGGTCAAAAATAATATCTAGTTACTCTACCTTAAGCCTAAAATTCAATTTCAGATTTTGTATTCTTCCTGAGAAAATAAAACCAGAGTGTATTTCCAGTCAATCATAAGGCACCTATGATTCAAAATTCCAATAAAGTTGGATGTGAGTAAGAAAGAATCTCTATTTATTGGTAAAGGGAATCAGGCATCTAAAGGTCAGTGATTCCTTTAAAGCATCCCCTTTTTGTTTACCGTAGCATTCACATTACATTATCAAAAATTGCATTGTTCAAAGACACAAATTTTTAAAAGATAAAATGCATTCTCTTAAAAGGTACTGTTTAAAGATATCCAGCAAGGTACTTCCAGATTGTCTTATTTCTGGATACAACTCAGCAACACTAGGTAGTAAAACCACTACCCAAGTCATGCAGCTGTGCACAATTTTATCCATTTATAGTAAAATAAATCTTCTTACCCAGGCAAGAATCACTGGAGATCCACTCACAGCATTTGCATGGCAACAGCAACACTGCACTTCAGGTAGTTGTTCAGATGGGAGCAATGTGCAATCAATAAGTCACACTGAACAGGTTTTCCCATTAAGCACTGGCTTTCCCTTTGATTGTTTCTTACAGATACAAGCCATTGATTGGTCTGGTACCACTCAGATTACTCTGTGCAGTATTCCTTGGTATTAGACAGGCATTAATACTGCCTATAATGAGTGCATGCCTAATTAGGAAATTCTAGTCTGTGAGCTGATTTCAATTCCTGTTGATTTTTATTTTAGTTTTCCTCCTATTAGGCGAAAGCTAGGAAGGCAGCTTATGCATGAGTGTGTTAGGAAAGTCAGGGAAGAAAAGTCAGTAGTGAGTGTTTATTGTTCTATCTGCTCTTTCTCAAAGATGAACTGGAATAGATTGTTTGGAGGAAGGTTAATGAATTTAGACCAGGGTTTACAACAGCTGCCAGCACAGGGGGAGAGGCTTGGGGGGAGCAATCTGCCCGAGGTGAGGAGAGACTCTTAAAGTAGCAGGAAAGCACATGCTGAGAATTCTGCTTTTTTGACAGGTCAAGTAAAGTGCAATTTATGAGATCAATAAACAGACCTGCCATTATTATGGATTAACCAGACTTTTCTTCATCCAGAGGCTTCTGTATTACTGGAGAAAGTGTATATTATTCTGTGACCTTCTGAAATAGGTAGTTTTAGTTGGAATATGCAGGGAAAGTGGGGGGAAAAGGGAGACGGGATCATCACAAATTCAGTTTTTCTTACTGTTTCATCAAAACATTCTTATACATAAGTCTCAATACAAAAGTTCACGTTTTTTCCAATATTAAACTCATTAACCACACAGAGCTCCTAATGTGACCAAAAAAAATAAAAAACAAATGGAAGATTTGGTTTCTTTATCCATAGAGAAATTTTCCTTACAAACTCTCCCTTATGCTCTCTCCCATCTAATACTTATACATGTGTCAGCCTGTTCAGCTCTCCACCAAAATAACAAAACAGGTGAAAGCCTTGTGCATCTTTACCTTTTATGGTGGTGTGCCCTCCAGCAGGCTCCTGTTCTCTGTTTGGGACTGGTTAACATGCCCTGCAAGAGATGAAATCATGTTCCTTGGCAAGTTTAGCATGTGCAGTGCTGAAATAATGGGTCTGCAGCAATAGCAGAGTTGAGCAGCCAAATGATGAACACATGGTAAATTCCATGATTATATGTGAGAGCGTGAAGTTGAAGTTTGCAGAAGTTATCTTCCTTGAGAAGGAGCATACAGGGACACTGAAACCACTTACCCCTGAAATTATGGACTTGCATGAACAGCTCATTCTTAGTGCTGTATTAGTGAGACACTAAGAATTACACAGCTTTAGCCCTCATTGAGGTTTCTTAAAACTAGCATCTAATACCAATAATAAAGATCCTTATTCCTTCATTTCTTGAAACATATTGCCATATGAAAAAATAATCCTGCCTTGCTTAAAGCCAAACAAAACAATTTAGATTTGGAAAATAGATATTATCAACACAAAAAGAATAAAAAAAAAAAAAATGATAGCACTTGCATCAGACCAGAAAATAAACCATCATTTCTTAAAAGCTTGTTGCTAGATAGGATGAGCCATGAGAATCATGACAGTGTTTCGTTTGAAGTGGGACAATGGGATAGATTTTCTTGTGAGGATTTTGGTTGAAACAACAAAACATTTAAGAAAACAACAACAAAAAATCAAACACTTTTAAACGTTTAAATCATATATTTTATAAATATATATGTAAGTATACACATATTTAATTTTTTACTCCAAAATTCTTATTAACATGAGCTTATGGGGAAAGTTCTACTACCTGAAAAATAAAAGAGAACAACTAAGTAAACGTCAGTAAATATTTTCATAGTTATTTTAAGTAGCTATTCTCTGGTGCTGAAATGCTATTTATTTATAGAAAATGAAAAGTAGTAATTTATTTAATGAAATACATTTCTGTTTCAGGAAATGTCAGGATCACACATACCATCTGGCTTGTCTTATTCAGGTATACTATTCATTCACTTTTATCCAACTTTATCTGAGATATCAGATGCCACCACAATCTGAGTATAATGACAATTATGTGAATATTCTTCTGTGTTTGCATACTTTCACAAATGTCAATACAACTCTTGGGGCCATCTAGTCACCTATGTGATCCTTTATTTTTTGCTCTTCTCCACAAAGAATTAAACAGGCCAATCACCAAGAAAATAAAATATACAAGTTGAAAAATCCCCATAGTTTTCAGATGCAGTATATCTTTGTTATTTTTACAATGGTCGTACATAGGCCACTACAGGCATCACAAGATGCAGTAGGAGAGTTACAATCTTACAGCCAGGTGTTGTACATTTATCTGTCTTACACACTTGGCCCCAAGGATCTGACTGTCAGACACTCCTATTCCATGCCTGCAATTTTGAGTAGCTTGATTTGTCTAGTGCAATATGCACATCTCTTATTTCCACCACGGAAAACTTCTACTCCACAAGACACTGAAGACTTTTTCACCTCAGTGCCCTGCATTCTGTTCTTTTGCTCCCCGTCACAACCCTAGTTTTTTTCCTCTAAAGACTAATTCCCATCCAAAAATATCTCAGTTTTCATCATGTAGATAGGATAAATTTTGGATACAACTGAACATGCAGAAGAGAGGAGAACCAGAAGGGTTTCTGTCCCCACATCAGGTACCATTCATCACAGTTTAGACAGCTCTCCAGTGTTGGAGGTGTGATGGAAGATTTGAGACATCTTTAATCTTATCTCAGTGTAGTATTGGCACAGGGACATAAATGTGAGTGGAAGCTCAGACACCAGTCTCAGTGGCCACCACACCCTTTTTGTAGTGGTATGATAGAAATCTCCTGCACTGTCTGTGCTGTTACATGCTTTGCGTCTTATAAAGGTGAAAAGAATGTGAGAAAATAAGCTGTAGTCCTTTAAAAATAATCATGTAGGCTAAATAATACTTTTTCCATACATTATATCTTTCTTTGATTTTTTGTGGGCTATTTTCCCTGTCTTTTCTAAAAAGTTATTTTTAAATTTGAGTCACTTGCAAATCACACTGTTTCACATGTGGAAATACAATCTCAATTACTGAGTGTTTCGCCAAGTGGTAAAAAGTGTTGCTCTTAGCTCCTCATGCATGTGTGTTATAAGTTCCTGTCTGAGGCCAAGGGCTGCTGACCCATTTTTTTTTTCTTTTTTGCAGTGTAAAGCCAAAATTCTTCCCTGAATGATCTTACAACACAATTTGAAGGGCTGTTGAATGTGAGGAGACAGGCAGTGGTGGAAGAAGGTTTGGACCATCTTTCATCTAAATATGCAGCACTGCCTGTCTAATGCATCCTTGTATTGCCTGTTTAGGCTGTTACTGCAAACCACCTTCTAAAAATCATTTCAGTGTGTTTACTTTCAACAGCTTGTGAATTTTGGAACTGGGAAAGAATGAGAGGAGGAACCTGTGGAATCTCAAGGCCTGAAGAACTAAAATTTCCTGGAAGAAGGTGGTCTTGCAGCACTTAGGTGCTGATGAATAGGAAACAGCCAGTCCCCACAGGCTGCTTCAGCACTACAAAAGCCATCATGAGAAGGGTCGAGCTGCTGTGCAGTTAGATATCAAAAAAGATCTGATAATTAGATCACTACAGACTCATTCCTCTCTTTTCCACTACTACTTTACTCAACATTTTCAAAATTAGATGTTTGAACTTCAGCATTAGAAATAGTTTTCCATTTCAGGATTAAATTGGATTTTTAAAGAGGTTAAATAAGCATGGAGAAATTATGTCATTGTTTTCTTTAATCCAAAATACTTTTTTCTGGTTTAATGTCATTTCATTTTATTGAGAAGAATTGCAAAGATTTGCTATCCAAACAAAAAGAACTTAGTTATTAACAAATATAAATAAATGTGGAACTGGAATTAATTAATTGCAAGTAAGCAAGGATCTTCTTAAGCTAGAGAATAGAGTAAAAATAAATAATTCCCAAAGTTTGTTTCAAAATCCATACTTGAAACTATATCTGCTGATGAAATTTCATCTATTTAGGTAGCTAAAGAAGGACTGCCTTTATTGATCTACTTTTATGCACTCTTAGAAGCTAGTATCCCATCTCAGGGAGCTGGTTTCCCATGATTATTGCACTCTATACTTTGGATATTATATAGTATATGAGAGATTTTATATATATATTAGCCTGCTTCTAACATACATTCAATCATGCATACTCTAAGATGTATGGGATTTAAAAAATAAAAAAAAAAGTGAAGATTGTTC
Source organism: Cinnycerthia olivascens (assembly GCA_035048155.1). Taxonomy (NCBI): domain Eukaryota; kingdom Metazoa; phylum Chordata; class Aves; order Passeriformes; family Certhiidae; genus Cinnycerthia; species Cinnycerthia olivascens. The sequence goes on from JAWWMU010000106.1 coordinate 12,725,390, forward strand.
TGTCAGACTTCACCTTCTTTAGGCAGCTTAAAGTTCACTATTTGGTCTGGAGCTACTGACTGGGATCCCTCAATACAAGCATAAGCTGCTTTGGAGTAAGATTCACCCCTCTGAAATAAGGACCCAAAGCAGGTCATCCGAGTTACCTTCCATTCATTATAGGGGAGACTAAATAATATACTGTGGACTTTTGGAAAGCAAACTTAGGATGAAATTAGTTGTGTCTCTTACCATGTAATGTTTGTTTTCAGCAACAGGAAAATAAGCATAACATTTAAGATGCAAAATCCCTTCATTTTCTACAGATGTTTAGAGTTCCTGGGCTAAAAAGTGTTGTCAAAAATTACAGATTTACCCTTTTTATGTACACAGTCATTGTCAATGACCAAGTATCTAGGCTGCTGTTGCCTATTCCCTTTATTATTACACTTGATTCTTAACCATAAAGTTTTTTCCTATAGTCTAAGGATTTAAAAAGTACCTCTATCTTGTCTGAAACACAAAACAGCTTTTCTGTTTTTACAAATTTTCAGTGACCACATTTTGTGCTGCATCTTCTTAAGGCAAACAAATACACAAACAAATACACAGTCTTCTAGTAATCCACCTTCAAACACAGACCTTTTCATGGTGCTTCTTTTGAGAGGCTGAGTGTTCACAGTCCTACTTAGGTCAGCCATTCTGTTCAAGTTCCACATTACCTCCCTGTCTTTCTCGACTTAAGAAACCTGCTCTGCTCATTGAATTATTAAGACTTCCATCCAGATCTGTCCTCTATACTTACAACATTATTGTGTAATTGGAAAATGATTTAGCAACAGGCTGTGAGTAGAAAAATCAATAGATCTTGATAATGAGATCTGTCCTACATGTTCCTAATCAATTATTTAAAAAAAAGAAAGTATATTACTGAGGTGCTTCACATGTTACTAATCTTGCAAGCTGATGTTCTGTATTCCTACTTTGCTAATAAGGTCTTGTGAGGAAGAGTGAACTCTGTTTAAACTAACATTCATCTTCATTTCAAATCCTGTCAAGTCCCTAAGCAAGGCCAGAAGGGCACGAAGCTTTTGTGAAATAATAAACTATTCTTTACTCAGAACGCTGATGATATTATCTTCACTGATAGAGCATCTGTTTTCTACCTCATTAATCACAGACATTGCAATGCTATAAACCCTGTTCTTGAATCTTAAAGAAACAATATTTAGCCTATTTTGGCCTTATCTTTTTGACAGGCTCTGCTCTGCCTACAGTAATGGCAGAATTGTTTTCCCTTCATGTCCTAATAATTCAGTATATCTATGTATGATTCAGTAATCTATACAAAGTAATTTTTTTGTTCTTCTTTTGATCAGATTATTTCACTTTTGGAGCAAAAAACTCCACTGAAATGCAGATTAGACAGCTTCTCTGTGATAATAATTTTCTTTTTAGTTTTTCTAAGTTTTTTAATACCCAAGCAGAACACCTGGGGTACCAATATGCCTTTTAGACCTTGACCTGTGCTGAGTGCTGCACTGCCTCACAAGACCAAGAGTAGAATGAAATCCTGAAAGCTCAACCTGAAAGTCATCTTTGGCTCCCCTTTATTCTGGTGTCACCTGTAACAAAGTTAAAGTTTTATTATTAATTTCTGCAATAAACAAGATAATTCATCTTCCTCTCTCAAAATAATAGACAGAAATTTACAAGAATGCAGTCAAGAATGCAGGTGATTATCATCATGAATACAAAGAGAAGAGATTTTTTTAACAATTCAGCATTTTTTTCTCTCAATTTCTGTGTATTAAAAGATTTTTTAGTCCCATTTCAACTGTACAAGACTTCAGATATAATAAGTCAGACCTGAGAAAGAAGCAACAGAGAGCATGGCAGGTTTCTGAATAAGTGGTAGTGTTTATTGAGATGCATAATTCGATTTACAGAGTTCTTAGTATGCTGAATTTGAAGCTGTTACTCTTCATCAGCACAATGGAACATAAAGCTCCCTTAGCAGGTCTCCAGCAGGATTTCTAAATGCCTTGAAATGTCTATTAATCTGAGTTATAATCCAGTGTCTAGAAGTATTTGATTATTTAACTGGAAGCTAGAAATACTTTAGGAGTCATGTTGTCAGTGACCACCTCATACTTCTACAAGGCTTGTGTCTTTTAAAAGGGAAGGCAAGTGATTTACAAAAAAGGTGAACAGCTGGAAAATGAAACTATGCTTATTTTTGTCTTTTCTTAAACCATGTTTCTTCACACTTGTTCTGATGTGAATGATTTGGATATAAAGGCACACCAACAAAGGCATAAAAGGTGCAGAATTATTTGCAATTAATGGCAGCCACAGAAAATACCATGAAAGAGGGTGCAAGATCAGCCTTGAAAAATAGAGTCTATGATTGTAACTATTAAAAAAATTGCAAAATCACATTATTAATGATGTATGTTTTGGGATGGTTTAATGGCAATTGCATTGCTCTGTTGTTCTGGGTTCTCAATTATCCATGATTCAGATTTGGATGAGCCTTTAAAAATTTCTTCACAAGAGGAGGACTAGAAACGAGCTCTGCTAACAATATTTGAACTCACCAAGTTCTGAGGAAACCAACAGAAAAAAAATCCAAACCTGTTCTCCTAGTGACAGAAGTTGATACCTCAACAAAAAGGAACATTTTGTTCAGGACCATCATTTTTACAGTCATTCTCACATACTCGAACTTTTACAGCTAGCTTGTTTCATTTGAATCAAGTCTGTTCTAGTTGTTTTGACTCAAATCAACAGCTGACCTCATTATCTTTATGGTTGTCAGCTCACGTATCACAGCTTGTCAAGTTCACAGCCGTGCTCATGTCAATACCTACAGCTGATTACAAATTTAGAAGTCATCTTCCTTGTGCTCTTATCTTTCATTTTGATTAAGTAGTTAGGAATTTTATGTAGTCAGTGATTGAAGTAGCCAGTGCTAAGTTCCTAAAGCAATTCAAAAGGTCCAGGAGAGGCTAAGTAATTTATTTGGTACATATAATTGTGTTTCTGAAAATCAATCCAACCTTAGGAGCTGGGTGGGAGGGATAATTCAGACACAGTTAAATATGAATTTATTGAACCATCTAATGTATTAGACACAAGTACAGTAATATATGCAGCAAACTGCATCAAATATGAATTCAAAATAAACCTCATACAGCTCAGTGATGAGCAAGAATCATTTCTGCAGCACAGATATAAGCAGGGCCAATGTGCCATCAGTGGTACAGGGAATTCTGTTCCAGTTCAGACACTCTTGTGCCCAGTGCTGAGCTTTATAGGAATCATTTATGCTGAGATCAATTGCTGCAGTGCAGCCTCTCACATGTGGAGCTGCTGGCTCTGTGCACAGCAGCTCCAGGAGGTTTTCCCCCAGGACTGGCAGCATTCCCAACACGTCTCAGCAGGGAGCACACAGGTGCCAGAGCAATGCACAAGGTGAACAGTCTAAACTCAGATGAGCCACCACAAGAGCTAAGACACACAGTCAGATCATCATATGCAGCCAAATGAACTAACTCACAATGAAGGGAAAAGGCTCCTTTTTCTGCCTGTGTGGAAAGCAAACAGTAAGATATTGCTTTACCTCAAGTCAGTTCTCTCATGGTGTGGGACCACACAAGTTCCTTCATCATGCCATAAATTATCAAAACTGAGCAAACAGTTGACTTCAACCCCAGAATCTTTAAGAAAAGCACCAGATGTCTTATCTTTGGTCTTTCTTTCTGTTTATGTCTCTATTGTTAGGGTTTGGCATTTTAACCTCACAGTGACATCTCTGCCTTGAGGAGGGCCACAGTAACACACCTGTTCACAAGCTGGGAAATCCTGCTCTGGTTGATGATTACCACTCTATTTTTGCTCTCTCGTCCCATTTGAGTTACACCCAAAGAGAATTAGCACATGCACAACTGCAGGAATCTTGAATACATTTTGATTTACTACAAGCATGCTAATCTGGCTTAGGAGCCCACAGCTGAGATAACACTTAAAATTGCTGAGTGCTCTAACCTTGGCCTGGGATACAGAGATGATGGAAATAACGTCTGCTGATAAGCTAAGAATAAGTTGCTACATGGAGAAATCAGTTTTCAATTAATTGTAAAGCTGACAGAAAGATTAATAGAGTTGATGTAAATATTTGACCAAGGACATTTAGAAAGCCCCAATTTATCTCTCAAACCAATAGGTGAATATCACAAAATCAAATCTGCATAGTGCAATTGATTTGGTTTTGAAACTATTCCAAATCCTGACCTGCATAAAATAGGTGTAGTTACTAACACATGTTTACACAATGTTTTATAGTTTAGGATTGCAAAGTAATAATGATTTAGCCTTTCCAATAGCCCAGAAAAGTGAGCAGTCTTTAGGCATGTAAGTACTAAGACTTTGAGAAGATCACCCCGAACCCTTGTCAAAGTATAGGAGAAAGAACTTGTCAAAAATCTCATTTATGATATTCAAGCATGGAACTTTATTAATGGATTCTTTTCCTCAACTAAATGCAAATACACACTTCCTCTATACTCATTTAGATTTTTGTTAGTCAGCACTTGAAAACATCTCTAAAATCCTTGGTTTTGGCAGTAGACTGCAGGAACAGCCAGGCAGAACCCAGTGTGTCTAACCCTGCTCTAGAGCTCCAGGGCCACGTTAGCCCAGTGTTACATGGGACAAACCTCGCCCACCCCCACAGCTTTGATGAAGTTGGTGTTTGCAGACAGACATGCTGCCAGCAGCTTACACTCTTCAGACACTCTGGATGTTCAGTCTGGTCTGCACAGTGTCCCAGCACTGCCTGAGGAGCAGGCATAGCTCAGTGCAAACCTGACCAGGTAAATAAAACCTGGGGGGTTTAGCTCAGTGCTACCTTGTGTTCCTGAGCTGCCTGAACAGCTCTGTGGTACCCCTGCTTTGGATGGCCACATGAAATGGTGCTGCCCACAGCAGGAGTGCTTCCCAGATCATCCTTCAAATCATCATATACTGAGTTTTGTCCTTTAACTAATGCTACCTACACCTGAAACCTTTTCTTCTCCCATTTGTAAAAACGAGGTTGCACTAATAAACTTAGACCCAGAGCCAGAAACCTTGGACTCGTAATGTCCATTATATTCTTCAGTAACTACTGCTAAACCTATCTAAATGTAGGCTCATGACAAGAGAGATTCCTGCCACACTGCGTATTTCAAAATTTCTGCAAAGCTATCATAATCTCACAGAATATTTCACATGGCAAGAAATAATTCTGGCTTATAGGAGTTTCTGGAACAAGAAAGAACACGTAGGTCTTGTGAAAGTCTCTCAATGTTTTGTTCAACTTACAAAGTAATGTGTCCTCATACTGAAATCTTTGTCCCATAGCTGGACAAACAGTGATTGAACTCTAAACATTGCAACAGCTGAAATCCCACAGTATTCTTGTCACACCAGCCCCATAAACCAAAACCAAAGCAAAAACGAGTCTGCTCCTGGTTGAACTGGCTGGAGTTATGCTAAGTTATTCTTAATACAGAACTGACAATCAGTAGTTCCCCAACTGCTGATAATAACAGCAATAAAAAGAGTGACAGCAATAATAATAATAATTATTATTATTATTATTATTGTAATGATATAGCTACATACCTCAAGCTTCATTTAAAATCACTTAAACAGAATAAAACTGATGAAACCAGATTCAGCATGTCACAGTCTGATGCATCCACCCAGGAAATTCAGAAACACTTAGCTCACCACAAAGCAAAGAGAAAACAATGAAAACACTTGCAACAGTTTCTTGTTAATGAAATGTTTATGGGCCAGTGCTTAAATTGGAAAAAGAAGAAGAAGCCAGAAGTGCTGATTAGTGTTCTTTAGAAGTTGAAATGTTGGGTTTCAGTGTTTTCAAATTAATTATAACATTGAAAACTTTAGTGAGGGGTATAATCCAATAATGGTCACAGAAATGCAACATTAAAAGAAACCCTCCAAGCTGAAGGAAAGCCACAGCCAGTGTAAATCAGCAAAGTTATGCTGATTTCAATGGAATTATACCAAATTGCACCCACTGAGCTTTTGGTAAAAAAAAAAAGCAACAAGGAGAAAGATGCAAAGGTATAAATAGAGATGCTTGAAAGCTAAAGGAAGACATCTAAAAAAACTGGATTAGATACACAAAACCTGAATGTCTGAATCCCACCTCAAGCCCATGCACTCAGAGCCTTGAGGACAGCTCAGCTGCCTGTATGTAGGTACCTGCCTTATGGTGAGACCAACCAACCCCAAAGCTCCAGGTGTGCTTCGGGTTAAAACTCCATTATCTGTTACAGAAGTTCATAAATCCATTTTATGTGTGAACACACACAAGTGTCTGAATTTAGGCAACAGAATCTGCAAGGTCATTCCTTCCTGAACACCACAGGAAGTGGAGAAAAACAGGCGCTATTCCACAGCAGTTTTCTGATCTCCCTTAGACCATAAAGCAGCACCAAAGTGAGCCATTTTTCCACCAGCAGTTAAAAAAATCAACATTTTATTTTTAATTCTGAATGGAGCTATATTTGTAATTCACAAGTCCTTCCCCAGAATGAACCTACAATCTCAAAAATTCAGTATATCAATTTTCAATATGCACTCATTAAAGTAATATACTTAAATGTTTCATACCTTATTTGATTGGGTTTTTTATCTACAATTTCCCTTTTATAAGGAGACATATACCTCCAGAAACATTAGAAATGGTTTTCATTCCTGTGCACACATGCTTTTAAAAATTGCCCAATATTTTTAGAAAAGAAAGAACATATTTTAACGAGAAATGGGCTGGTACTGTGAGGGGGAAATCACTGACGAAGACAGAAGTTCAGTAACACTATGGCTCACAAAAATATTTTTCCATTTAGATGTGACTAAATATCCCATTTGTTTGTTCCGTTTTGCCTGGAATATCAGATTCTTTACTGCACCTGAATGAATGTTTGGGATCACGCTTAGCACTAAAAATAGAGAATCCACACACAGTTAGCTTTTCTTCTGTGCCTTTCTCTGAATGCTGTTCAATTGCCTCATCCCCCTTTCTCGTTTTTCCCGAAGCTATAACCTGCCCACTGAAGCCTCATCTTTTTTCAAACTTGAAGAAATATGTTTCATAGAGAAGGTACAGGAGCCAAGGGTATGTGTCTTCCCTCCTTGTGCAGACAAGGGCATAGAGACAAAACTCCCCCGTTTTCCAGTGCCTGCTCACCTCACACAGCTCTAGTGCAATGAGGTGATATTCCCTATTCCCTTGAATTTACACCACCACTTGAATGGGACAAAGCTGTAACTAATTTTGCAACACTGCAGGTGTCTGGTGCCTGAGTTTGTTTCCATTTCTCTCTCTCTGCCACTGGCTCAGGAGCTCACCCTGCCCCTCGCAGCTGTGGCCCTGGGTGCTGGTTTTATGACATTAATCCTGCTGGACCCTTTTGCCTGGTTTCCTGTGTACCAGTGCTCCTTCATGCACAGGTCCTTACCCTACCCAGAGGATGGGGATGTGCTTGCTTGGCTGCTCTGGTGGCTGCCCCAGAGGCTCCTGAAGCTGCAGGGTCATGGGTGGAGCAGAGCTCCTTCATCACACCTCCATCCTGCCCCACTGCCCAAAGGTGCTGCAGAGCCAGCACAAGTGTGGTGAGGGAGATTTCTGCATCAAGGTCACCCCTAATGGAGTCTGGGGTAGGCTGCTGTCTAGTTTCTTTTCATAATTCCTTCACATCAAATAACATGGTATAAAGACATTACATAGCAAGTAAAGAGGCTACATATTAGGACTATTAGTGTGTTGCCTCAACAAAAGAGAGAAAATCCACTTCCTTCTTCTTTTTCACCTCCTTTAAAATGCTGGTATTGATTGTTCCATGCAAAAGTTTTCCTCCTGTCACCACTTCTCCCCAGTAGTTTTGCATCCCTCCTAAGTACCAGTTCTCTCCAAAATGCTAAAGTAGCTAAATTGACTGTCTTGTTGTTGTGTTAACAAATGAATAGAAAAGTACAAGACTTTCTTGGAAATATACTTGTATTTCCTGCTTTCAGTCTTGGCTGCAATCCAGAAAATCTGAGATGTATAAGAAAATTGAAAAATGTCACCATGTTTAGGGAGAAAGAAGGATTACTTTTCTGTATCTTAAAAAAAAAACAATTTTATTGTCATATTTTACTTTCTATTCAAATTTTATAGGGTTATTTACGAGGAGTTAATTTTTACTCTTAGGACATGACACACACCAGGAGCAATGAGATTTGGAGCAGCACACTACTTAGAAGCCAAAGTCCCAAATCAGCATCCATTGGTACCAGGTAATGAAGAAACATTTTCAACAGATCTCACCCCTAGACCTAAGGACTAGGAAGGAGTAATGCAGCCAGCTCAGTTTCAACTGCTACTGTGGCTGTTTTAGCCACTCAAGAAACTAGCACAATTACACTCTTTGAAAGAACTGCCAGATTTTAATAATTTTAATGGTTGTAAAGGAGACCTGCTGTGACAAACCCATTGCCTGTCTGTGCTGCAAAGATGAACACCCATGTGCAGTCATTCCCTGTCTCATGGCACAGACTGCACTACAAGAGGTGGCATTAAATCACAGAGATTAATGGATAGCCAGAGTTATTAAATTCAGCTACAAATTTTCTGCTTTGATTTACTCCAAGCAAATTAAGTGTTGAACCACCATCTTTGATAGGAGGTTTTTTTTCATTTTGACCATCTGATAGCTTGTGTTAAAGATGGGCAACAAAGTAGTTATCAGCCCTTAACCTCAGAGTGGCAGAGAATGCAAAGAGAGCAGAGCAGAAGACAGAGTAGACAATTTAAACATCCTCCAGTGCTGGAGACACTTGTGCTGATGAGCAGAGAAACTTCTTGGCATCATGTAAAACCAAGGAGAGGAAGACAAATTGAGCTCTGTTGAAGATTCGTGTAAAGATAAACATGCCAGAAAAAGAAGTCCTGCCTAACAATTTATAAATTACAGTAATTTTATTTACTATTTTTGGTCCAATGGTCTGTGTCATCACTCATAGAGCTTCTTTTTTGCCAATTTTATTGTCTTCTTACTAAAGGAACTTTAATAATTTTTTCAGTCACATTTCTTTCCTTTTGGAGACCAGCCTTAAAGAAACCATTTCACCTTGGTCTCAGGAGAATGTGCAGATTCACTCATTTAATATCTGGCAGCAGCGACACCTTTTCTGTCATTTTTGTCAGTTCTTGTTTTCTCATTAGCATCTTCTGTGTTCCTGCATATTTCCGCTGGCATTCATACTTTCTTCTACTGCATAAATTCTTCTTTAAAATCACTTACTCTATATTTTTTAATATAAAAAATATAGTAGAGCCCACTACATATATCATTTTTTGTGAATGTCTTCTCTTTTTGGTGAACTGATGTTGAATAAGGGCAAGAGAAATCACTAAGTGCTTAAACTTAGTTGCAAATAATACATTATGGAATTCACTGTGGCACTTATACTGGAGAAGGTTTTTTTACTACATAATAGGTCTCATTACCCCCCCAAAATTTAACATTCTTTATTACAGTAGGAAGAACAAGGTAGACAGAAATTAACAGGAACCATCAAAGAACAAACAAAACAAATACAGAGAAAAAATACTTTTTCCTCTAAAATTGAGATGAGAGCCTCACCTTGTCAAAGCACTGTACTGTTTGAGAAGCACAGGTCTCAGAGGGAGCAGAGCACTTAATGATGGAGGTAACTCAAAACATATGATCGTTTGCAAAATGTTTATTAATATTATTAGATTTGAAGCCTACAAAAACTGTTGTGATTATCTAATCTGACACATATCAAGGGAGAAGATCTAATTTCTGCAGTGACTCCACAGTGTCTGAATGAAAGCATTTATTAAAAAGACACACTTTTCATAACTTAAAAATAACCCTAGTGATAGATAATCTGTCAAAATTTACACATTATTAGCCCTTTGTTTACTTACTCTTACTGTTAATATTTATACTTCATTTCTCTTTTATATATCAATCTTTTAATTTTAAGGAAGTTTTTACATTTAGTTTTCTTAGTATCACTGATCAGATCGTGCCATTTTTATGACTGAATTTCACATCCATCATGAATAATGGTTGATGCAACGAAATCATTTCTACCCCTTCTTTTGCACCTGTAGGTCTCATAGACATTATGAGATGGAGGATCATCATTGTATTTTTCCCAATTCCATCATTCCTTTAATCTCCTTTATAAAGCATAGATGCCCTAATGGGACTCAGAATTATGATTCAGTGACTCAGATGTTACTTATTGTATTTGCAGAATGCCATTCCCTACTCCTGCACAGCTTTCTCCAGTTTTATCCAGACATTTTTATTTTTATGGTAGATTCATGGTAAAATCAGCCAAGTCTTTAGACAAGTCTTGAAGACATTTCTTACCTTTCAGAGCATTGTCTGACACACTGTAACTTTACTGTGGTTTTCCTTTCCAGACGTGTGATGTTTTATTTGGCAGTATCAAAAGCAATATTTTCACTGTCTTTAGCCAAAAAATTCACACTGATCTGTGTTCTTTATTTACCCTATTGATAACTTCTCCAGTAGTCTTTGTGATATATGTCTTACCAGCATTTATTTTATACTTACTTTTATATTACTGATTGAAATATTAAATAATATTTAGCCTAGAAATGCATCACAGAATGATTAATTCCCATACATAACACTTGGAGATCTATCAGTAAACCAGTTTTTTATTTAATTTAGAACACTATATTATGATAATCATTCTTTTCTGCTTGACAGTTTCCATACTTCTGTGTATTGTCTACATCGTTTTTTCCTTCTTTTGTGGCTGGACAAACCTATAAATAATTTCTGTTTGAAAGCCATGAGTCTAAAAATAGAGTGGAGTGAAGCTGAATACTCTAGGACACAATGCACATTGTTATTTTGCTAAACAGATGGGGAGGGGGAACTTATAGCTAACGTGTATTTGAATGTTTTCTCAAAACTTCCTTATCTAAAAGAAAAAGCTCTAAGGGCTTGTGAAATATCCAGATGTCCAATCTACCTAACATAAGATTACAGTTTGTGTCTAATAACCATTACTTTTTACAGTATTTTCATAGTTATTTTACAGAAGGTACCTATGAAGGAGCGGAGATCCAGCCTGATTCACAGATAGATTTTTCTCTTGAGCCAGCATATCTAGACTAAAAGAGTTTTCCAGGCTCCCCATGCAAGGAGAGATGTGCACTTTCAGACCACTATAGGTAACCTAATTCAGATTTAGAATTTAGATTTAGAATCCCTTTAGAAAGGGATTGTGTTCTGAAGGCAACTATGTCTCTCTGTAGAAGCCTAAATTATTAGTTCATATTAAACAATTAATTGTTTGTAAAAGTTGAGATGAATACAGATGTGGGCACTTAAACTTTGACAGATGATTCCTTCTAGAGCCTTCCAAGGCACACCTCCTCCTTCCACTGCTACATAGAGAAAACCCATGGGTGCTCACAGTCTTCAACAAGGTCCTCACTAAACATATACACAGGTGAGATATTTGCATTAGACATATTATTTTTTTCGAGCATTGTTGCAATTTTAAATTCAACATGTCCTATTTTTCATTAAAATCTTACTAATTGCATCATTTTTACAATCACTTATGTTCCAGATTAGCTTTACTCCAGTTGTGCCGAAGAGCAGTGGCTTCTATTTCATTACCAATCAATCAACAGAGATGTTTGACTGATTTCTGAGGGATTGTTTAAGTTCCTCAGTGCTGCATGATTTTCAAGTAAGTAAAAGAAATTCAATCTCCTCATTCTGACTCCTTTGGCACTCAAGGTTGCCAGTCCTGCTGACTTCAGAAAAACATTTAACTTCCACTGTCCAAGTTTATGGTCCTCCTTATCTTCTAGCTCAATAGAAAGTATTTCCTTAATACTTTATCATAGGAATACATCATCCTGCTTTTCTTCAGGAACAGATAAAAAAAAAATATTTGTTGTACACTTCCTTTTCTATGTTGAGATTGCTAACCTTATCTCATGTCGTACTGATACAGTTGTTGAATTGTTGTTTGTTCCTGACACACTTAAGAAATTCTTTTCTGAAATTCTGATTGGTTTTCTGCTTTTCCAACAATGGTTATTAATATTTGTTAATATCAGCTTAAACATCTTTTCATAACTTGTCCTGAAAAGTAGAATATTATGATTTGTGTGATCCAAGTATCTTAATGCACATTTCATTTCCTTTTGGTCATGGGTGCAACATATCAGAGCATTGCCTTTCTATTCAAACTACTGAATCAGAAGTTTGTGAAGCTGTTTTGTTTTTTTTTTCTCTCGAAGCAGATTTCGCTGTTAAAACAAGCTGGAAGCACAGTCAATCAGCAGTTCTGCATCCCAGTTTGCTCCTTTCAGTTTACCCCAGCTGTTCACATGTCAGTCAAAACCACTTGTTATGAATAGATTTGATGCCTGTAGAGATTAACAAATTGAGACCCCATGATGCAATTCTAAGACACAAGTGGAAGAATAGAGCATATGGAAGGCAGGTTCTGGTGAACCATAATAGCTCTGCTTACTCTGTCCTGGTGTTTGTAGGGCCCCAGATGTATCAAACTCCCCTCGCTGTACCACATTGTCAAATACAAAAATCAAAACACCAGGAGAAAGGCTATTCCCATATGCTTGTAACCATGCTGAAGCCAGATAAAGCCAAGAATACGGAGATTTACAGTTGATTTTCTTATTAAAATACAAAAGATTCTGACATTATTTGTATTCTGTAGGGCTAGATGAGAGTCTGACTTCCATATTCCAAAGGCAAAAGAAATGTATATGTGTTTTTATAATAACTTATGAACAAGTTCTAACCCCCACCTAAAAGGTTGCTTGTCTTGCTAACACACTTACTCCCACATAAAAATCGTGTGATGTTTTGGAAACTTTCATAGGGAACCAAAGTGAGAGCAAGGAATACCAGCTTGACCTCTGTTGCCCAATTTTCTGTCTCAGACCTTCCAGTGACCAACAGAGTAGTTACAGGATTTTTACATCAGGTTGCCTATGCCACCTCGTATGTGCCTGCTCTGCATATATGTCTGCTGACAGGGTCTTTAATTACATGATTTCATAACTCATTTTTCATTCAGTGGGTGAATCAGCAGCGTAAATGAAGCAATATTTTCTTTTTCCTCTCAGCATTCATGGGGCAGTTTTAAGCTTCATTTACTGGGAATCATCCAAACCTACCCAGAAGGTAGAGTCACTTATTATCTTCTGAGTGTTTCTGTGGGCATGCCTGTGCCATACAGTCAAGGGTGGTGCTAAGGCTCTTTGGAGAGCTCTGCCTGAGCCAGCCCTTGAACCAGAAGCTGTGTTGCCACATCAGCAGGGTGCTGCAACTGAACTAATAACCTTCCTTGGAGCCAGAGCTCACTAGCATGGGTGCAGTATAGTACCAGCACAGCTGTTTCACTCTTGATACCTGCATGGTTTGACAATCTCATGGCTAGCTGGAGTCATGGTGAAAATATGTCCAATGATAGTCATCATCATAACACTGAGATTTAAACATGCACAGAGGTAAAACACTTTCATGCCTGCATTGAGCCACTTCACCATCCTTTAACCTCAGTTTAAGAAACATCGGCTAATTCTTTGCATTTCCTCCTTCCCACAAATGAACCTAAAAGCACTTCTCTTCAGTAAACTGAAATGAATTTAGAAAGTCTAACTCACACCATTCTGAAGACCAAAAAGCAAGTTCAAAGCATTGTCAGAACTGACCAAGCAAATTTTCAAGACGTTATGCTTTCACTGAAACAATTATTTTTTACCTGTGAGATGAGTTTAGCTTTCAAAAATTTTAGTAATGTTATTTTCTTTCTTAAAGAAGTTGAGGTTCTGAGGACTGTGGTGATTGGTGTAAATTTGATTTGTCACTACTCTATAACTTATAAAGAACCCATATAGGCAAATAGATGAAGACATCCATCATTAGAGAGAATGTCTGTATTTTGGAATTTATGTTTATGTGTCAGATAAAATGTGAATGATAGACTGTGCCCATTCTACTACCAAAATACATCCAAGCTTTTCTATAAGAGACACAAATTAGTCATGAGCCAGCAGGTTTGAGAAACACAAAGAGGTAAATTACAAAGCAATGTGCAGGGATTTAGCTGCAGGACTCCTATTAACATCAATGGGATTTAACTGTGTGACTCCCTGTGCACCACTTTGCAAATTTACCCTAAATTGACTAGTGTGGTAATTCCTAGACAGCGTGCAGTGGGGAAGTGACTGCTTCTGTAAACACAAGGGACTGTTGATTCTCAAACGTCTCCATGCTGCACTCAACAAAGAACAAGCATTCAAAGAAACATTTTATTCCCTGCATCACAGGAGGACAGGAAATAAAGATACAAGCTCAGAACTCCATAGGGGACTCCAGTTCCAGAAATGTCATTTACGCAAAACAAAACTCTCTTAATGATTCCTGGTACTGTCAGATTCCTAACCTCCTGAGCCAAAAAATACTATCCTTTAGTACCACATAGGTACTGAAGCACCAAAAGACAGTAATTCCTTAGTTCCTGTACTAAAATGGCCAGAGAAAACACAGAATCATAGACTCATAAAATGATTTGGATTGGAAGGGACCTTAAGGATCATATAGTTCATTCCAGTATTCTCTTCAATACTGTTCCTCTTGAAAAATTGATCACAAAGGGTTTAATTTGTTTTCTGCTAAAAAAAAAGGTTTATTCATTTGCTTCTTTCTTTCTGTTCTCATAAATCTTCTCTTATTGTTACATTATTATGTAGCTAAAGGTTTCATTATTAGATATTTAAACCTAGCTCACCTTTTATTACCTTTACATATGAGCTGGGACAGTTGTATTCCTGGCTGAATAACAGACTATGGGCCTCATTTGTGTTGTGTATTTCCCAAACCAGAGCACACAGTTTTAATAAAGGCAAGAAACACAGTATGTGGGACAGCAGAATGTTAGCATGCAGGTGGTTTGTGATTTGAGGGGGATGGAGATAGTCAATTTTGAAGAAAATAGAAAATTTTGAAGAAATGTTAAAAGTCAAGTCAGAAATAAAAAATATGTACTTTTCTTCTGAGATATTATTTTTAGCTTTTCAGAGCTACCTGTAGTTTTCTGTCCTATAAAACCAAATCACTGCTTCTCGATAGGTATTAATCTGGCAAAAGTAAATTTGGAGATAGTACTGCTTCCTGGAAAGGCAGTATAATATTGTAAATCTGTTGTATAAATACAACAGCAAAGGGAAGTAAAGAGGAGCAAAGCAAAGCTCTTCTGATTGCATTGTTCTTTTTGGTAAGTTATTGTTATATTGCTGGTTATATCATGCCAGTTTCCAAGACCCTCAGTAAAAGTCTGGCATATCTCTTGGGTGCAAAATTAACACAGGTGAAGCCTAAGACCCCAAAAGAAGGGGCTAGAATTGTGTGATAAAATACACAGATGTAAGAAGCCACAGACACTCGGACACACACAAGCTCCGTCCAAGCATGCATGCATCATTACTACTTGTCCACTCCACTGTACAATAAATTAATTTTGCATCAGAGAGCCCAAACTTTCCCTTATAATAGATGTACTAGTTCTTCAACATTCTCAGAGTTAAAGTATGGAGTTCAAGTCTACTGGAATGAATGAAAAGAGTTGATAAAGGACAGTCCTATATGGCATAGGCTACCTTCCATACTCTTCATTCAGTCTTTTTTTTTGAGCCCAGGGGAAGATCAGCAGGTATCTATTTCCATCCTGTATTATCTAAGGATTCCCATTTTCATCTTCCCATTTGAGGAGTAAGTGATACTTCTGTATCACTTAGCTCCTCTATTAGCACTGAATCTCCTGAACCCCTTTAAAGTGGATTCTCAGATTAAAATCAGCTATCCTCACAGTCTCTTCATTCAAAATGCACTGAAAAGCACTGAGAGGGAGCTGTATGTTGGATAATTATCCTGATATCTCAGCAGAGTGAAAGGATACACACATCCCTTTCATGTCTGTGTCATTCGAAGGGGTTAGCAGTTCAGATCTTCTCACTCTGACTCAGAAACTAAAAGCAAACCCATCCCCGACTTGTTGGTTTTCAAACTTACTAAAAAAAATCAGTGTATCTTTAATATAGCATCTGTGAGAAAAAAAAAATGTAGAAACAAAAATAATTCACCCCCATTCAAAGTATAACCCCTGTTGAAAGAATGCTCCTTTTTATCTAAGAATATTCCTTCCCCCAGAGAAAACATTCAAGCTGTTGCTGGATTGACCAGTAAACCCCCCCCAGTCACTTCTGCTGATGAACTGGTAGGGATGTGTGCATGTGTGCAGACTCAGGCACTTCAATGTCCTGTGCAGTTCTGGTGTTAGGATGAATATTGTGGATATTAAGACATTCTCAAGGTTTTCTATTTCAGCAAGCCTGTCTACTGCCCTTCATCTGGCCCACAGTCTATGGCCAAATTAGTTATCATCTTTTTACTTAGAGCCTCATTCTGGCTTCATGGCATTGCCAAAGATATTTTGCTGTATTTCCTCATTTTTTCTGTCTTCATACAAAGAACAATTAGCAGGAAAAACCTGAAAATCTGATTCCATAAAGTTGAAAAACAAAAATATAAAAATCATCAACTTAGTAGACAGTAGTTTTTGAAATGCAGTAATTAGTTGCTATACCTAAACAATTAGCTTGTTATATTGAAGAAGTGATTCTTCAGCCACACCATGATTGCTTGAGAACTTTGCCTCTGACTAGTGACCACTTGGGGCTACAGAGTATGAAGAGAACCCTAGGAAGTGACATTGATAGGAACATCTTGTGTTTAACTGTCTGCAGCCAAGAGGATTCCTGAATTTCAGCTGTGCTCAGCTGTGTAACTGAAGAACAAAGTCTATCCTCATTTCAAATGTCCCCTCTCTCTTTCCCTGTGTAAGAAATATGCCCACCTGGTCACAGAAGAATGTCATACACAAAAATCAGCCTACTGTACCATCAGACTGATGCTTGGTTTCATGTGGTGGAGAACTCGCGTTAGCTGCCCTGGAGTGGGGGACAGATAATGAACACTTTCTCTCTACCTGATCAGCAGCAAGTGTGAGAGAAACAGGCTCCCTGCCAGTTTCTTCTTCTGTATTTCCTCCTTCCTTCCCCATTTTCTCCTCACTGTCTACTGTCAAAAGGAATTGAGTAGTTTCTGAAAACAACCTCAGCAGCGTCCAGCAGAAAAGGAACTCCAGCGTGGGCAAGAGCCTGAGCTCCCAAGGACACACTGGTTTGCAGCCCTGCTGGAGCAGAAGATGCTGGGAACCTTCCCTGGATCAGCAGCAGACTGTCCAGCCACTTTCACCTGGCTTGAAATGTGGTGGTACAACAACCTTGTGGCTCACAGAAATGTAAACTGAGTATGTCATTAACTCTTCAGTGAGCTGGGATTAGCAATGCACTGAGATATATTCACTGCTCCTAGCTCCCCAGACCAAAGGTCTATTTCTCAGTCAGAGCCACTGGCACCTAGAAACCACAAATATTTTCTGAATGTAATTTGGAAAGCAGAACTGAATATCTGCATCCAGCCTGAAAACATGTATGGTCTTACATAAACCCCTTCTTGAACTCTATCTATTACATTTGCTGAATTCTTCACATGATAGATCTGGTTTAAAAAGTAAAGAGTTCAGTCAGTTATAAAACTATGAAACTATTTTATTTTTCTCTAGTAGGGCTAACACAAAGGATTGTACACCATATGTGGCAATTTTTTTGAGACACAGAGACTTGTTGAATATAAATTCAAGTAAAATATTGTAAATTCATCGACGGATAAATTTCAGATGAGAACAAGAAGAAACAAATGTCACTATTGTCAATAGATTCAAATCTTCCACCATGGTTCCACGTATCCTTTTGTTATACATATGCTGATCCCTCAGCAAGGACTTAGACAATCTCTTTCTTTTCTGTTCCTGGAGGCTTTCAGTAGCATAATGAAAACTCCAAAACAAGGAGTTCTGTATCTACTTTGTAAAAACTTATTTGGCAAGCATCTTTCAGTAGCAGGAAATACCTGCTAACTGATAGCAGATAATCAAAATGTCTAGTGTTCTGGTCACAGAAATTACTATGGTATTCATCAGGTAGGAGAAAAAGAACTCATTTGTGTTAGTAACTATGCCAAAAGAGTTGATACTGTAAAGTCTGATGGAGCATACACTGTATGCATAGCTTTTATTTTCCTGGAAAAGTTACAATCAGATAAAATATATTCATTGGCTTTAAAGCTCACAGAAAGCTATCCAAGACATTCATTGTAAATCTATCATTCAGTGATGTCTGCTGTATTTTTACTGACTCTTTGATTTTCATTTCTAAATACAGCTTCAGGTGGAGACATTTTGGCTGACGTTGCTGTGATAACATTAATAGGCTTCTTGCACCATTTTTGACTGCCTAACAAAATAATTTATTACCCACCTTCAGGAAGTTACAACACAGAGAACAAACTCGTAGGTTACGATCCATTAAAGCCTTGTAGGCATTTTGATTTCTCAGTCATGGGCTGAGTATCCAAGGCAAGAAAAACGACAACAGCCTAGCTGCTTGAAAAAAGAAAACTTTTGTTATTAGAGTGAGGTTGAAATTTCTAGCACTGACATCACAGATCTCTCTTCATGTATTTCAATTCAGAAAAACAACAAAAAGGGCATGGTAGGAACATAAACCAGAAAGGAACTTGTCCAGCTGACACCCACGGTAATAAAATGATAAATAACAATGCTCAAAGCATGTTGACAGAAACTGGTAATATTCAGTGCCCTGTATGCTACCTTCAGCATAAAAATGGGTCAAAAGCTATGAGGCTTTTGGTATTGGTATCCAAGTGTTTATGTCCTGTGCTATTGATGGCACTTTTGAGCTTCCTCCACTGCTTGGAGACAAGCTTCGACAGATGCAAGCCACAGCTGTGCACAGAAGTGCTGCTACTGAGCTGGGAATTTTTTCTAACACAGATTTTTCCAGCTTCAAAAAAACAAGGTTCATTTATAGGGAAAGCAAGCCATCTGTGCTGCTCACCATACTGGGGCTGGTAAAGTTTCCTTCCATCAGCTGCCTCAGTACTCTACAAGTCATAAACCAGTCTCTAGAAAGACTAACTTCCTTACCAGGGCTACATCTCCAAGATTTATAAGAGAACAGAGAACTGACATGTTTTGCAGTTGCTAATTTATTATCCTCCTGGGTATTTTGCAGCAATTCTTCCATCTCCCATTTGCCTAATTTAGCACTCCTGACTCAAGCAAATGCTCAGTTCTGGTCCCTGTAGGAGTTATGCCTGAGAAAAGAGGTCTGAGTAGGTCCCAGCAGGGAAAAGGCACCCAATAATAAGGTAAATTCCACTTTGGATAGAAAGGCTACATTCCTTCCCCACTAAATCAGCTGAAAACTACTGCAGTATGCATTGCACTTGAGGGGGTTTCATGTTTGAACTTGAAAAGCGGCCTGACAGTGGTCAGAAACACATTTTGAGACATCAGGTTTATGAACTAACAGAAATTATGTGAAATTATGGCTGGAACTGTGCAACAGATAAGAATGCCCTTGAACTTGGCTAACTTTTGAAATAGTTATTCATTCAGAAAAACCTTATAAGGTTTTACTGCTCCTGAACTATTACAAAAGGTATAGTTTGAAAATCTTCAATTAGGGGGAAATTTGAATTAGGCAATGGGCTTTTGCATTTCAAGAAGTTTTATATTCTAGTAGTGCTTCTGGTCTCCCGCATGAATAAATCCTAGGCATATTTATATCTAAGAGAGAAGATAATCATAAAATTGCCAAATTATAAGTTCATTTTTAACCAACACTTTTCAAAGCACATTTTTATTAGGACACAATTTTAAAAAAAATCTAAAGAAATCTGAGGAAAATTAATTGTATTTTAATTAACCTAGTTCTTCCTTTTCAAGACAGCTATAGTGTCGATAAAAGTTATGGATTTATTTTCTAATTGAAGACAGAATTTTTGTCAATTCCACAGAAATATTGAAAAGTTAAAGTAAACAGAATTTCAGTGAAATAGTCACTGTTTATTTTATATCTTTATATAATTATATCTTTATATCTTTATATCTCAACAGGTTATGAGCACACAACAAATAAAACCTCTGACAAAAAAAAAATAAAAAAACAGAAACAAACATTAAAACCATAAACTCACATTTTAAATCTAACAGTGTCTTTTGCAGGAAATGGTCCCTTCCATAGTCTCTAACACCAGCAGTTGGGACAAGCTGTAACACTATGCAGTAGCTTATTTTAAACAATTCTGAGTGAAAAGACAGCACTCTCAGACTCCCTGACTCTGAGTGATGACTTTTGGGTTCTGGCTCTGTAATAAATACCAAAAGTTTACAAAGGGTGAGAAAATTATTTATCTTAGGTTTTGCACCATTAACTCCATCTCAGGGTATAAGTAAGATGTTAATATCAAGGCAAAATAAAGTTGGGTAAGATGGATCATGCAGAAGAAAAAGTCCTGAAGGAACTAGGACAATTTCATATTTAAGATAAAATTTAAATTTTGTTGCCATATACATCAAATCCTCTGAGCAAAAAGCTCACCAGAACATTGAGATAATGTAGAAACGAGTTTAGAACAAGCTCACAGTATATTCCAGTATTAATCTTTTACATACTTAGAGATTAAATGAGGAAAATCCTAAAATCCATCTTAAAAAATACTGAAGGCCTATAAAGCCCCAGATTTCCACACATACAGTCAGAGTCACTGGTTGCAATGTTAGAAGTGTAAGATAAATGTTTGTTTTGGATTTTGCTGGGTTGTGAGTCTTTTTCCCAGATACTAAGAGTAGGTGACTGCAGAACTGGCTAGCAGGTGAGAGGTGTGGGGTTTTTTCACTTACTTGCTCAGCTCGTACTTTTATTTACCTGCTTTTCCAGTACATTTTCCAGGAAACCTTTTGCAGCAGCCTTTTTATTCTTATAAAAACTGAGAAAAGTAACAGATGCTCATTCAAGCTTTCTTCAAGACTTTAATCTCTTTTACTTGTCTTCCTTAATTTAAAATACATATTTATCATGAGACAAGTCAAAGAAGGTGTATCACAGCTCATGCAGCAGGTTTGAACTTCATGGCAAATACTTTTTATTATAGAATTAAAGGCACTCGTCACAGGTTAAGGAAGTCATTTATGTCTCTGTTGGTTGCCTATCATAGACATCTCTCAAAGAACTGGAAGGCAGATGACCAACTGTTTATGATAGAACCTAACTATTCCAGGAAGCAAGATAAAACAAGAAATCTCTTAATTTAGAAGCTACTCCCAGAAAAAAAAAAAAAAAAAAAAAGGCTATTGTCTTCAGACAAGAACAAAGATCGGGCTTAAGATGGTAAAAATGCTGTCTATTATCCTCATGAGGAACAGTGACTCTTCAAAACCACCTACATGTCTGCAATCACTATCTACATAGTATCAAATTATGCAATATTAATTTTTTACAAGTCTTTTCTCAGGGAACCAAGAAGTCTGACTCAGTAAATTGCTATTCAATTAAATCAGTCAAAATCACAATCACTGTGTGTTAAATGACAGCTGGCTAGGATCTTCTCCATATCTTGCTTTTCCTTGCCATTTCTACTGTCACCCTTTTCATTCTTGTAAAAAAGCTGATAAGAATGAAGCCCCACCTAAATTCATATTTTTGCATGTTTCTCTTTTCTAAGGAACAAGTTTAAAGCAAACTTTCCACATCATCAAGTTTTCAATCCTGCCAGCCTTTCTGAGATGGACATTTTAAAGGAAAGTGGAGACTGAGTTGGTTGCAGCCCACCCTGCCTGCCTGGGGAGGGACAGATATGTTAAGCAAACACATGACCTGCAGTGATGAACAGGAATACACGATTTAAAGGCAGCTCAATCAGTCAAGTGCACAGACACTTGGGTTTGCAGGATTTATACAGCTGGGGTCAGAATCCTTGTCTTGTCCAAAAACACCAAAATGTCAATCCACTAAGAACAGACTAAGAAACAGCATCGGAAAATTATCTCGTGTGTGAGAAGACAAAATTGTAGAATTTTGCAGGCATGGAGACAAGTTATTTTTTAAAAGAGAAGCATTATGATTACCTGTCAAAACATGAAAATTTTTCCTTTCTTATGGGATCTAACACCTTTCCAGCCATACAGAAAGAGCCATTTTAAATAATGCTTCCAGGAACTGTTGGAGATCCACAGTACAAGGTATTGATCCACCTGCCCTCTGGCATTACAAAGCATCAGTTCCCTGAGCTTATAGCCTCTAATTTTTATCCCAAACCAGCAGTATTACTGTGGCTCCTTGCAATTCTCTTCTATCAATATCAAGCAGGGGAAGACAGGAAGTATCCAAACAGCATAACCATGAAGGGAATATTTATTTAATTATTCTAATGTGCAGGCCTTGAACACATGAAAAACTTGTATCACTTGGTCTGCAACGACTGACCCTATGTGCATTCTTCTAAATGAAGTTTACATTAGGGCCCAGCATGTTCAACTCAACTAAATCATCTGACATATGATAAAACTTTTGTCTGTGTAGACTGTTTAAGCAGCAGCATTCTCACTTGATATATTAGAATTAGTATAAATTTTAAAACCTTTTGTCTGGATCACATTCTGAACAAAGCTGTTCTCATACAGTATTTAACACTACACACACTCTAGCCTTTGTACTGACATATTTAACAATGGCTATCGTGTTTCTTATTCCCCAAAATTCATTCAGCCAAAGCATGGAGCTTTGCCTTAATGTAGGTAGCAAAGTGCAGCACAATCTCTCTCACATCAGTAGATAAGTGGCCAAATAACTTCATTTTAAGTCTGCCCTCCAAAGCTATCTTAAAAGAGACTGATTTGCTGTAGTATGGCAGGTGATAGTTTTTACACTGATGAACACGAGCCACTGCTATATTTGTATTACTGTCTCTCACCAGAAACTACAGGAAACAATGCCAACCATGCTGTTAGCTGATATTCATCAAGCAGCAGCCTGACCTTTTGTGCTTTCTCTCTCTCCCATGCAGCATCCTGTGCCCCCATGCAAAAAAACACAGAAACCCAAAGGACAAAAAAACAAAACATCTTTATTGACCACAGAAAAGCAGACATCACCTCACACAGTGATCTCCTCAGTTTGATCAGAGCTTCATGCACCACTTACAGATGCCTAAAGCCAGAGTTTCTCTGACCCTCAAACCTCTCCACAATTACTCAGCTGCATTCAGTTCTACCCTGCAATGGTCAAGAGGACAACACACATTTGCCCACTTTCCCCGGCTTCAGTGTTTGCCTTTATTGATTATGATCAGCTGTAAAGCCTGTAAATTCTGGGTGCTCCAGGGGTTTTCTTGACAGCTAACTAAGCCTGAGGCAAATACAGACTCATGCAGCTCCAAACAATCCTACCTGGGTTTCTTCCTCCTCCCCCTTTGCCATGCACTGCATTTAATGGTAATTGTTTATGATAAGGAGATTGTAATTAGGAACATGCACTAGCATAAGTGTCCAGTATTTCATATGCCAAGCATGTGCCAACAGCACAGTCAAAATACCTCCAAAGATTTCTTTAAATTTTTATTATTTTCTTACAGTAGATGAGGAATCCCTCCCCCACTATGCACATGTACATTTATGCAGCTGAACTCCACTTCCTCATGACAGCTGATTCAAATACAGACCAAGTTACTAATGCAGCACAAAGTTGGCTCTTTCCAAGTAAATAGGAGACAAATGTCACAGAAACCAGTACAGTGAACTTTTAAAATGGCAGTCAAGCAGAGAAATTTAGGGGTAAGCATATGGACAAATAGCTAGCCAATCCCTCATTCCTAGTCAAGCACTCATTCAAGAGTGAGAGGCAGTGTGCTAACCTTTGTTTGAAATTCCTGCTTGTGCTGCATAGGTTATTAAAAGATTTTAGAATATGTATAATGCAAGACTATAAAGAAAAGCTAAGTAAATGAGTTGTGTGTGCTTGCACAGTTCCCTTGCAAGCACACACGACTCTATACAGTTGCAGAGGCAACACTCTTGTGAGAAGGAGAGTTTCACGTTTGTAAAACGTGGCAGTGGGAATGGTAATTTGAGTCTTATGTTAAAAATTTTTCTTCAAAAGTTGCTTATTCATTCAAGCTATCAACATGTTGACACATTTCTGTTTGACTAGAAGTAATAGCTGCATTCTCCCATGCATTCAAGTTTCAACTAAATTAGAGTACAAGTTAGGATTCTTTGCCCCTGGCTGGCAGTCTTACAGAGCTGTCAAGACAGCAGAAGGCTTTCTCCAGGTAAATAAGATCTGCATTG
>JAWWMU010000106.1:12749927-12760864 GCA_035048155.1 Cinnycerthia olivascens
GATTTCACTGCAAATATAAAGAACAAAACTGTTCCAGTTATGTATTTTATAGGATTTAGAGAAGAAAAGGCCTTTTTGTTAACTACGGATGCTTTTATAAGCATTTTTTGCATTTCAGATTTATCAAAAAGATGGCTGTTCCTCTTGATTAAATAGAGATGCAGTCATCATTTGGAAGATGGATTTCACAGCAAATTAAGTTAAGACCATAAAGTTTTATCATTCTACCTAACTGAATAGAGCTCAGTAAATAGGTTGTCTAAGAACCTCAAAGGCAGAGTATGCATTTCCAAGCCTTTATCCATCAACCTACTCCATGTCACATAGAGCAGCCTAAACTGGAGTACAGAAATTCAAAGAAGCCCTTTAAGCTCAAGAGACTTGTTGTATTTCAAATCCATAGCATATAAAGGAAAAGCCCAGTAAGGTTTCAGGGCAGTTGCACAGTCTTCATGGTAAGGTCTGAAACTGCCAGTGAGCTCACTTCTACACATGATCATCTTCCCAACTCTACAGCAGCTCTGCCCATTCAGCCCTTACAGCTTATTTTCATCTGGTCAGTCAATACACATTTACCTTCATTAGGAAAAAAATTAAAAATTCAGTCTTAACTATTATGAGAAATATCACCTAAGGCAAAATAAATAACATTATGTAATAGAAGCAACCCTAAAGTTTAGATTGCTCTTCAATTATGAAAGATTATGACTTTTTCCTGAGATATGTTGGCAATAGAAGCCTTTGCTGCAGACCTTGGAAATCCAGCAGAGAAAGCCCGTGAGCTAAAACAGTGATTTCCCCTTGTTTTATGAAATTCCATTCAATTTTAGCTTCAATCTCAACTGTTAAAAAAAATTAAAAAAGCATATATGCTTTCTTTCCCTTGCCCTCCCCAGAATATAGAACAGCTGCACTAAGTCAGACTAAAGGTCTAGCTCAGTTCCCTGCCTCTGTGACAGTGGCCAGTAGCAGATATTTAGGGAGAATGTGTAAAGTATAAGGCAGACACACCATGATGCTCTCTGCTAAACCTCCCAGCTTCTGACAGGCAACAGCTTAGCAACTTCTTGAGTCTAACTTAAAGCCCACCATACTGCATATGTATATAGATAGTATATTCTCCACATGCATTACTTTGCACCTATCAACATGAATTTTGTCTGCCCAGCCATTCAGTATTATCAGATAATCCTGCAGGTCTTTAGACTCCTTTTATTTTTTTAAGACTCTGAAAAATTTTGTCAGCCCTTGTCAAGTCATACTTCATCCCTTTCTGACATTATTTAGTAATACCTTAAGTGGCACAAATTCTGGAACAAGTTTCTGTGACATTCAAACACTAATCCCATGCCATTCTGAAACATTATCTTTTATATTTCTTAACTTTTTTGATAATGTTCATCCCATGATAGCTTTATATCATTCATAAGTTTGGATAAGAACTGCTGAAAAAGTTAAGATTTTTTAATCTTTGTATAAAATACCAACCAGGGCAGCCCTATCCACAGGGTCCTTCACTGCTATAAAGAACTCAAATGGATTTATGGGGAGATACTTAATTTTTTCAAAAGCAGTGATGGCCCCTTCCCACTGAATTAGTGTGTATACTTATTTGCAGTTCTTTTTTTTTTTGCACCAGATTCCCTAGTGCAAAGACAGACAATTACTCAGAAGTCACCGGAATTAATTTCAGACATTGATACCATGTTTCATTCTTTATGTGAGTTTCTCTTGAGGTTGTGGGTAAACAGCTATGACAATTTGCTACCACACTTTTCGCTATGGAACAGTGTTCCATAATGAAACATCCCCTGTTAATACATGATTTTCAACCATTTTCTCCATGTCATCATGCATAAAAGATCTCCCTTGCATGTGATCAGTCTCCTGTCTTCCTTTAGCCCACAGTGAGTGAGGTTCTGGGCTGCCCACATGCCTCCACCTGAGGATTTCTCAAAGCAGAACAAAGCAGTGACTAGGTTGTGCCCTGTGAACTTCTATGATTTATTGCACTTCCAAAGTTACCACTGGGGACCAATTTAGGAACACTAAGCTCTGAAGGGTATTAAAAAGCTGTTTAATGTCATTCTGAAATACACACTCTGTGATTTTAAAGTCAATTGCAAATTAAACACAACTTTTTCAATTTCTGTCTAATTAGGGGATCAAAAACCAGGGATGTCAGTGGTCTAAGCTGCAAATAATGTTCCTAAACCAGCAGCTGCTATTTACACCCTTTTCACACTGCAAAATGGCTCCAGCCATTTGATTCAAGAAATACCTGCAGAACTGTTTTGTGTTTGAAAGCAGCTGGAGGGTGAAAGCATCTTGGGTTTGAGCATGGCTGACCTGTTTAATTCTGCTGCCTGAACCAGTCTTTAAACTACTACCAATTCATGCTTTTTCACTGGTACAGCCTCTGGACACCCACAATAAGGCATATGTCAGACAAAAGGACTCCCTTTGGCATTTCTTGCAAGGGACACAAGACTTGAGTGTAAGAAATAAAGCGGATATTTTATTCAGACTACTGAGCAGAGGCAATACCTACTCTTCTCCTTGGTTCTTTCATTTTTTGACCAAACAGCACAGACTACACTGTACTAGTGAGCTGATGCTTGCTCTTCACTTTAATGCATTAGCTTTTCAAAACTGAATTCATGCACATGGACGACCCCTCAACCAGTATAGAAAAATTAATTATTATTTAGAACCTCATGTCAGTGAATCCCATTAAAATTCTTACTCTATGACTTAATATTTTCTGCTTACTATATACCCTCATGTTGAAAAGAGGGCAGAAATTGTCTAGGCAAAGCTGTTTATTTCAAAAAGTCAACAAGGATATGAAGCAGCTGAAACTCTTGATTTAAGGAGCATATGATTATTTTTGGCAACTAAATAATAAATGAAGCTTTTAGGCAGAAATAGGGGCAGCTGTGACAAGCTTTAAATTAAGAAGAGAAACACCCGTATGGGCTACATCTCACATGTAGAACACATATTATTATGAGAAATCCACTAAAATAAGTAACAATTGAATCTATAAAGTCTGAAAGTTCAAAATAGGAATATCAGGCACCTATTTATTAGACTGTCAGCAAGGTGGATAACACAATACTTCAGCACCTTCAATCTGCAAGCGCACTGAAAACTACATCAGCCCTTGCAACATGAAGCTCTGAGTACACACAGATTGCAGCTAAGTCCTGGGTTTTTCTCAGCTAACACGTCTAACCCAGATCCTCAGGCTTTGATCACACCTATCAGATCCAGACTTTGTACAGTAAACACAGAGGTAGTTATGAATTTTTATTCCACACCAGTGTTATTAGGGCATTCAGCGGAAAACTGTAACGTCAATCTGGTCCTTGTTTTAAATCAGGCAAAACTTCAAAAACCTCTGTCCCTTTACAGGTCAAGGATAGTGGCAGTGCTTAGACATGGATGGGCAAGAGAAGAGCCTCTATTTTGTTGTTGAGAAGGAGTCCTTAAATTCACCAGAAAGATGAGAATTGATAAAATTGCAATCTGACAAGGACATTACAAAAATCCCTAGAGTCTCTGAAAGATTCTTGGTAGGTAATTAGCACATTGTGTAAAATTACTATCACTGTTAACTATGAAATATTATTTGTGTGTTTCATTTCTATCTTTACCTGGCTATGAAAAAAAATCTAAATTACCTAATTCTACATCCATGATCCCTAAGATGGACACATAGTATAAATTATTTTTCCAGCTTAATCTCAGCTGTATGCCAAAAAAAAAAAAAAAAAGAGGGATGGGGCAGCAAATACTGCATCATTTCTGAACCTGGTTTGAGTGAGGAACAAAAATAAGCTTTTACACCTAAAAGCTAAAACTTTTTTTTCCTCAAAATATTAATTAATTAAATATAATTACTTAAGTTAGTTGCTGAGGTTCCTAAACTTTTATCAGCATTGGAAACATCCCTGAGTCTGTAGTATAAAAATAACAGTCAGAATGTTCTTAATCCAAATGATGATCTGCTCTGAAATTGTTATGTTTATATATTATAAGCTGCAGCTGTCAAAATAGTTGATTGCTGGAAGTTTTGACAAAAGTTTTACAGGCATTTATGATATGATTCACTGTGCTTGACTGTTTGAGAAACAGATTCAACAACAAAAAAATCAGAGAGCAGTCCACGAGCAGTCAGTCCCTGCCATATATCCCGCTCACTTGGGAAACATTCCATGGACTTCGTGCAGCAAACCCAGGCCCAGCCCTCCATTCGTGCTCCTGGTCCGTATGGAGCAGCGAGCTGGGACCGGCCGCGATGGCAAACGCCCAGGGGAGCCTGGCAGTGCCACCCTCCTCCTGCCCCGAGATCCTCGGCTCCATCCCTGCTGGCACAGCTCCTGCTGCCTCCCAGCCCACCAGCACTGGAGCAGCAGCAGGAGCCAGTTGATGTATGGATGCTCTGTCCATGTTCCTGCCTCCAACATCTTCCAAGGCAATTCAGGCAATTCACAGCTCCTGGAAGTCCCGCCCTGGCTCTTGCATTCCCCCTTGGAGAGGCATGGGTATATATAGAGGGATGGAGGAGCTCATTAGAAACTGGAATTCACACAGCACAGCACAGCACAGACACGTTACAGGATTTCCCAAGCTTACGGATGTAGCTTAGTGTCAAAATTTTAGAGTAATTTTATCAGGCGTTAGATGTCACATCTCTTTGATATTAAATATCTAATAATTTGATTATCTCGTAGCTCAAACAGGTGGTACTGCACAACTGCACATCTCTTCAAAATAACTTTGCAGCACAAAGGTTAAAACAGATTCCACTAAATTCCACTTACCTTTCAGTGAAACACAGCAAATTCAGAGGAGCTGCAACATTCATTAATGCCTACTCGATACATTGACCTTCTTTATGCTTAGCCATTTAAAACAAAATGTTTGAGAATTATTTATTATGTATTTTTTTCAGATCAATGAAGAGAAAAAACTAAATATTCATACATTCCATCTCCATTTTTCATTAAATACTACCAATCTTCATTTTCACTGCTTCTTTTATGTTGGCAAGGAGAAATTAATTGCATTAATTCCTTAATTTTTCTATCAGAAATCTAACTTTGATTTTTAAGATATGGCAGTTTCCTAATTAATTTTATTTGAGGACTTTCTTCCCTGAAAACAATCTTCAGGCAAGGTTATATGTAACTACATATTTTCCCTTGGTTTGAAATCCTTATACCACAAAATTTTTTTTAGCATGTTCAAAGTAATTAACAAAGTCAAAAAGTCTCATGACATCACGTTTCAGCCATTCTAAAGCCTTCTGCTTTAATCTCCACTCACTGGCACAGAAGTGGCCCTTAGTTTCCTAAGTGAAATAAATTAGTGCAGGAAAAATTTGATCCACGATGTTTTTCATTCTGTAGTCTTACCCACTTCCAGGGAACTTCATGCCAGCAGTGTGCCTCTCCCAAGATAAACGTAACTATGCTCTATACAACTGCATAAATGTTAAAATAAAGCCAGGCAGAAAAACCTGGCTTTTTGCTAGTTTCAAAAGACACAGAAATATGTTATTCTCATCCACTCCAGGTTTACAAATTTTGCTGTGAGCAAAACACATTTTTGCTGCATCCTTCCCTAAGTAATTTTCCCAGGGTAGAATATGATTCTTCCTTGAAGAATTTTGCTTTGCAAAAAGAAACTGCAAGAATTTTTTCTCATTGAAAGCAGTTTTCTGGCGTACCTTACAATGAAACACCTCTTCTAACCACCTAATTATTCCAGCATCTATAGAAATCAGAGACAGGTAGTGGCAAAATAACAGTTCTAAATTCTTCCCTAAAGGTTTCTTTTCCCTGCACTTCCCCAGCCTACTGGAGCTCATGTTGGCTGATTTTCTCAGAGACATTCACTTAAGGATGCCAGAAAATTCTTCATTTTGGACTAACTGAATGAAAACAACCATCATTATTTTGGTGAGATTTAAAAGTTCTCAAACCAACTTTCTCAAAGAAAATACATTTATTAGCATTGCACAGTCCAAGCTATTATGTTATTCTTTAGCAACACTGAATCAAGCTGTGTCTGAGAAAAAGAAATAAATAATTTTTGCCCCTTCTATCTCTCAACTGCCAATTGAGTGCAGCAGGGGCACGTCCTGGAGCAGGCCAGTTGTATGCCATGCCTTATCTAACATTATGAGCAGGTGCCTTTCCAGTCCTAAGTGAATGATGTAAGACCATCTTTCATGCTGCTGAGGGACTTCTACACTGCTGGTCATGTAGTTGTCTTCAAGATTCCTAGTTAATATAATCCCAGAAACACAGGTATAGCAGCACAGATCACAACATGGGCAACAAAAGGCTGTGAAATAGAAACATGAAGAAATTAAGTAAATATTCTATAATTAGCCCAAACAGAGTTCCTTTAGCTGCCATGGCCAAAGTGCTACTGAGCCTTAGGCTAAGTTGTTTAAAGCTGCTAAGGAATGTCTTATAGTCCACATCCTTAGAATTCCTCAAAAGCTTTTTCCTTTCTGTTCCACCCTGCCTGGATGCTGATCCAACAAGACACTGCTGATTTATTTGTTGGGTGAAGCTGGCAAAGCCATGTCCAGTGGCTTGATTCATCTTCTATAGGTCTTTCATTCCATGTCAACAGGGAAGATTTTTTTATTCCCTGGCTGACAAGCTGTAAGATTTGCTTTCTTTGCTTTTTTTGTTTAATTATGCAAATTAGATGCAATCAGATCTCATGATTGTTATCTAGATTGCTCACCAATATGTCATATTTTGCTGAGTATAATGCACTTTACACATACAGAAAGAACAGAGCGTGAAAGGGCTCACATTCATCTGTTATAACTGTTATGGAGGCTGGACTTGGTAAAACAGCAGATAAGGCTTTATATTAACTAAGATGCTTTTCTATGCAGGATCTGTACGCAAATTCAAAAACCTGACATGTGAGAGTTAAATAAAATGCAAAAACTGTTTTCAGCAGAGTCAAGATGATAAGTTCACTGGATTAAAAAATAATTAAATCAATTACTTTTTCCCAAGTGGTCACTGAAAAACCGCACATGTCAAAGCATTTCATCAAATGAATAAACATAAGGAAAGTGAAGTTAAAAGAAGAGTTAGGAGCCAGGGCTCCGAAGCTGACATTGATTCCTGGTTGTCACAAAAACAATCAGTGCTGGTATAGGAGGGTGGAACTTCTAGAAGAGAGTTGAAAGCTGAGCTGTATTTTCTGTTTAGGCACTTGTCTTGCAGCCTCTAGACTGTGAGTCTGGGTTATTTTAGTGTCTTCTTTGTGAATTTTGGACCTTCTAAGGATTATTTTACTTATTTCTACCTCCAACACATTATTTTGAAGGCTTGACCTTAGGCCAACAGCTAAATGTGCCTGTACACTCACAAATATGATGGCTCTTCATCTAAAATTTAACCTGAGGCCACCAGAAGAGCAGGCATGCATCTATACAGTTATACTGGCAAGGTTATCAGGTAGAGCCCATAACCTTTTCACCCACTGAAGAGGTAGACTGGGATATTTAAGTGGGATTTTAAGTGCTCCCTGGTGGGTTGCACAAACCCCACTGACTTCAGCCTAGCTTTGCACTTTCCTAGGAGGTCCCACACAAACATGCAATAGTACCAGAGCTAAAGTTTTAAACTTGTGGTTGACAAAGACTTTATTTTGTTTTATATAATGGAAAACCAGACATGTCTTACATGCAAAGAGAATGTCAGAAGAAAATCCTTTAAGACAGTGTGCTGAAAATTTCAGTCAAATATATTTTGGCAAACTAGATACACACTCTATACATTCTCTATGAACTTTCCTCTGCTGAAAAAAGGTCATGCCTTCCAGCTATTTCAGAAATGGAAATACCCCACACAGGTTATATTAAAACATGTGAAAGTGTATAAAATATATATACAGTCAAATGCAAAGTCTACAGTCAAATGTAGCATTGAGGCTGTTCAATCAACCACACAGGCCAGGAAATTCCAAAAGTTAATGGTCCATGGTCTTCTCTTGTATAACTCCACTGAAACTATTTTGCATTCCCAAAACTCACTGACATAGAAACATATGAAGAATTTCCATTCATTTTAGTTTATTAATGTTTGTTGCTTAATTCATGGTGGAGACTAGTAAAAGATTCTATCTGGACACAATAACATTATGATAAAACTGAGTTGATTTCAATCTGGGTGTATAATCTTTGCATGAGAAACCTAAGACCAAGTAGTCCAAAGACCAATTTAGTACTTAACAGCTCAGGAGTTAAGTTTATTTCCTATATCTCTTACAGATTCCCAAGTGACCTTTGGTAAGTCACCTAAATCTCCATGCAATACTAATTCCTTCCCATATTAGTATATTTAATATGGAATAACTTCTTTTCAGCTTGATCTAGTTTATTTTCTTCTGCAAGAACAATGAAATAAGCCAATTTTGAATCTGGCACCAGTCATATTTTTTATTCATTAGAAAATTTATTTTGAAATTATGAAAAGAAGCATATTTTTCCACACTATCATAACATAAGTAGCACCTATAATGCTTTATGAAAATTCACGACAGACTCACTATCATGGAAAACATAAACATGAAAGGACTTTTAGAGAGGTAAAACTGACTTAAATAGGCTTAGAACTGAAGTTTGAACATATGAAGGAAATTTGGACAATTATGCCATTGATTTCCCCATTGTCAGAATGTCACGTAGCACTTGTGCCATGTTAGCTGTCACTGAGACACTGCACATTCTTCTGCAAGAAATGCACCTAAGTTTCCTGAAAACACTGAAAAATTTCATAATTGCATTGATTTCTTTTCAGAAAATAAGATATGTATTTTCTCTTGTGATGAAACCCCTACTCCTTGGTTCTCATATAGTTAGTCAAAGGTTGAGTGAGAAATGCTTCATGGTTTTAAATTTTTCTTTAAATTTGAAATATATTTTAAAGTTATAAGGTGTGTAATATGTTGTTAGGTATTTGGAAAACACATTTTTGTTTTCCCTTAACCTAGTTTCTTAGTAAGAAAAGCAGATCAAGTCTATTTAAACAAGTTGTTGTCTGAATTACTAAGAAATACTCCTCTAAAATTTCAAATTTCTAGTGTTTGCTTAGAGAAATAAAGCTGAAATGCACTGGCAAAAATAAAGCACTATAGGCATTGTTTATTATATCACAAATTTTCCTTGCTTTTATTATTATGTTGATGTGTCTTGTTGATTCAGTACTTCATATGCCTTCAAATATTTCTATACCTCTTTTGGAAGGTAAAATATGCATGTGAATTTCTCCTAGTAGACTCTTTTTTTCTAAAATGCAGAATATACTTGCTGTGTCTAAAGATCTCTTTATATCTTTCATGTGTACTTACAACTTCATTCAGTTGCATGAAAATATTTTGAAATGGAAGTATTTGCTGCTGGGGGTGGTTTCACAGGTGTTTAAAAATATGCCATCTGACTGTCCTCTAAAATATGGCAAAACTTTGATATCATAATAACATTTTATACTGAGATAGCCCAAAAAGACGCTGACATTCCTCAGCCTTGAAGTGAGAAGCTTTAAAGATGTTAGATTTCATATTCTGTTTGTTCCCAAAGACATATTTTTATCTTTAGAATTGTCAACATATGGCTAAATAAATGTGAAAAGCATTTGCAAGGCTGTCATGTTAAAAAAATATCTGGTTAACCTCCATTTTGCATAAAAATAACTTGTGAAAAACTGTGCCCCAATGTACCAATAAAATAGGGCTGGTCTGCCTGGAAATTTCATGTATGCTCTGAAATTCAGAAAAAAATCAAGAATGAAAACTAGAGCTCTGCAGATCTGTGCCCCAGGAAAATGCTACAATACAAAGAATGCTCCTGCATGCTACATTTTATACACTAATATCTCATTTAGCAGACAAATGTGAAAAAGCAAATGTAGCCAGGAAACTTCCTAACAACAATACAGGAGGATGGGAACAAGCACACACATTTTAAGTGAAACCAGTATTCATTTGTGTTCAAAATTTTAAAATATACTCAAGAAAATAAATGTTTTTCATGAACTAAATAAACTTCAAAGTTTAAAGTTCAAAGTTAACAAAGAGTTAAGACCTTACTGATCTGTAAAAAATTAGCCATAAGTATTATCATTATTAAGTTTTAGAATTATCTGTTGTAAAAAGCAATTTTACCTTGATCTTTTATTTTCTATTTCTTGTTAGGAACTTGTGCAATCCCCTGGATTTGTCCTTGGACTGTCCCACTCAGAAGTACCACTGCTAACAGGAGTTTGCTGCTGCTGCTGTTTCTGCAAAGAGTGGCAGCTGGGATGGAACAAGACCTGCAGGCTCCTGGGCCCACACCTGTCCACAAGCTCCCCTCCACAACTCCGAGTGGGCTGAGAAAAGATTAAACAGCAAAGTCACCCACACTGCTGGGAACAAGGATCAGAAGTTCAGATATGTTCTTTCCCAAGAAAGTCATGGCCTGAGTGACTGAAAGACATTAATAATCATTGCACACAAA
This sequence comes from Cinnycerthia olivascens, assembly GCA_035048155.1. Lineage (NCBI taxonomy): Eukaryota > Metazoa > Chordata > Aves > Passeriformes > Certhiidae > Cinnycerthia > Cinnycerthia olivascens. Next base: position 12,760,471 of record JAWWMU010000106.1, read on the forward strand.
CCTCTGTGCAATTCAGGGATGTAGGGTCTCCAGAAATTCCTTAAAACAGAGAGATATAACTGCTCATGTTACATGTAAATCACAAATGAGAAAACTCCAAATTGCCCTTAGATTGACAAATTGACAAGTGCCAGGCCATTCCTGACAGATTCAGCTATATCAGTGCTAGAGAAAATGTTTCAGCTTCCCAGGTTTTCTCAGCTAAAATTACAATCAAAACAGAAATGAAAATGCATAGCTACCAAGATGACATTTATTTAGACCCCAAAACTGACTTTCTTTGAATTAAAAATTATTTCTGAGAAATGAAAAGTCCTAACACTTGTGTGACAGTTTTAATTTTTAAAAAAATAACAACTTTCAAAAGTTATGACATTCTTTTAGTCTGGCTTTT